>CM063512.1:39660362-40190362 GCA_032199755.1 Ambrosia artemisiifolia
AAACGAGCTCAAAAGCTCGGCTCGAGCTCGCAAAAGCTCGGCTATAACTTAGGCTCGCGAGCCCAATCGTTAAGGCTATAACTTAGGCTCGGCTGTAACTTAAGCTCGGGCTCGAGTTCGGGCTCTAGCTCGTTAAGGCTCGATTAGGCTCGCGAGCCCAATCGAGCTTTGTATCTAGGGCTCGAGCTCGGGCTCGATAACTAAACGAGCCATATTTCAGGCTCGAGCTCGGGCTCGGGCTCGTTAAGGCTCGGCTCGTTCGAGCTTTTTACCGAGCCGATCCCGAGCCGATCCCGAGCCGCTACGTGTCATTTACACCCCTACCTCTACCCAGTGGTAAAAAGGTGATATGCTCATGAGTTGCCTATACAAAAGGTGAAGACCTCTTTATATAGGAAGTTAATGGGCTTTTCAAATGGACCCAAGTCAATGGGCTACCCAAATGGGATACCCTAACGTGAATTGGGCCAGGTTAAGTTAGGGGTTTCTATACAAGTCCCCGGCCCAGTGTGTAACTAGCCAAATTACGCTGAACCTAGCAAATGGGTTAGTACAAGATAATCAATAATATCAATATTAAATAAGTAAGTTCACGATAGTCACCCGCTAAAAGCGGTTCGGAGGTCTATTTCTGGTTCTACCTCTTTAGTATATATCTGAAAGTTATTACATGCCATATGTAAGATTGAAAGTTGTGGTTTAGTAGGATTATTGTTCTCACAGGAGATGAATGGTGTAAAGTGGTGAACAAAATTGTCACGGAATAAAAGGACAGTTTTACCTTTGTAGTGTTAAACTATGCGAATCGATCCATGGATTTACATATGACGATGCTCCATTTTAAAAATGGTTATAGAACTTACTCACATGTTTTTTTTCCACAGGGTAAGAGTGGGTACCGCTGCTATTATCCGGAAACGCTGGTGTAGGTATGAGATTTTGCGTCATTTGAATTTAATTTGTCTCTCATGCTCAATGTTTTCTACATCAACGCAAAAATATATATTATATAATTGAAAGCCTCAAATCATGCATGACACTTATATAGTCATTCTCCCTCTTGAGGGTGTCATATAGGATGCCATGTGACATTAAGTAATTTTGGTAAAAAAAGTTTAAAAACAAAATTGGATTTTTCTCTCTCATGTTTTCTCCTGTAATTTTTAAACGTTAATATCTTTTATCTACGAGATTTTTCAAAGAAAAAAAATTACACTGAATTAATGAGCGTTTTATTATCTTTCCAACGAGTAGCATAGTGCTATATAAAAAACGGAGAAAAAAACGACTAATTTTTGTGGGGTATTGTTCATACATGAAAAAAAAAACACATGTTCGGGTATTTAATTAATCATGTATAGACAAGTCACTAATTATGTTCAAACCAGTAAATATGAATTCTATTTTCAACCAGAGCCGAATAGGTTAATAGGGTTATACATTGTTTTAGGTTAGAGTTGTACTTTTGTTTAGTCTTTATGATAGGTGTTAATATTAGAGTTACATTAGAGTTCTACATTGTTTTAGGTTAGGTGTTAGCATTTGAATTGTACATTGTTTTATGTTAGATATTAATATTAAAGTTATACATCAGTCTATTTCATATGTAAAATTGATGTATCATATTCGATTTCTCAACCCCGGGACGTTCCCGGGGTATCATCTAGTTATAAGTAAGACAATCAAATTGAGTCACAACTAGTTATGATACATGTGCATTTTGAACAGTGGCACATGCTTAGTGTTAGATATATTATTTGATTAATTCAAGGTTAGATTATTTAGTATGTATTATTATTGTATAACCTATAGTTGTGGTAGTTAATGTGAACCATTGTGTCGGTTCATAAGGGGTATAATACCTTTTCACTAGGGGTGAGCATTTCGTGGTTTGGACCCACAAGAACCTTAGACCTGACCCGTGAGAACCTTGGACCCGAACCTTTTAAATATATGGGTCGGCTCGCGGTTCAAGATTTATATGAATTATTGGTTTCAGGTCGGGTCGGTTCAAAAACCCACGGTTCTAATATAAGAACCACATGACTTATTAATAGATTGATAATGTATGAAAAAACTATAGTTTGTAAAATAATCCCATTGATATGTATTGTTAACGAAAAAAGTAAAATAATGCTCTTTTTAAGTCTTTTCATTATTCTTTTTTAGGTGTTATTGTAATCGATTTCACGTAATGTTAATAAAATTTAAAAAATATTATTTATAAAAATAACAATGTATTTTTCTTGAAATATTTTTCGGCTCGATGTATATGCATAGATGCGATATATATATTATATCCAAAATTGAAGTAATATTTATGTATGTCGCTCTGATGTGTGTGTGTGTATTTGTTATGTATACGTAGCAGATTCACATAATGTTTCGAGTGATGAGAATGGCAATTGTTACCGAAACATACATCAAGAATCTAAATATGATTAAAAAAAGGCAACTCGTGAGCTATTATTAGAACTATATGGAGGAATTCTTTTACGAGCATGGTAAAATAATAGGAATATGTAACCCTCTATAAGCCTATTACATTAAAAGGTTCTAGAAGACCAGACCCCTTACCCAACCCATGAGAACCTTTAGGACCTGGAACCACATAGCCTTTTAAGATTCAGTTCGTAGTTTCTAATTTCAACAATAAAAAGGTATACGGTTTTAGTGGGTCCGGGTCGGGTCGGTTCCTGACCCTTTACACAATCCTACTTTTCACTATGTATAAATTGGAACAAACCTTTATCATTTGTAATTGATGTATCTTAGTGTAATTCTCTCTAAATCCCATAATAAGAACATCCCCTATGACCACAATTGCGTTAGAGCAAAGTTTCAAGAATCATAATCTAAGCAAAAGACCAAAGCATTCATTCTCCGTTTTCGGATTAAAACGCAGAAATGAATTCTGTGTAAATTCATTAACATAAAACAAAATCCTCGTTAGCATTCATTCTCCGTTTTTCGTAAAATTCTAAGACCTCATTTCAACTTTACTCCAGCATCTTAACAAGAGAATGGCTCAAGAAATAAAAACTGTCATATTAGGGGAAGCAACAAGTAAGGATCACAACCTTTATAAAATTTTTGAGGTTTTAGATTACCAAAATCTGGGATTTAATAATGTTATGTTGGCATGCTGCGGCATTTTATTTCAGTTAATTTTATTATGGGATTTCCAAATTATTAGTAGGGTTGTTCAAATTGTTCGTCGCTCGTTTTGAAAATGTTCGAAAAATGCTTACTCGATCATGCGCTCGGATGTAAATGAGCCGATTGGCTCGGTTTGGTTCGTTTACGAGTCAAGCACGAGCAAAGGTTCACCCAGCTCGGTTCGGCTCGAATAAATTATTGGTCACTTATTATATGTATAAGTATATACATACACACAAATCACAGTAATATTTATAGCATTTGGCCCAATATATGCAAAGAAAATAGAACTAGCCCGCTTAATCCAATAAAAATTTAACAATAAGTTTAATAGTAAAGCCTAAGTCGTGAAGTGTAGTCTTGACTTCTTTATATTATTAGTCGTCTGTAGTATGTTCATCGCTTCACCGGCCTCAACCTAAGCCTCATCCTTGGACATTCGGACCTCAATATTAATGGCATCATCATTCAATTCAACATTAGTTGTCACCCTACAACAAAACTTTGTAGGAAACATCCCAATTTTATGATTGTTCAAATTACTCTGCGCTCATCGCTCGCTCGGAAAAAATTGTGCTCGAAAAATGGCTTGGTTTTCTGCTCGGTTGTAAACGATCTGCTCAGCTCAGTTCGGTTTGTAAACAAGCCAAACATAAGCAAAAGTTCGCTCCGTTTGACTCAGCTCAGCTCGTATACAACCCTAATTATTAGTCATCTCATTTTTTTGGGCTCCGGTTATTTAGACAACTAGGGTTTTTATTTGCACAACCCCTCCACGGGTCGTCGAGGCCTGGACGGCCCGTGGAGGGCCAAATGGGCAAAATGACGGGTCGTCCAGGCCCAGACGGCCCGTCTAAGGGCTTAAACCCTAAACCAGACGGCCCGTTGGGGCCTCGACGACCCGTCCAATAGCATCCAAATCCAAAACAATCATTGGTAATCATTGGCAATGATTAGGTGATGATTATTTGATTTTTTTATAAGTGTAGTGAGTGTGGATGTTTAAAATGGGTTTGAATGTTTGGTTTTTATAAATGTTTGGTTTTTTATAAATGTTTGGTTTTTTATAAATGTTATTTTTTTATTTGTATAATATGATCTTTTTTATATAATTGTGTATATGAATATGAATGAATATCGTTTATGTTGCCGAACTAAACAAAACCCAAGATACGAACAATAAAGCATAAATAAGCATAATATTCCAAAAATTTACATAAAACTAAGAGTTCAAATGTACAACCAAAATACCACCCACCCGTCTACCCCGACCCACCCGGCTGATCCGACCCACCCGGCTGATCCGACCCACCCGGCTGACTGGTGGACGCCCCACCATGCTGACTGCTGGACGCCCAACCCGGAAGTGGACGCGGCTCCAAACCAGCTTCCCGTCGTCTCTCATTCTCGCTCTCTAACATCCACCGCATGTCAACTCCCATCGTCTGCACATCAGCCCGCAACGACCCCAACTGATCCAGGATCTGCTGAAGTACCTAGGTCGTGCTATCATGCAACCTGACAGCATGATAAACGCGGGCAGGACGCTGTAGCTCATCAACGGGAGCATCTGGCATCTCTATATCCACCGGTGGGTCGCCGTCGGCAAAGCGTGGCATCCGGACCTCAGGGGCATTCGGCCCATTGAGATGTACCAGCGGCTGTGGCACAAAATGCTCGCCACGGTCGCCAGCCTCACCGAAAGCACGCTGGTAATAAGCGGGTGGGTTGCTGCGCGGGACCCGTGCTGCCACCCTCATCTGCTGCATCGTCTGAATATTTAACGGCCTGAAATGCAAAACAACAATAACAATATTAAATAATAATATATAAAATTAAATAATAAATAATAATAATAATAATAATAATAATATAATAATCTTACTTGGGTCTCATCGGAGCTGGTAAGTTGTTCTCCTCAACATGCGTCCACAAATCGCCCGGGCAAAGACGCAGCGATGGCGGTGATGATCCCACCAATCGGAATAGCCCCCGCCGGGTTCCTATGAGGGTAGGTCGCGATGTACTCGGCAAAGCACCTGTGTAGCGCAACCGGCCTACCCCTCAGGATGCAGTAAAGGTAGAAAAGGTCAATCTGCTGGACCCTTTCGTTACAGTTACACCGTCCGGCAATCGACCAGGTAACCAAACGGTGTATGTAACGGATCACAGGGTCCCGGATGTTGCTGGCCCTATCCATCCTGCACAGAATAATACTAACATTAAAAAAATTTCGGCAGAGTTTCCTCTGTTTTTGTACGAACCAGACAACACAAGTCGTCTACAAAATCCAAAAACAAACAACCTAAACTAACTAAGTAACAATAATAATTAAGTAACTAAGCGAACTAAATAACAATAATAATAACGAACTAAATGAACTAAATAACAATAATAATACCTGTCGCCCTCCTCCCCATACTCTGGACCACCGATAGTGGGCCACCAGGCCATCAGCATGTCGTCTGGCAAGGTCGTGATGGCCGTGGTGTACATATCCTGGACAAGCTCCTCCTCTCTGTACCAGCAGCAAGTCGTAGCCCACTGGTCGATCGTATATGCGTAGAGGTGTCCGAATAATCGGAACTGTACCTCAGGCTCAGGCTCGCCGTCAGGACCTACTGGAGGCTCAACACCTGCTGGATGCGGCGCGTAGCGGAATGTCGAGATGAACTCGATCGTCAGTGGCCGATACGCATCATTCTGGAGGTCAGCTAACATCCGCTCCCAAGGGCTGTCGTCTGGGATCCACTCCACAAACCTGTCCTCAGCACTGATCGCGCGTAATGCGGACCAGTCAACACTGCGCGATCCGTGTATCGGATGCAGCTCCATCTTCTCCCAGCGCGCGATCTCGTAGTCGTCGTTATCGTGCCTGTACGGCCAATCTCTCATATCGCCCAGTGCAAGAGGATTCCCGTCGTCAGGCTGGATACGGCGTCTTCTGTTGTTTCTGTTTGCCATATCTGCAAAACAAAAACAAAACACTTTAGGCGCGCGTTTATATTAAAAGGAACTAAACAAACACAAGAACAATAACACTTTGTGCGCGCCTTTATATTAAAACACAAGTCGCCTAAACACGCACGCGCGCCTTTATGTTTAGGCGCGCGTTTAGGTTTAGGCGCCTAAACACAAACGCGCGCCTAAACATAAAGGCGCGCGTGCGTGTTTAGGCGACTAAACACAAACGCGCGCACGCGTGCCTTTATATTTAGGCGCGCGTTTAGGTTTAGGCGCCTAAACACGCACGCGCGCCTTTATGTTTAGGCGCGCGTTTGTGTTTAGGCGCCTAAACCTAAACGCGCGCCTAAACATAAAGGCGCGCGTGCGTGTTTAGGCGCCTAAACACAAACGCGCGCACGCGCGCCTTTATGTTTAGGCGACTAAACACAACCACCCAACCACCACTGACCACCATCCCCTTCAACCACCCCAACCACCCCAACCACCACTACCCTCACCACCCAACCACCACTGACCACCCTATCCCCACCACCACTGCCCCACCCCACCACCACAGCCCCACCACCATCCCCTCCCCACCAACCACCACAACCCTCACCACCCAACCACCACCCAACCCCCTCACCCCACCCAGCCACCACCACCGCCCCACCCCACCACCACAGCCGGTTCCATACGAAACATCCGGGTTAGGTTCAACTTTTATGTTAACATCTTCATAAGCATCTTCCTGGTTGTCATCATTCGGGTTAGAGCCGTTATAATCTTCCTCTAAGTCCTTAGCACGATTCCCGCGCGAATGGTAACTCCCGTACGTGTACTGCGGGTAGCTTGGTGGCACGAAAAATGACTCCTGTTCCTCTACATATTCCTCGTTGAGATCGGGCAGCATGTTCCCGTCATTACCACGAACCCCGGATTTAACCTCCTCTTCACCAACTTGAACCCCGGGTTCATACCCTACGCTTTCAGAGACGTAAGACTCGTTCTCAGACAGGTCAACGGTTGAAAAGCTTTGTAAATATGTCATCGTGAGACCGGGAAGTCGAAATGGGTCGAGGGTTTTGGTGGTGGTGATGTTTTAAGGTTTGTAAATGGGGAAGAAGCTGATCGTGTAATGGTTAAATCTGGAAATCTCAACGGGCCGTCGAGGCCTAGATGGGCCGTCTAGGGATTAAATGCCCTAACCTAACACATTTCTACGGGCCGTCGGGGCCTGGACGGCCCGTCCTAATGTGCCTTTTTCAGACTTTTCAGTCTGAACTGCCTGCTTTTGCAGGAGTTCAGACTGATCACCTGTTACATCGTACTTATACGGGCCGTCTGGGCCTGGACGGCCCGTCGTTTTTGTCTTTTCTGTAAACAAACGGCCCGTCAAGGCCAGGACGGGTAGTCCTGAAACCCTAATTTTCCTTAACGGCCCATCTAGGCCTCGACGACCCGTCCTAAGGTTGTTTAGGGTTTTTTGTTGGTTGTGTAAATAATATCACCCTTTTTTTGGCTGATGGTAGTTTACTTTAGAGTAGTTTACCTTTGGGTTAATTCATTTTCTTATGCACACCCATTCTTTGGACTATATGCCTGCCAAATTAGATTGCATAGCTTTCTAATGTCTTACATTTTTTTTTGTTCATATCCCGTATATTTCTTTGGGGATTTCTAATATAGTCTAGCATTCATATCCCGTGATGTTTTTAGTATATCTCAGAGGTGCTGTAACAGTTGTTGCTGAGACAATTGTGACAACAACATCTTCAACCTTTGTTACTGAAACCTTTTCTATTGAAAATGTGGAAGGTGCCACCATGGGTATTGTTTAAACTGTTGTTAACGAAAAAACAAAGAGTACTTACGAGACGGATGGTGCTAATTGTAGATACAATAATTAGTCTCGTTAAGAAGACCTCAGATATGAACCTTGAAGAAAACTGTCAGGGTTAAAATTTGCAAATAGACATTGTTAGGCTTGTCACAGAGAAGGGGAGACCTCTATGCGACCCCTCTCGGACGTGAGAATAAGTACTCACTATAAAAGATGACAATAGCGAGATGAAATGGTAAGAGAGAAAATGTGGTCTAGTGGGTGAATCCACATACTTCTTCTTGTACATTTGAATGGGTAGGTATACCAGTTGGGATTTGGAGGGGATGGGCCAATGGACCTTTGGGTTGTAGCATGGATGCTTCGGTTATAAATTGGCTAGACCAAAGCTTCCTAGTTTGGGCCTGTATGTTGTATCTTTGCTAGTGCTACCATATCTTCAGTAGATGTTCTTATGAACATTCTTAACGCTGTCTATGAAGCAGAACAAAGGAATCCTCCATCTAATGTTCCTGCTGAGATACTAGTTGACGCTGAAGCTACAGAAGACCCGAACATTTAGTTGAGGTCGAGAAAGAGAAACAAGAGAAACCTGGGACTGAATATTGAGGGTGTAACCACCATGACTACGGTTGCTACTACTAAGGATTCAGTATCTATTGCTGAAACTATTCTCGCTGCTGCTATCACTACAGAACCAATTATTCCCGTTACTGGTGCCGCTAATCTTCTAACTACTTCTGCTGTGATCATAGATATTCCAGTTATTGCTGCTACTACCTCTACCTCAACTGCTACTATTGTGACACCTTCCATGCCAACGACTACTATTGCTATAGAATCTTTCTCTCAATTTATGAGCAATGTTCCTATTACTAGTACTCATGATGAAGGTGGAAGCTCCTCTGCAGCTGGTACAAGTGAGCTATTTTTTTGATAAAGAAGCTTTGGAAAGGTCTCAACCTGCTTATTTTGCTGCTAAAGCTAGTGGAAAAAGTGTGGATGTGGAATTTATGACCACCAAAGAAAGAATGGCAACTAAGGAAGGGAATGATAGTGATGTAGATCTGTTTGCTGAAGTGGATGTGCATCGTTTTCGGAGTAGAGTTGAGAAGCTTGAACAAGAGAAAATCTGGCTTAGTGTTCAAGTTAAGAGTTTAATGGAGGTGGTTACTGAAAAGAATCAGAAGATCAGTGAGTTGGAGTCGAATTTGGGTGATGTATCTACTAGATTGCTGAACTGACTTAGAAGTTGGAGAATAAGTTTGGTAAAGAGTTTGCTGATACTTCATCTACTGTTAAGAAGGTGTTTACTCCTACTGATATAGAAAGATAACAAAAGGAGATAGAGGAAAACATGAGAAAGTATTATGAATATGAGATATCCAGAACTACAACTCAACCTACAAGAAATACGCTTGTGATCAAGAACACACCAGTAGAAACAAATGATCCCTTTGAAGACCAACCAGTTAGGTTTGTGAACATAACAAGGGATACATTTGATAAAGTCTGGAATCGTTCTGGAATCAAATGCTGGAGATACAATGACGACAAGGGAGGGTTCATTGTACATCATGGAAATGGAGAGGTCAAGTATTATGCTTCTACTACTGCTTTCAGCTCTTGGACAAAAGTTGATTTGTCCAAACTCGCTAAAGCTCCATTCTTCAATGAGGTCATAAATACAAGAAACAACATTGGAACCCATTTTCATAATAAGATTCAGAGAAAAGCAAAAATCAATTTCAAAGATATGAAGACTGCTGAATGATTTATTCAAGAATATGACGATGTCTTTACACCAGATGGGAAGCCATTCAGGACAGTATAATGGCCTGCTACGAACAAGCTGAAGACCATTCCTTTGGCAAAAACTATAGAAAAAGGAGCGTTGAAAGATATGAAGTTCTGGGTGTACGTTCCAACTTCTCATTCAGCAATGATTGTCTGTGAGAATGACGAGTACATGATATTTGAAGCTAAAGATTTTATGAACCTGCATGCTGAAGATATTCAAGTGTTGGTAAAGCATCAAATTCAACGTGATCCGAAATATGAAGCATGTGCTAAGTCATTTACTGGTGTAGTTGCTCAGGTGTGACAATAGTCAACAAACCAGGTCAACATCCGTACATAATTCACTTGCTGCCTTACTATATGTGCATATCTAGATAGTTTTTCATACACTATACCCCCCAGTCTAGTAAAGCCGGAGTTAATCAGAAAACTCAACATTGGGCACTTGTTTAGTCATACAACACCGGATAATCACTTAAAAAAAGCCTTTCAAGAGGTTATTACACCCTAACACATGACAAGTTCACCTCTAACACATGTATGAGAAAACAAGAACTACCAAGGGTTATCAATTACTAAACATACGATATTTAGTAAACAAAATACATGTTAATGTCGTCATCCGGCACCCAAGAGACATTCCTATGTCTTAACTTAACAAACCAACAACAACCATAACCAAAGATGTAGGTATACACACACACACACACACACACATATATATATATATATATATATATATATATATATATATATATATATATATATATATATATATATACGGCACACACATACATACATCTCAACACTAAGGCATGACTCAAGCCTAGTAACATCACCACACTTCACCCCTAGTTTTCCTATCTTACACTAAATAAGGAAACAAACAAGTAGGAGACTATAGTTACTTGACTAAGCTATGCTTTCCTCTTTCACAAGCCCACAAATCGGCCACATATGTAGGACTAGGAAGCATTCACTTGTCAACATCATCTCATTCACACTTTACTCTAATTAGGCCTTAACACCTAGGTTATGACAATATCTTGCAAGGACACCACCCAAAACTAGAAGCAACCTATCTTTGTTCCATGAATCGGCCACCACCCACATGTCCACTCTCTCAAGTCACTTTCAACAAAACACTAACTCACATGTGGATTTCTTGGAACTTGCTACACTGTTGGGACAAAGAGGATTGAAGAAACCACCTTTTGATAACCTTAGTCCAATTCATATCTGCTTAAGTATGGAACTGCTGAAGAACAAATGAAGAAGTACTGAAGAACAAACACCAAAGTACTGAAGAGTAATTCATCAGAAGTTCTGAAGTCTAACCAGACATTTCACTGAAGAACTACTGAAGACAAACTGCTCATCAGCAGTTTGTCACTCATCAGCACTTTGCATCAGAAGCTTCTAACCGACTGAAGATTAGCAGTTTCCTTATTATATTGTTTTGTTAAAGTCTTGATTTCAAGTTTCAATGTACAGACTGTTGTAACCTTATCTTTGCATAATATCTTTGATAAATATCTTAGATTACTTCAGACTACAGTTTAGTACATTAGTCTATAAATAGATGAGTTTGTTCATCTATTTTATATATGTGATTTTGTGTAATATCTTTGATCTTAAATTGAAATCCTTCGGGCTTTAAACTTATAATTCCATTTCACATCTGAGAAACATAAATTGCTTTACTGCTTTACACTTAACTGTATTTATTGTTTCTCATTTATTGTTCAGTCAAGGGGGAGTAATAACTCCTCATCAAAGTGATCTTTTAGACCTTTGAACACTTGTTTTTCCGCTGCTTAATAACTCATACATAAATCTGATAACACATAAGTGTTCATAAACTAAGCCACTGATCCAACAATTGGTATCAGAGCTCTGGTTAATCTGATCAAAATCAATCTAACAAATTGAGATTCAGACACAGGCTCATTATTGATATTCAATAAAGGATAAAAGGCTCACTTTTTAATCCATCACTTTAAAGAAGTATTGACAAATCCAAACTTCTTAAAAATGGACCCCTACAATACTGGATCTGCCAACAAACCTCCTATGTTAGTCAGAAATGAATATAACATATGGTCTAAAAGGTTGGCACACACTATTTCCCAAACAAACACTGGATGTTGGAGGTCTGTAGTTTTTGGACCTCACAAACCAGTAGTAAGTGATCCAGAGGGAAAGACTGAAAGACCAAAAGATCCAAAGGAATACACGGAGGAAGATTTCCAAAAGTTTGAGCTTGATGCAAAAGCTTTCTCCATGTTGGCTATGGCTCTCCCAAACGAAATTTATGCTGGCCTTTTACATTGTGAAAGTGCCAAAGAGCTGTGGGATTGCCTAAAAGAGCAGTTTGCAGGAACTGCTGAGGTGATAGCCAACATCAGAGAAATTTTGGCTCAACAATATGAAACTTTTACTCACATAGAGGGTGAATCTTTAACACAACAATTTGAAAGATTTTCTTCACTCATCTCTGAGTTAAAAATAAACAATCAGACCTATTCAAATGAGTCTATGTTGCATAGATTTTTAAGGTCTCTACCTTCAAAATGGGAAACTTACTCAATAGTCCTCAGAACAAGTTCAGATTTTAATACCTTGAACCTAACTAGGTTACATGGTAAATTACTAACTTTTGAGAGAGAAATCAATCAAAAGAAAAAGTTGCAGGAATCTGGTAAAACTGCTGATGACTATACTCCGGGTAGCACAGCCTTATTAGGACATGACTCACCATCCTGTTCTAATAATTTTGGTTCTTTTGACAACATTGACATAACAGCTGGGATCTCATCAGATGGATCCTTCCCAGCTTATGACAATGAAGAACTGAGTCAAACTGCTGACAACATGTGTTTCATCATGGATGATTTAAAATATTTCAGCAGTGATGACTTAGAAGAAATGGAAATATTGCACCAACTGGCCTTGTTAAGCTTAAAAACTAACAAATTTTATAAAAGGTCAGGAAGGAAATTTCCAGGACTAAACAACTCAACAAAAGTTGGTTTTGACAAATCTAAACTTAGATGTCATAAGTGTCAAAAGTTGGGACACTTTGCTAGAGAGTGTAGAAGCTCTAGCTACAACCAACAAATGTCTGGAAATCAATTTAACCCCTCATATAATAGGAATAATGGAACTCAAAGGAGTGCTCATTTTGTACAGGCACAAGCTCCACATGTTCAATATGTGCCACAAGTACAATATGTTCAGATGCCTGCTCAGCAACAACAGCAGCTGATGCCTCCTTTTCCAACTGCTCAACAACCTGCACAAACTCAACAACCCCCTTAGTAACAAAGCTTATTTACCTCAGGGTATGTTGACTGGAGCAGTCTTCCTTATGACACATCAGAATGCAGTCAGGATGCAGACAATAAGGTCTATGATGTCAACTGGGGAGAACCTGATAATGGCAGAAAGAACTTTGCCTTAATGGCTTTTGAAGGATACTCTTCAAATTCTGCTCTCACACAGGTATCACAACAATCTCTGTTAAAGCTTTGCACCAAATCTTGCAAAGAATCTTTTGCTTTAATTAGAGAAACTAATGTGCATTTACAAGGCAAAACCAATGATATGGAGAGAAAATTCACACAAATGAAGTGTGATTTGGAAAGAAAAATTGTTTTGAAAAACAAAGAAATTTCCAAACTGAATGATAAATCCATTGAAACAGAAGCACAAATTAAAACAATGATAGACAGCCTAGGAAATGTCAGACAAGAGCTTGCTGACACCAAGGTTGATTGTGAAAAATGGGTTGAGTCTTGTAAAGGGTATCAAATGTTGCTTAACAAACAAACTGCAGCCAATGTTAAGTTTGGCATTGGATATACCCACACTGAATCACCAACAGATTTCACCCACAAAACTGATAATGATGGGAAGAAATTGATTCAAACTTCTGATATGGAGGAATGCACATCCTACCATCAGAACTTCCTCAAAAAGGGAAGTACTGCAGAAGTTAAAACTACTGACAATAAGCCATCAGCAGTTTCAACTACATCAGGAGTTGAGACCCTGAAAACTGCTGATGACCTATTTCAAAAATCTGATTTTGTCAGTAAATTGCCTTCCAACTCTCTTGATTCATCTAAAAAGAAAAAGAAGGCAAAAGCATGTGAAATATGTGGTCTGTTTAACCACATAACTGAACTTTGCAGATATAGAAAGGTAAATCAGTTAAACAAACAAAGACAACAACTGATTGTGGGAAAACAGATAAAACAAGATTTTGAAAATACCTTTTTTCCCAACAAACAACAATCAAACAAAACCCTTTCTAAGAAGAGGCCTTTATCTCAACAAAGGTCATCTTCTCAAAGTTCAACTTCAGAAGTTTTACCTAACTCATCAGCAGTTTCACAAACTGCTGAAGTTAAAGATTTGATAAACCTGGTTAAACTTCTGATGACCAAAGTTGATGGTGGAAACCAAAAAGAACCCACCATTGTTCTTAATGACAAATCCATTGCCAAAAAGACATGGATTTCTAAAAATGGTCCACAACAAGCTGCACCTGTTCTCAAGAGCAAACCCAAAGCCAAATTGGCTTGGGTTGCCAAAACTAACTAATTTGATATCTTGTGCAGAGGGTCTCCAGAGGTTTGAATAGCATATGGTATGTAGATAGTGGAGGCTCAATGCACATGACTGGATGCAGATACCTGATAAACAATTTTATCAGCCAAAGAGAAGGATCTGTGTCCTTTGGGAACAATGCCAAGGGATATGTGCTAGGATATGGCAATGTATCCTCAGGCAAAATGCAGTTTGACAAGGTCAATCTGGTTGAAAACCTTGAGTACAACTTGCTGAGTGTCTCACAAATGTGTGACAAAGGATATTCTTCCTTTTTCACAAAGACAGCATGCAAGATCATATCACCAGAAGGCCAGAAGTTGATAGAGAAGATTATTGAAGATCATACTTTGCTGATTGCCAAAAGATGTGGCAATGTCTATGCAGTGGACATTGAAAAAGACAAAGTATTGAACAAAACTGCCTGTTTCTTCTCAAAGGCATCAACTTCAGAAAATGATCTCTGGCACAGGAGACTTGGCCATGTGAACTTTAAAACCATCAATAAAGTCACAAAAATGGGCTTGGTCAGAGGTCTACCTTTGAAGGAATATCAGTGCAAAGAACACTGTGTTTCCTGTCTTAAAGGTAAACAACATAAGTCCTCCTATAAGCCTATTGAAGAATCAAAAACAACTGCATGTCTTCAACTACTCCATATGGACTTATTTGGACCAGTCAAGATTATGAGCCTTGGTAAGAAGAAGTACTGCTTGGTCATCATTGATGACTACTCAA
This sequence comes from Ambrosia artemisiifolia, assembly GCA_032199755.1. NCBI lineage: Eukaryota > Viridiplantae > Streptophyta > Magnoliopsida > Asterales > Asteraceae > Ambrosia > Ambrosia artemisiifolia. The sequence goes on from CM063512.1 coordinate 39,675,463, forward strand.
GATTCACATGGGTCTTCTTCTTATATTCCAAGGATGAGGCAGCTGAAATCATCAAGTTCTTTATTCTACAAGTAGAGAAGCAATACTCTCTATCTGTCAAAGTCATCAGGAGTGACAATGGGACAGAGTTCAGGAACAAAACTCTGGATGAATTCTGTCTGTCTAAAGGGATTGTTAGACAGTTCAGCATTCCCAGAACTCCTGAACAAAATGGTGTGGTAGAAAGGAAGAACAGAACATTAATTGAAGCAGCCAGAACAATGTTAGCTGATTCAGGCCTACCTTTGTATTTTTGGGCTGAAGCAGTCAACACTGCATGTTATGTTCAGAATAGAGTTCTTATCAACAAGAGACATACCAAGACTGCCTATGAAATTCTTCATGGCATAAAGCCCCTTATCTCCTTCTTCAGGGCTTTTGGATGTCAATGTTTTATCCTCAACATCAAAGACTCTATCTCTATGTTTGCTGCAAAAGTTGATACAGGTTATTTTCTTGGTTATTCTCCTTTGAGAAAAGCTTACAAAGTTTTCAATTCAAGAACCAAGATAGTAGAAGAAACACTGAATGTCAAGTTCAATGAATCAAAACACACTCTTATTCCAGCAAATCCTGCTGAATTATTTGATCTTGACAACTTTCATTTCGGACCTGAAAAGACTGTTGAATCATCCAAACCTCCTCAAAATGGTTTTCAAGGATTTGAAGATGATAGTCCTGCACCATGGACTCCAAACACAGTCAGAAGATCAACTATTAAACCTTCAGAAGTTTCAATAGCTTCAACTTCAGGAACTACTGATGAACATTTTGAAACTACTGATTCAGCTGAACCTAAAACTCCTGAAGTTCAAATAACAACTGAACCAGATATTATCAATCTCAGTGGTTTATTTGAAGAACCTATAGAGCCATCATCCAGTACAGGTCTACAACAACTGATTGAACACAAGGATCATCCATTGGATCAAATCATGGGTGATATTGCATCAGGGGTACTTACAAGAAACCAGCTTTCCAACTTTTGCTTCTTCTCAGCATTCATCTCTCAGTTGGAACCAAAGAAGTATCAGGAAGCCCTCAAAGACAACAATTGGGTGCAAGCAATGCAAGAAGAGTTTCTTCAATTCAAGAAACAACAGGTTTGGGAAATCTGTCCCTTACCTGAAAACAAGCAACCAATTGGAACAAGATGGGTCTTCAGAAACAAATCAGATGAAGCTGGTATGATCATCAAGAACAAAGCAAGACTAGTGGTGCAAGGTTATTCCCAAGAGGAAGGAATTGATTATGATGAAACCTTTGCACCAGTTGCAAGACTTGAAGCTATCAGGTTATTTTTAGCTTATGCAATTTCCAACAACATTAAAGTTTATCAAATGGATGTCAAGAGTGCATTTTTGTATGGAAAAATAAAAGAGGAAGTGTATGTCTGTCAACCTCCAGGGTTTGAGGATCCTTCTCATCCTGATTGGGTTTACAGACTTGACAAAGCTCTTTATGGGCTAAAACAGGCTCCAAGAGCCTGGTATGAAACACTTTCAAACTTTTTACTTAAGAATCACTTCTCAAGGGGATCCATTGATAAAACTCTTTTCATAAAACATGTTGGAAATCATGTCTTACTTGTTCAAATCTATGTTGATGATATCATATTTGGTTCAACAAACTCAAAACTGTGTGAAGAATTTAAGAAACTCATGCAATCAAAATTTGAAATGAGTACAATGGGAGAATTGCAGTACTTTTTGGGACTGCAAATCAAGCAACAGTCAAATGGAACATTTATACATCAATCAAAATATGTTAAAGAATTATTGAACAAATTTTCTTTACAAGACTGTAAAACATGTTCCACTCCCATGACACCAATCACACAAGTTGAACCAGATGATCAAGGGAAACACATTGATCAAACCATGTATAGATGTATGATAGGTTCTCTTTTGTATTTAACTGCTTCTAGACCAGATATCATGTTTTCAACTTGTGTCTGTGCTAGATACCAATCTGCACCAAGAGAATCACATCTAATTGCAGTCAAAAGAATCTTCAGATATCTGAAAGGAACTCCTACTTTAGGAATTTGGTATCCTGCTTCAAGCAATACCAAGTTAACTGCTTTTTCAGATAGTGACTATGCAGGCTGCAGGATGTCAAGAAAATCAACATCTGGTGGTTGTCAATTCTTAGGAAACTGTCTGGTGTCCTGGCAATCAAAGAAACAAACATCCGTGGCAACTTCAACAGCTGAAGCTGAATACATTGCTGCTGCAAGCTGTACTTCACAGATACAATGGCTCCAATATCAACTGCTTGATTATGGAATCAAAGAGACCAAGACCCCACTTTTAGTAGACAGCAAATCTGCCATTAGCATCATTCAAAATCCTGTTCAGTTTTCAAAGACTAAACACATTGAAATCAGGTATCATTTCATAAGAGATTGCTATGAGAAAGGCAAGATTGAGGTGAAGCATGTCACAACAGCTAATCAAATAGCTGACATTTTCACCAAACCCCTTGATTCAACAACTTTTCAGAGGTTAGTATCCATGCTTGGGATGTTAAACTTAGAAGAAAGTCTGTAAGTGTTTCACTTTTTAGTTCTGCACATATTTTATTTTCACTTACATACTTATCTATCACAAACCTCTGAAGACCAAAAAATTTGAGAAAGAGAAAGTACTGATGAACAAATTTTGAAAACTACTGATAAACATCAAAAATGGGATATTTTCATAATGAATATAACTACTGATGAAAATCAGAAGTTAGTAAAGTGTTTTAAAAGTCATTTGCATCAGCAGTTGAAACTGCTGAAGAGATGACTAAAACCACTGATGAAGAAACCTTCTTCATCAGCAGTTTGACTAAAAAGGGTAAAACAGACTTTTCACTCATCAGAAGTTTGACCTAGTCGGTTAAAAACTTCTGATAAATACCTTTTTCAAACACTTATCCATTCAAAAAGCGAAATTCCCTCTCTCTCTCTCTCAAATCAAAAGCAAAACCCCTTCTCTAACCTAAAAATTACTGTTCGATCAAAAACAACCATGGCTCTCGTGTTAAAACAGGGACACAACCAAAGAGGCTACTTTGTTAAAGATGAAGCCTGGTCCCAGTATGATGAGATGATTGATCTCATCATGAAATCCCAATATTATGAAGCTTTCACCATCGATCCACCCATTCATGAAGAAACTCTTAATGAGTTCTGGGCTAACTCAGAAACGGTGAAGGTGAATAATGAAGTGATCTCCCTCAAATCTTCCATAAAAGGGAAACTGATGGCCATCTCACCAGAAACACTAAGCATCAGGCTTGGTTTGAAGGATTCTAAGGCTCCTGAACATATTTCAAACTCAGACATCCATCTAACCATGACAGAGTGTGGTTATCAAGGTACTTTGGCACAAGCAACAGCTTATAAGAAATATTTTGACCCACAATATAAACTGTTATTTCATTATATCATTATGTGTCTAAGTCCAAAAACTGGGTCAATAGATCAGATGCCTTCTACTTTTCAACCTATTTTTCATTCCATCATAAATGAAACACCTTTTAAGGCATCAAAAATTTTTTTCAATGAACTGGTTTTGCATCATGAAAATGATAAAAAGAAATTTTTGTTGTATCCAAGATTTGTTATGCAATGCATAATAAAGGAGCTTGGAGAGGGAGTACTTGAGGGTGAAGTAACTACTTTAAACCCATTAACTTCTCAAGTATTCTCTAGGCACAACAAACCAGCACTTGTGCTAGAAGATGACCAAGGGGAAGAACAACCCATCCCCAAGGAACCCACATCTTCCAAACCCAAAAAGAAAACCAAAAAGCCTAAACAACAAAAACCAAAACAAACCAAATCACTGAAAAAGACAGTTCAGGAAGTGGAGAAACCTGAAACTGCTGATGTGCAATCTGCACTTGATAAGGAAGTGGCTGAAACATCCTCTCAGCACACTCCTTCTCCACCCACCAAAAGAAAACCTGTCACAGTTATTTTTCAAAGAAAAAGATTTAAGAAACCAATAACTGTTGACCCTGCCTTTGAAACTACTGAAACTAACCCTAAACCCATCCAAACTCCTGAACACCAACCCCTCACAACTACTGAACCTGAACCTTCCCACACAACAATAGAAATTGCCCAACTTCTCTCAAGACTAAAAGGAACCCATTCACCACATGTCACTCCCCCAGCAACACATCAAATTGGGGAGATGCCTTCAGAAGTTGACATGAATGTGGATCCTATTAGCCCAACCCAGAGAGATGAGGATGAACAAGAGTTTATAAGCCCAAACTTACAAACTCTTGATACTTTTGAGGCTGCTACTACTCACTTATCACCCAGTGGTGAACCTGAGGATAGTAGTAACATAGCTAAGACCTCAAACTTGGCAACTACTGATGAAGGCCTAAGGCCAGAAGTAGGAAAACCTCAGTACCAAGACAAAGAGGTTCATGAGACTACTAGTTTGGGTCTAGCTCATGATATAACTGATCCTGCCCTCTCTGAGGACAATATCAGGGATTCAGATGATTCCATTAACTTGGTTGATGAATCAAACATTCCACATACTGAATTGACGGTTGACATTGAAGGTCCTGAATCTAAGGTATCCAAGCTCAAGAAGCTGGTCACCAAAGATCAGGTTAAAGACCACTTAACCCAAAGTTCCCCAAAAGTGGCATCTTCAGAGCAATCTGAGGATCACCCAAAAAGCACCCCTTCACCAAAACAACCTACCCAATTCCCTGGGCTCACAAGCATAGACTTGAACCACCTATGCAGCCCAGATGGTCCCCTGTACCAGGCACTTAAACAAATCATCACTGATCAACTCAAACCCTTCACAACTGCTTGGGAGTTAAAAGCTAACAATCAGTTTGGGTTGATCAACTCAAGACTTGCTGAGTTGAACAAGAAAATGGACCAAACACAAGATCAACTGGCAAGGTTGTCTGCTGCAACTTCTCACTCCATGAGGCTTTCAGAAGTGGATGAAGCCAAAAAGGGGGAGAAGACTAAGGAACCAACTACTGAAGTTGCTACACAAAGACAAACTCCTGATCCTGAAGCTGATATGCCAAAACAAAGACCAGGAAAAGAAGTAGCACAAGAGTTCACATTGTCTAAGGCACAAGAGAAAACTGCTGAAGAGACTTATCAAACTACTGAAGACAATCCTTCAGAAGTTGTGAAGACTGACAAACCATCAGCAGTTTCATCTCCAAAGACAACATCAGAAGTTTCTAAGGCACCTGAAAAAGAACCTACTTCCATTCCTTTGCCTACAACAACTTCCACAACTGTTTTGAACCCTACTCCCATCAGCATGTCTAAAGATCTATTGGAGAAGAGTTTGAAAGAGGCTGCAAAGAAGGCAAAAGAAGACAAAGTATGGAACAGCCTAGAGGCTAGAGATGATCTGAACTATCAACAAAAGTTAGTTATGTATCAAGAAAAACTTGATGAGCTTGAGGCTGAAGAGAGAGCACTTGAAGCTGTTGCAGAAGAAGATAAAAGGGCACAGCTAATAACATTCATCACAAAGAACTCCAAATCTAAGCAAGTGGCTCTCAAAAGACTCTCAACACAAGAACTGACCAGAAGAGCTCAAATGCTATCAGATAGAATAGCAACAGAAGATGAGAGGAAAGCCAAAAGAGCTGAAGTAATAGAAGAATTAGTGGCAAATGGCTATGGTTCAAAGGCCTCAGTCTCCAAATGGAAAGAACAAACACTTTATGAGGCTTACAAGAAATTCAAGGCCAAGAAAGCTGCAGAGCCAGAGAGATTTGAAACTCCAGAAGTCCAAACAACTTCTATTATAAGGAGATCATCTGGTGCATTAAGAAAGCCAGCCACCAAGAGAAAAGCAGAGGGTGAACCCATTGTCAAGACTGACTTCAAGATGATACTCTTAGAAGGAGATCAGTTAGTACATGGTGATTTTGATGTTGAAGAGAAACCCCTCTTAACACAATTCAGAGACAAGGCTACTTATGCTTATCAGTTACAACAATCCATCCAAGAGAAGACACATACAAGGGTTGTAACAGAGCATCACCTGCCCAACATGCCTATCCAAGGTAGTGCTGAACTTCAAGGTAGTCAAGAATCTCACCTGAGAGTCACTGAAATAGAAGACATTCCTCAATCAGGTCAACCTAAGGAAACAGGCTTGGTTTCCTATGCCTCTGACTTTGACAGGTCAAAGGTAAATATTATCAAGTGGTCCTTTACTGAATCCAACTCAGTACTTGTGACCAGGAGAGACCGTTCAAGTAAGGTCTACAAAAACTCAAAGGAGTTGAGTGTTTTATCGTCCAAAGACCTTCTTACCATTCAGCATCTAACACCTGAACTTGGTCCTCTCACTGAGCAACAAAGATGTTCTCTTACTACCCGGATGACAGCAGAGATCTGGAGGATACTAGAAGAGAGAAAAGGACAACAATAAAGATTGGATAAGGTTTTGGCTTCATCAATCCAGGGGGAGATTGTTGGGACAAAGAGGATTGAAGAAACCACCTTTTGATAACCTTAGTCCAATTCATATCTGCTTAAGTATGGAACTGCTGAAGAACAAATGAAGAAGTACTGAAGAACAAACACCAAAGTACTGAAGAGTAATTCATCAGAAGTTCTGAAGTCTAACCAGACATTTCACTGAAGAACTACTGAAGACAAACTGCTCATCAACACTTTGCATCAGAAGCTTCTAACCGACTGAAGATCAGCAGTTTCCTTATTATATTGTTTTGTTAAAGTCTTGATTTCAAGTTTCAATGTACAGACTGTTGTAACCTTATCTTTGCATAATATCTTTGATAAATATCTTAGATTACTTCAGACTACAGTTTAGTACATTAGTCTATAAATAGATGAGTTTGTTCATCTATTTTATATATGTGATTTTGTGTAATATCTTTGATCTTAAATTGAAATCCTTCGGGCTTTAAACTTATAATTCCATTTCACATCTGAGAAACATAAATTGCTTTACTGCTTTACACTTAACTGTATTTATTGTTTCTCATTTATTGTTCAGTCAAGGGGGAGTAATAACTCCTCATCAACGTTTTGAAGACCGGATCGGGGCGGCCGGTCCGACCGGTTCAACCGGGATTCGGCAGGCTAAGCGAACCGATCGAAGCAATTCGTTAAGCTTACAAAAAACCGGGCGATTCGAACATTTTTCTGTTTCGGTGGTTCGTTGAACCGGTCGGTCGGACCGGTAGATTTGCTTTTCACGTTTTTTTCCTCTAAAACAGCGACTAAACACCATCGTCTGAGACTCTTCCGGCCATCAATCATCTGCGGTTAACGCTAAAATCAACAACCAAGAGAAATCTGGATCTGGATTTGTTAACTATTATCTTGTTCGTTTGAGAACCTTTGCCGAAGGACAGATCAGAGATGGTGTTGTGCCGGTGTGGAAATTGGTGGTGAGATTGTAGGGAAAGAGAATAGTCAAACACAAATACAAAGTGGGGCAGATGGTAGAACTGGCAAAAAGTAAGTTATATATGTAAAATATACAAATATTATTTGTGACACCCGGCAATTTCCGATCTACACTGACGTGACTTCATGATTTAAAACAAATAAATAAATAAATATTTATTTCAAATATTGCTAATTATTAAGTTTCGGAAGTTTACTGATCGTTTTAACAATAGGAACTGCGACCGATTTAATTAACGCGATTTAAACGCGCGAACTGAAAGCACGCATCGGGTAACGAAAATATTTATAGTTTTGCTCGGTTTAGTATTATTTTTAATTTCGAACGAAACCGACAAACTTTTATAGTTAATTATGGAGCCTAAATAGAAACCGAGACGTTTTACGTTTATACGGGTTCGATACGCGGTGTCTACCTACCTAACTCTAACCCTAACTATAAAAGCCAAACTCCATCTTCTTCCTCTCATTTTCTACCTCTGCAGCCACACCCCAAACAACCCTCACTCTCTCACTAACCCGTCTCCCTCTCTCTCTCACTCGTTACTCTCTCTCTCTCGTCCCTGTTAGTATGGCAGCCGGCCACCACCAAAGCCTGGGTGGTGGCGGCGGCGGGCTGTGACCCCGAAAAACATCAACACACAGCATAAGAATCAGGAACGTGGTGGTTAGTTGGTTACAGATCCGATTGAAGCTAGGATCAGATGGTGGTGTGGAGGCAGGACGATGATGGTGGGTCTTAGCTGGGTTGTTGTTCGGGTCTGGATGGTTGTTCGGGTCTTGATTGTTATCGGGTCCCGCGTTATGGTGTTGAGTAGGGTTAGGCTGTTTTGGCTCGGGCTCGGGTTCGGGTCAGGCTTGGTCTTGGTTGTTGATGGCAGACGAGGGTGGTAGTGGTTGGTGGTTTCAGGTGGGCCGATGGTGGTTCAGGATCGTGTGGGGTTCGGGTCAGGTTTTGGTTATGGTTTGGTTTTGGTCCGGGTTCGGTTGTGGTTCGGTTCGGGTTTTGATTCGGGTCAAGTGTTTCGGGTCAGATTCGTGTGTTCCGGGTCAGATCTGGTCGGCTCGGGTTTAGGGGTACAGAGCACGGTGCTGGTCAAGCTTCGGTCAAACATGGTCAACGGGTCAGATCTGTCAAACGTCCCAGTTTACACGTAGTTCGAGGCGGCTTCGGGTTACGCGCGTGTGATTCGGTATAACTTGTATTCGAGCTTACTATTTATTTATTTGTAGATATTATGTATTTATAAATATTGTATATTTGTAAATATTGTGTATTTATGAATATTATATATTTATAAATATATTGATTCGACGAAATAGTTCGACTCGCGAGCGGACCGAATAATAATAAACGGTAACGATATAAACGAACGATTTGGTAAACGATTAACTTGACGTGACTTATGGTTTCGAACTCGGACTAAATATAATTGGACTATATTGTCGGACTATATTATATATATATTTTGGTATATATATATTTACAGGATCAAGTATAGATAGATGTCGGAACGTATAGTCTCGTGAATCGGAAATGTGGATTAAAGGATTTGATAACTTGTGGTTGTAAGTTGATTTTGGGGAAAATTGTAGACAACGGGTGTTGTCTGGTTGGTACAAAAACAGAGGAAACTCTGCCCGAATTTTTATAAACTCAAAGCGTAACGAACTGCTATTATTTCTATAAGTAAATTCTTCTAAGTGTTTTGGACAAGTGTATTATATACAAAATCAAAATGTTTTCAAAGACTAACTATTTGTGACAATAAAGATGGTTTTCAGACAATATTTGAGATAAAGTAACAATTGTTATTAATCGGTTTTAATAACTAAACATGTATTTCTTAAAGAGCATTTTTCCTAAAAGTAAGTGTACTGGACACACATTTCTACGGATTACGAAACGAGCTAGGATTCAGGATAATTATACGTTTCAGGGTGTTAGCCCAACTTGGTTACATACGGATAGCGACAAGTGTGCAACTTGGGTGCTATGTAATACGTGATTTAAGATAAGTCATGATCGGTTCGTCGAGTTGAAACGTTTTGAGACTCGTGTTGGTTAATAAGCTAGGCTTATGTGTGATAGACTGTTAAGGTGTCCTTTATTGGTAATTAGGGCACGAGGAAGTCGGTCGAGGTTTCAGGCTTTGTTTGCTAGCTTAACATGGACACTAAGGTGAGTTCATACCCCACTCTTTACTGTTTTTGTAAATGTTTTCGGGGGGAAGACATGCTTCTGTTATGAAAAACTGAGGAACTTAAAACGAAACAAAGTTTTGGAAAATGGAACGGGTTGTGTGAGTTTACGGCCCCACTTTACTTGGTTTTCATTTTTGGGGGAGAAAACATGTGTTAAACAACTATTTGGTAACAACTGTCATACTATGGGTTTTCAAACGGTTTACTATACGATCTTTGGAAGTCCCGGGGGGAACCATGAATGTGCTGGTTTGCACAACGGGGAAATGTGAATAGCGCTATTGGGAGTGACCAACCCCACCCGTCGGCATGGAGCGCCGGGCGGGTGCATATTGTCTCAAACAGGAACAGGTTTACTATTCGGGCACAACATCTGGTTTGCGAGTTAGTAATGGTTTTCCAATCGTAGTAGTAATAAAACATACGCCTAGCTAGCGTACTTTGGTTTACATTTAACATAGTATGGACACGTTGAACTTGGTATCTCTCGGTAACACTCTTGGAACATTTGGTAACATTTTGCAAAACTTATGAACTCACCAACTTTATGTTGACTTTTTAAGTATGTCTTTCAGGTTTAAACTTTGGTAACGGCACGGTTGGAGTAGGTGGCAGTTGGGACCGGGAATCCTAGAGGGTTAGAATTGGCGTTCAGGGAACAAGAGTCTTAGATGCAACTTTCCGCTGCGTTGGCAAAGGCACCAAACGTCACAACCGACTAGGGGAAAAGTCGGGGTGTGACAGTTTGGTATCAGAGCCATAGGTTTTAGCGAATTAGGTGTCTGGGTAGATATCTAGGCTTTAACCTGAGTTTGTTTCGAGATAGGGACCAAAATTTCTAAGACGTAATATTTAGCATGAACGCCTAGGAACTGAAATTCCAACCGTTGCCAAGTGTGTTACATGACTATTAGTGTATTTAATTACACTAGCTCAGCGTACGTTTCTTTGTCGAAAGGAACATTTGTTTTCTTATGTGAATAGGAAATCAGAATTTTCTATAATGGTATATAGAAAGGGTAATAGCACGTGATGGCTAGGTGTACTTCACGGGTGACTGGTGAGTCATCGCATTAGATATCAGAGTGGTTATTCACATAGAGTAGCTGAGTCATTGTTTCTTGGTATGAGAAACAATTTACTTGTTTATATACTGTGTGTATTTATGTAAAGTATATACAGTACGTATCGCCAATGGTTGTCGACTCAATCTTGGACGTATTGGGAACGCACACATGTGTCACGTTTGTTGGACGAGTTTTGCCAATGATGTTGCGAAGCTGGAATGCAGTCGGGAGAAGCACTCGGAAAGGTGGCGCACACGACAAACATTATATTATGTGATATATACGTGCTATTATGTAAATGTGACGCTTGCTTGTGATACAACTCATGATGGAGGTTAATAGGATGATCTTGTGAGGTAAATTTTCGATAACGTAGACGTCACGTTATCGCAAATCTACAGGCACTTGGTAGTTCTAAGAATTTCTATTGTGAGGGTATCTATATTGTTATGTGTTGTAAATATTTATATTTATATATATATATAAATAATGGGTAAGTGCTGATCATTCTTTTGTTGTTGTGGACGTGATTGCCAATTCTCCCCTGTTCGTGTCATTTGTGACTTCGTTTTTCTTGAACCAGTTTAAGATCTTGATGATCTTGTTCCTTGAACTTCTAAGGTTCCTGTTTTAGAACCTAGTTATATCTTTTGGGTATGATTCACTTCTCTCTTCTTTTGTGTTTGTGGCCTTCAACATTCAATCGTAAAGGAATCTAAATTTTGTTGATTCCTTATTCTTTTCACAGAACTAGACACGTCTTTTGTACACACGTGTCAACTATTGTATGCTTGGATTCTTTAAACTTGTGAAGGTCCATTGTAGGGCTTCACATCGAACAACCGTTTCATTTATGATTTGTTTATCATTACGTTGCTCGTAATGCTTGTTTCCTAGTCTTGATATGTCAGGCCGTTGTGGGCAATGAATCTTTTGATACTTCGTCGATGAGTTTCCTTAGAGTCGACACTTCAGTTAAATCGAATTGTTGGAATTTGATACAGCACCTTGTGGTGAACATTCATTCGACTAGTGATAGTGGATGGTTTTATTTGGCTTGCCTCATTTTCATCAGTTTGTTTGTTATTGTCTTAAATCGAGACACGCCTTACGGTGTGTAATGAAAGGTTGGCGTACTAGTTGCTTCGTTTTGATGTTGTTGTAGGCATGGATTGGTTGTCTTTGTATCGCGCTGAGATTGTTTGCTACGACAAGGTTATTCGGATTCCTCTCCCTGATGGAGAATTTCTTTCTGTGTACGGTATCAAGAGCGGTGCTCCGCTAAGTCTCATCTCCAGCATGAAAGCCCTTAAGTATCTTCGGAAGGGTTATTCGGCCAATTACAGAGAGTTGAACAAAGTGACCATCAAGAACCGTTATCCTCTTCCCTGTATTGATGATCTATTCGATCAACTCCAGGGTTCTAGCTACTACTCTAAGATTGATTTAAGGTCCGGTTATCACCAGTTACGCGTAAGGGAAGCTGACGTTGCAAAGACTGCCTTTCGGACACGTTATGGCCATTTTGAGTTTTTGGTCATGCCTTTCGGTCTCACTAACGCACCGGCGGTTTTCATGGATTTGATGAACCGCGTTTGCAAACCGTATCTTGACAAGTTCGTCATCGTGTTTATTGATGACATCCTGATTTACTCCAAAAACAAGGCCGAACACGAGGAACACCTGCGTTTGGTTTTGGAACTTTTGCGACGGGAACAACTTTACGCTAAGTTTTCAAAGTGTGACTTTTGGTTACGCGAAGTTCAATTCCTAGGACATGTGGTTAATGAACTAGGAATTCATGTCGGTCCAGCTAAGATCGAAGCGATCAAGGACTGGGAAGCACCAAAGACGCCAACTGAAGTGCGGCAATTCCTAGGCCTTGCGGGCTATTATCGTCGTTTCATTAAGGGGTTTTCGAAGATCGCTCAACCCCTCACCACTCTTACTCAGAAGGATAGAAAATTCGACTGGGGTGAACCACAAGAGTCAGCATTCCAAGAACTGAAGTCTAAACTTTGTTCTGCTCCTATTCTGTCCTTGCCTGAAGGCACTGACGATTTCGTTGTTTACTGTGATGCTTCTATTCGTGGTCTCGGTTGCGTGTTGATGCAACGCGAGAAAGTAATTGCGTATGCTTCTCGTCAACTCAAGGTGCACGAGAGGAACTACACCACCCATGACTTGGAGTTGGGTGCAGTGGTATTCGCGTTGAAAATTTGGAGACATTACTTGTACGGTACCAAATGCACCATCTACACCGATCACAAGAGTCTCCAGCATATTTTCGACCAACAACACCTGAACATACGACAACGTCGCTGGGTTGAACTCCTGAATGACTATGATTGCGCCATTAAGTACCATCCTGGCAGACGCCTTGAGCAGGAAGGAATCAACAAACCCTCGTCGCGTTCGGGCGTTGCAGCTCACCATTCATTCCTCTCTACCTGACCAACTCCGTTCTGCTCAGTTAGAAGCTTTGAAGGAGGAAAACCTTAAAGCTGAGACTATGCACGGTGCCGACAAGCACCTCGAGCGAAGGCCTGATGGCCTGCACTACTTCGCAGAACGCATATGGGTTCCTTTATTCGGGGGACTTCAGGAGCTTGCCTTAGATGAGGCTCACAAATCCCGGTATTCCATTCATCCTGGTTCGAATAAGATGTACCAAGATTTAAAGGTGCTCTACTGGTGAGCAAATGCTTGACCTGTGCTAAGGTCAAGGTGGAATACCAGAAACCGTCGGGTCTCTTGCAACAACCTGAAATTCCAGAGTGGAAATGGGAACGGATTACGATGGATTTTGTCACGCAACTACCTAAGTCACCGAGCGGGTGTGATAAGATATGGGTGATTGTTGATCGGTTGACGAAATCAGCCCATTTTCTCGCCATTAAGGAGACCGACACCATGGATCGTTTGACTCGTCTTTATCTGAAGGAAGTTGTTTCTAAGCACGGGGTGCCGGTTTCTATTATTTCGGATCGTGACTCCCACTTTACTTCTCACTTCTGGAAGTCTTTGCACAAGGCTTTGGGTACCCAGCTAGACATGAGTACAGCTTATCACCCACAGACTGACGGTCAGAGTGAACGCACGATTCAAACCCTAGAAGACATGCTTCGGGCATGTGTGATCGATTTTGGCAATTGGGAAGCTCACCTACCGTTAGTAGAATTCTCTTACAACAACAGTTACCACACGAGCATCAAGGCAGCTCCGTTCGAAGCACTGTACGGGCGGAAATGCTGGTCCCCTCTTTGTTGGGCTGAGGTGGGTGAGAGTCAACTCACTGGGCCTGAGCTAGTGTACGGAACTTCGAAAAAGATCGTACAGATTCGTAACCGGTTGGCAGCGGCACGGGATCGGCAAAAGAGTTATGCCGATCAGCGTCGCAAGCCATTAGAATTCCAAGTTGATGACAAAGTACTTCTGAAAGTTTCACCGTGGAAGGGCGTCATACGCTTTAGGAAGCGTGGCAAACTTAACCCTCGGTATGTCGGATCATTTACGATCCTGGAACGGATTGGACCGGTGGCATATCGACTTGATTTACCGACGGAGCTCGGCAACGTACATAACGTCTTCCATGTGTCTAACTTAAAGAAGTGTCTGGCTGACGAGTCTCTTATTGTTCCACTGGAATTCGAATCGAGATATGTTACCACTGCAGCTGAATGAATCTCGGGGCGAGATTCCTTTTTAACGTGGGGATGATGTGACAACTCGGGTAAATCTCTCTCTTGGTTTCTATCTTTGGTTTGTTTCTTTTGTTACTCCTTTTGGTACTTGTGCAATTTTCGGGACGAAAATTCTTTTAACGTGGGGATGATGTGACACCCGGCAATTTCCGATCTACACTGACGTGACTTCATGATTTAAAACAAATAAATAAATAAATATTTATTTCAAATATTGCTAATTATTAAGTTTCGGAAGTTTACTGATCGTTTTAACAATAGGAACTGCGACCGATTTAATTAACGCGATTTAAACGCGCGAACTGAAAGCACGCATCGGGTAACGAAAATATTTATAGTTTTGCTCGGTTTAGTATTATTTTTAATTTCGAACGAAACCGACAAACTTTTATAGTTAATTATGGAGCCTAAATAGAAACCGAGACGTTTTACGTTTATACGGGTTCGATACGCGGTGTCTACCTACCTAACTCTAACCCTAACTATAAAAGCCAAACTCCATCTTCTTCCTCTCATTTTCTACCTCTGCAGCCACACCCCAAACAACCCTCACTCTCTCACTAACCCGTCTCCCTCTCTCTCTCACTCGTTACTCTCTCTCTCTCGTCCCTGTTAGTATGGCAGCCGGCCACCACCAAAGCCTGGGTGGTGGCGGCGGCGGGCTGTGACCCCGAAAAACATCAACACACAGCATAAGAATCAGGAACGTGGTGGTTAGTTGGTTACAGATCCGATTGAAGCTAGGATCAGATGGTGGTGTGGAGGCAGGACGATGATGGTGGGTCTTAGCTGGGTTGTTGTTCGGGTCTGGATGGTTGTTCGGGTCTTGATTGTTATCGGGTCCCGCGTTATGGTGTTGAGTAGGGTTAGGCTGTTTTGGCTCGGGCTCGGGTCTGGTTAGGGCTCGGGTTCGGGTCAGGCTTGGTCTTGGTTGTTGATGGCAGACGAGGGTGGTAGTGGTTGGTGGTTTCAGGTGGGCCGATGGTGGTTCAGGATCGTGTGGGGTTCGGGTCAGGTTTTGGTTATGGTTTGGTTTTGGTCCGGGTTCGGTTGTGGTTCGGTTCGGGTTTTGATTCGGGTCAAGTGTTTCGGGTCAGATTCGTGTGTTCCGGGTCAGATCTGGTCGGCTCGGGTTTAGGGGTACAGAGCACGGTGCTGGTCAAGCTTCGGTCAAACATGGTCAACGGGTCAGATCTGTCAAACGTCCCAGTTTACACGTAGTTCG
The DNA here is from genome assembly GCA_032199755.1 of Ambrosia artemisiifolia. Taxonomy (NCBI): domain Eukaryota; kingdom Viridiplantae; phylum Streptophyta; class Magnoliopsida; order Asterales; family Asteraceae; genus Ambrosia; species Ambrosia artemisiifolia. The sequence continues at coordinate 39,691,147 of CM063512.1, forward strand.
AGGCGGCTTCGGGTTACGCGCGTGTGATTCGGTATAACTTGTATTCGAGCTTACTATTTATTTATTTGTAGATATTATGTATTTATAAATATTGTATATTTGTAAATATTGTGTATTTATGAATATTATATATTTATAAATATATTGATTCGACGAAATAGTTCGACTCGCGAGCGGACCGAATAATAATAAACGGTAACGATATAAACGAACGATTTGGTAAACGATTAACTTGACGTGACTTATGGTTTCGAACTCGGACTAAATATAATTGGACTATATTGTCGGACTATATTATATATATATTTTGGTATATATATATTTATAGGATCAAGTATAGATAGATGTCGGAACGTATAGTCTCGTGAATCGGAAATGTGGATTAAAGGATTTGATAACTTGTGGTTGTAAGTTGATTTTGGGGAAAATTGTAGACAACGGGTGTTGTCTGGTTGGTACAAAAACAGAGGAAACTCTGCCCGAATTTTTATAAACTCAAAGCGTAACGAACTGCTATTATTTCTATAAGTAAATTCTTCTAAGTGTTTTGGACAAGTGTATTATATACAAAATCAAAATGTTTTCAAAGACTAACTATTTGTGACAATAAAGATGGTTTTCAGACAATATTTGAGATAAAGTAACAATTGTTATTAATCGGTTTTAATAACTAAACATGTATTTCTTAAAGAGCATTTTTCCTAAAAGTAAGTGTACTGGACACACATTTCTACGGATTACGAAACGAGCTAGGATTCAGGATAATTATACGTTTCAGGGTGTTAGCCCAACTTGGTTACATACGGATAGCGACAAGTGTGCAACTTGGGTGCTATGTAATACGTGATTTAAGATAAGTCATGATCGGTTCGTCGAGTTGAAACGTTTTGAGACTCGTGTTGGTTAATAAGCTAGGCTTATGTGTGATAGACTGTTAAGGTGTCCTTTATTGGTAATTAGGGCACGAGGAAGTCGGTCGAGGTTTCAGGCTTTGTTTGCTAGCTTAACATGGACACTAAGGTGAGTTCATACCCCACTCTTTACTGTTTTTGTAAATGTTTTCGGGGGGAAGACATGCTTCTGTTATGAAAAACTGAGGAACTTAAAACGAAACAAAGTTTTGGAAAATGGAACGGGTTGTGTGAGTTTACGGCCCCACTTTACTTGGTTTTCATTTTTGGGGGAGAAAACATGTGTTAAACAACTATTTGGTAACAACTGTCATACTATGGGTTTTCAAACGGTTTACTATACGATCTTTGGAAGTCCCGGGGGGAACCATGAATGTGCTGGTTTGCACAACGGGGAAATGTGAATAGCGCTATTGGGAGTGACCAACCCCACCCGTCGGCATGGAGCGCCGGGCGGGTGCATATTGTCTCAAACAGGAACAGGTTTACTATTCGGGCACAACATCTGGTTTGCGAGTTAGTAATGGTTTTCCAATCGTAGTAGTAATAAAACATACGCCTAGCTAGCGTACTTTGGTTTACATTTAACATAGTATGGACACGTTGAACTTGGTATCTCTCGGTAACACTCTTGGAACATTTGGTAACATTTTGCAAAACTTATGAACTCACCAACTTTATGTTGACTTTTTAAGTATGTCTTTCAGGTTTAAACTTTGGTAACGGCACGGTTGGAGTAGGTGGCAGTTGGGACCGGGAATCCTAGAGGGTTAGAATTGGCGTTCAGGGAACAAGAGTCTTAGATGCAACTTTCCGCTGCGTTGGCAAAGGCACCAAACGTCACAACCGACTAGGGGAAAAGTCGGGGTGTGACATTATTAGTTGATAAAATACTTGAAGTCTGGATAGGATAAAAGTAAATTGGAAAAGTATTTATGCATTATATTAAATCAATTTCGACAGATTAAGATTATAAAATGTTGCAAAATTCATAATTCACATATATAAAAATCACAAGCTAGCTTTAAAATATAAAATTTGGTTATGTTTGTTTAAGATATATATGTATTTTTGTTTGAGATATAAATTCTTATATATTGAAAAAATTTGTTAGGTTTTCGATATAACAATATATTACTTATTATGTCATCCGGTTCTTAAATCCGGTCGAACCGGTTGAACCGGTCCGACCAGTGAACCAGTAACGCGTCCGGTTTGACATCCGATCCGGTTCTGAAAACATTGCTCCTCATCAAAGTGATATTTTAGACCTTTGAACACTTGTTTTTCCGCTGCTTAATAACTCATACATAAATCTGATAACACATAAGTGTTCATAAACTAAGCCACTGATCCAACATACACCAATCAACAACTAAAGTGATCCATGATCTATCACCATCAAAGAAAGACAATCTCTTGTCTTAGGTATCGGCCGAAAAGCACCCAACAAACACCTCATCCCTAGTTGTCAACCTTACACCAATCTAGGCAATAAAATAAGAAGTAGCTTTATACTCCTTAAGGTCAACATGCCTTCTTTTGTACCCCTTACACCTATCGGCTATAGACCAAGGAAGGAGCATGACACTAACTTTCATACAAACAAGAATGAGACAAGAATGATACACCTCCTCCCAAGAAGGGAAGCCTTCCTCTTTTGGATGCTCATTAGCAGCCGAAAGAAACAAGGGACATAAGCTCATGCTTGGTTGTCAACATTCACCAAAATAAGCACTCAAACAAGATAGGAAATCCCACTAGATTAAGTCAAGCTATCCTTTATTTATCTAGTCCCATCGATCGGATCATACAAGAACAAAGAATGCCATCTTTTGTTTGATTCATAGCTTACACAAGCCTTACACATAATAGGAATTAAGCTTTAGACATTGCACCATTCTAGGCTAACACACTTGACATATTGAGCTCCTTTTGTCCATATCTATCGCCTATATAAGATCTCCACCCTCACCCTCATTCCTTGCACCAACACTCAACACAAACACTTACACACTCTAGCAAAACAATCGGCCAAACATTGAGGATCATCAAGCCGAAGCCATCAAGGAACAAGGGAGCAAACACACGACTCTCTAAGCATCCTAGGTAAGATACATTGCACTTTAAGCTTCTTTCTTTCAATATACCCTCTTTTTAGATCCAATACTCGGCCTCAGAACACCATGATTAGGTACACAACACTTTACAAGAGAATAGATTTCAAAACCACACTTTTTAGATATAGATCTTAGGCACATTGTCTTAATACTAGTATTTGTTCACGTAATCTTGCTTTAACAACATTATAATCGGCTTTGTTATAATCAAGAGTAGTTGAATTGTATTTTGGAACCATAAACGAGTTAGATCACTTTGGGTTTCATAAGTCTAAGCTTACTTGGCTTAAGTTTGAAGCTAAGGTTAATAACATAATGATTAAAGCTTAAACTTGTTACAAGACTCACAATGTGTCATGAGATAACACTACAAGGCTCGAATAAGCTTGAAACAACCAAGTTGATTCACTAGCTAAATCGGCATTAACCTTTACACCATAAGAACACATCGACTATCCTAGGCTAGCATGTGTTAAGTTAAGCCAAAGCATGTGTTAACCTTGAATTGTGTAGTATAGAGGCCTAAACATATGTTAAGGTACTTATTCATCACAAATCAATCACACAATAACCGAAATCACAAGCATTGGGTGAACAATTTGTATGATAAACAAGGCTAGACAACTTACCATGTCTATAATGATCATAGGGTATCATTTGTCAGGACGGTGATCATCTACAGTTTTTCCTAGACCACCTACACTGCTATCAGGTGAGTTTTTCATGGCCCCATTTTACTACTTTTCATTTTGGGGTAACTACATGCATCAATACTTGTGTCATTTTCAAGTGTGTGTACATTCTATCATGACTACCATGTGGAACATGAGACATTTTGGTTCATGAGCTCACTAGTCCTCGTACATCGTTTACTGTAACCATTAGCTAAACATATAGCCATGGAACACTTTAATAGATCTACTGGGTTGACACCCCCACTCTTGGTTAGTCGCTCTAACCGGTCACATACAAAAGAGTGTAAGTATTCTACAATACATACATTGTCTTTAGTGTACAATGCGCGAGGCACAACAGTCAAGAGGTTTGGTTACAAGACTCATGGTTTGCACAGTGATCATTTGCCTAGCTAGCATATGATTGGTCATACACGAATTACACATTACAACCAAAACCCATGAACTCACCAACATTATTGTTGACAAAACTCGTTATGCATGTGTTTCAGGTAACTATATGGAGGGCCACAGGGATTTGAGGGAAAGGTTCGAGCAAGCACTGTGTGGTACCACTATGATGGTTTCACTTTGTTGTCCTACTGTTACTTAGTCACAAGAGTAATAGACACGTATTCTCTTTTTTTAACGCCATGGTGACGTTTTTAATTAATTAATGACAATGTCCATCTTACACGGTGGTACTATTCGAATAAAACTATGTGTTGCTTGAACCTTGTGCTTGAAAAGTTTTCGGTAGTTACATCTCTGTGTTTCCGCCTTGGCGGGGTGTGACATCAGGTGTCAAGACTTGGCTTAGAGGCTGACCGACGAGGAAGGGTGGAGACAAGGTTGTTTGGTCACGGTTGTTCGAAAGTCTACTGAAGCTCTGAAGAAAGCTATAAAGACCAATAAGAAGATAACTCGTGGAGCGGCAAGAAGTGAAGATCAAAGAGCCAAGACAACACAAACCTAGGGAGATATTGTAGGACCCTGTCTTTAGAGGTTTGCGTTTGTCTTGGTCCATAATAATATTGGGTTTGGGATAGTTTGCTTATTAGTGGGTTTATGGCCTCTTAGGCCCATGTACAAAGGAACCGCCCCCATATGGTTATAAATAGGGGGTTCCTAGGTCATTTGATGGTTGCTAGTTTTTGTGTCTCTTGTTCATTGTAATCAGCCATACCTTTTGTACCAAACGACTCCATAGAAGTCGTGTCCTCTTGCTTTCTATTTAATAATATGAATCTTTCGATAATTCTTTGTTCTTGCATACAATCTTAGTTCCCGCCTTTAATTATGTGTTGTTTGATACCACGTGGGAAGGATCTTGGACTTACATCAATACACTTGACCCAGTTTGAATATGAAAACATAGTTAACTCTAAAGACTCACTTTTTTTTCTTTTTTTTGTTGAAAATTAGACCTTTACCTGGAGCAAATTTCAGATACCTTATTAGCCTGAAAGCAATTTTAAGGTGACCTTCCAACAACTTATACATATACTGACTCAAATAGTGCATAGCATAAGCTAAATCAGGTCTAGTGTGTGACAAGTAAATTAATTTACCTACTAATTGTTGATAACCAGTAACATTGGACAAAACTTTGTTATTATTTTCCATAATGTTTGTTAAAACATGGTTTGACTCAATTGGATTTGATATTGGTTTACATCCAAGCATACCATATTCAAGTAACAAATCAGTGCAATACTTTCTTTGTGACAAACAAATACCATCCTCATTATTGACAACTTCTATACGTAAAAAATATTGATGTTCACCCAAGTCTTTTATTAAAAATTTTGATTTGAACAAACACTTTATTTTTTCTATTTTAGATATAGAGTTTCCAGTGAGAATAATATCGTCTACATATACTAAAAGTACCACAAACACAGATTCATTATTTTTTACAAACATAGAATAGTCGCATTGACTTTGAATAAATCCAAACTCAGACAAAACACTAACCAGTTTAGCATTCCACATCTGAGTTGCCTATTTAAGGCCATACAATGATTTCTTTAACTTGCATACTTCATTTTCAAAATTAGAGTTGTAACCTTTAGGTAAAGACATATTCATACAAGTCACCATAGAGAAACACATTATTAACATCAAGGAAAGATTTTCCAATCATGTTTAACAGCAAGACTTTTTATATATGTAACAGTTATTAGTTTAACTATAGGAGAGTATGTCTCCTAATAATCAAGACATTCCTTCTAGCTTTTTACCTTTCAATTTCTCCATTTGACTTATAGATAATTTTAAAGATCCATTTACAATCAATTTTATACCTACCTTTAGGTAAATCAACTAATTCCCAAGTGTTATTCATATATAAGGCTTCTAATGCCTCATTCATAGCATTGACCCGATTAGGATCCTTTACAGCTTCATAATAATTCCTAGGTTCAACACCTTTGTCAAGACTAGAAGCAAAGCATTTAAAGTCATGAGACAAATTTGAAAGATTACAACCTTTTCAATACCATACTTGATTTGCCCTCTACAACAAAATCAGATAATTTTTTTTAGAAAAGTTTACATTTCTACTAGACCTTCTAGGAGTAAATAGATTATTAACAACAGGGTCACCCTCATAGTTTTCAGATAAGTCTTTTTCTGTATTCACATTTCCTACCTTATTAGAACTTTCTGAGAATTCACTAGGCTATCGAGGTTTAGCCAAGCTAGTATCATCCTTGAAAGTTTCTGATTGCTAGAAATCAGGTGTTCCAGAATCCTAATTACCATTACCCCTCATTCATCATCAAGATCATTCACCTTTAAGTTTTGTTGATTATCTGTGTTTTTAAATAGATAAAAAAAAAGTTTAAACTATTTATCATTTTATTAGAATTAGAATCATAAGTTTGAAAATGTTTGTTTCTTTAAAAGGAAAACAAGACCACAAAAATTTTACATCTCTAGAAAAATACATAGTTTTACTATCAAGACTAAAAACCTTGTATCCCCTTTTCTCATTAGAATACCCTAAAAACATACATTTTTCATCCCTGCTTTTTAATTTATTTGATTCATTTAACACAGTACTGAAGCACAGACAACCAAACACCTTAAGATGATCTAGAAATGGTTCAAAATTAAACATTAACTCATAAGGTGTCTTGCCATTCAGAACAGATGAGGGGGTCCTATCTATCAAGTAGGCAGCAGTTAGATTACCTCCAGTCTAAAACCGAACAGGTAAGTTACATTGAAACATAAAAGCTCTAGCAACATTCAGTAAATCTCTATGCTTCCTTTCTACTATAGCATTTTGCTAAGGTGTGTATGCATAAGTGGTCTGATGAACTATACCTTTTTCCTTACAATACATGTTCATTTAATGATTTAGAAACTCTAAACGATTATCACTTCTTAGAACTTTAACAGTTTTACTAAACAGAGTTTGAATAAGATGAACCAAATCTTTAGCATTTTGGAAAACTTATGTTTTTTGTTTTATCAGGCACACCCATACAACTCTAGAGAAGTCATCAACAATTGTCAAAAAATATCTATGATCTTCTCTATCAGCAACCCTATAAGGACCCCAAACATCTAAATGAACTAATTGACCTATATGAATACTTTTACGCTCACTAAGAGTGAAAGGTTCCCTGTGTTGCTTTGCCTTATGGCAAATATCACAAGGTTCATGACTTTCAGACTTGATTCCAAACCAAGTTTTAAAACTTTCAAAACTTGGTTTGATGGATGACCTAGTCTAGCATGCCACAAATCTACCATACCAACACTATTACAACACACCTTAGAAGATAAAGTAGCATTTCCACACATATACAAACCACCCATTTGTCTACCAGTCACTAGGGTTTTCCTTGATGAAAAGTCCTGTAGATAACATTGATTTTCATCAAAACCAACAAACACCTTGTTGTCCCTAGCTAACTTATGAACAGAGAGCAGGTTGACTAATTGTAAGATAATATTTTTGGACAATTCTAGTTTACCAATTTTTGTTACCAATGCAAAAGTACCATTTAGATGTTTTATTTTAATATGTAAATATGAAACATCAACATAATCAAATAATCCAGTTACATCCTTTACCATGTGTTCATTGGCACCTGAATCCACAATCCAACCTATTCCTAATAAATTCCATTAGCACTAGTAAAACAATACACATTAGCACCAACAACAGAAGCACAAAGGAACCTACCTGACAAGTTACAACTCACATAAGATTCAGCAGGTTTCTCATGAATGAGACTCAGAAGTTTAGCTACTTGATCACTAGTCAAACCACTCACAGCATTCTTAGAACATTCAGAGGCACTATTATTATTCATTGCAACCCTCTTAGTTTGATTTCCTCTAGTTCTAGCCCATGGAGGATAACCGACTAACTCAAAACACTTTAGGGTTTGGTTAGGACATTTGTTAAACTTTTTGTTGTTTAAACCTTCAATACTTTGAATAAATTTTGATAAAAAAATATACAATTTGATTAGGTTTATTATTACCATTGGTGCTTGAGTTTCAATGAGACTCTTCTCTAGAAACCAAAGCAAAAGCTTCATTTATAGATGGCAACTCACTTTTGATTAACAAGGCAGTCCTAACATGTTGATATACATTATCCAATCCCATCAAGAATTGCATCAACTTAATCATGTTAGTGTGATTATTAAAATCCCTAGAAGCATCACAACTAAAAGAAGGTAATTGAAGAATCTGATCTAATTGTTTCCTCATGGTATTTAACTTCTAATAATATTCAGATACAGTCATACCATTTTGACTAAATGAATTAATTTTTTGATACAAGTCAAACACAAAAAACCCATAAATTTTATTATAGGTCTCTTTAAGATCTTTCCAAACTTCAGATGCAAATTTGGAATAGACCTGTCGCATATACAATTCTTCATAAATAGAGTCAAGTATCCATGTTAAGATAATACTATTACATCTATCCCATTGATTTGCAAGCACAGGATCATCAGTAGACTTAACATATTCACCATTGACAAATGGTTTATTTTTAACCCTTAACCCAAGAACCATAGAGTTTGCCCAATCAGTATAATTTTCACTCCCTTTTTAGTTTTATAATAACACTTATGAGGTTAGTGGAATCACTAGCATGCAGATATAAAGGATCACTAGCATCCAATTTACTAAGCTAAGTCACAACATTAAAAACAGGACCAGATCCAGCCTGAGGGAGTTCACCTTCAGTTGGACCAGAAAGAACATCGGCCATGATAAACAATCAAAACAAACAATAACAGCAGATACAAACACAAGTATAAACCAGTAACAGATCTAAAAAACTTCACAGATATAGATCACACCTAGCAAATCAATATACACAGAAATCACAGAGTCACACATATCAAACAAGAACAACTCAAAAGATTCAAAAACTCAAGAACACTATTTAACTACACAACACAGGCGAAGCTACATGGGTGTCCAGATCACTGGTTCATCACTCTTGGGTGCCAGTGCAAGTCCTCACGTAGGAGCGTCTAGACCTAGACACAACCAGACTAACAACAATCAGACTCGATCAATTTCTGGTCCCTCTAACCCGGTATCACGACCTAGACACACAACTATAAAATAATAAGTATGAAAAGATCTCACCAGGGGTTTTGCCCAAGTTAGGGTTCGTCAACAACTCATAGTGAGCAACATTCACTTAGGGTTACAACATTGAAGAGAAAATAAAGAAAATAGCGTCCACAAACTCAGGATCTGCAACAAACAGATCTGAGTACCAAGAATAGCCACAATCTTCCATAGATTTGAACACATGTCCAAGAAAGAATAATATCCCTAAATATGCAGCGGAAACTTTTTAATCGGAGCTCAGAGTTCTCATACCATGTCAACTTTCATAGATATTTAGAACAAAACTGATATTATTCAAGATCCCAACCCAGGAAGACACAAACCCAAGAAATACAAAATACAGACTCTTACAAACAATCTCTCACAACAAACACTCTCAACACTCAGAAGATTATCGACTGGATAATCGACACAAGAACAATACCAGGTTAATCGATCTAGATGATCTATTAACTCAACGCCCTAACAATTGTTTACGAAATAGAGAGAGCACAAGAGAGTACATGGAACTGAAAGAATGAAAAAGTAACCCTAGGTAAGAGAATGAGAGATATTTATATTCTCAGCTCGAAGATCCCAGCTACACCGACTTCAACCAAAAGATGGACCGGGCTCTCTAATAACTCTAAACTAGGCCTCGGCAATTGGACTTCTGTAACTGGGCCCGAACATTCAGCAACACAGCAACTGCTCCATTCCAATCCAAAAGATAATCAACACAATAACATGAAACATGAGTAAAGTGCACGGATGGTCCCTGTCGTTTGCATGAATTGCACCGATGCCCCCATATATTTTCAATGGTCTCCAACGTTGACATTTTATAACATTTTGGTCCTTACCAGCTAACTTCGTTAAAATTTTCAGTTAAGTCAATGTAAAATGACTAAACTACCCCTAGGGACCATCTGAGTAGTTTAATCTCGTTTATATATTTTCTTAGAACACCACCACCTCCTCCTTTAAACAACCAACATCACCCCCTCTTCCTCCTCCTCCAACCACCACCACCACCTCCTCAAACAACCACCACCACCACCTCTTCATCATCCCAAAGTAACACAACAAAAGCACCTAATTAATCAACAACATAAAAAACAGACAACATTACACCAGAAATCCCTCTCTTAGCAATCTCCAACAACCGGATTCTCCTCTCAGCATCACCCCCTCCTCCTCCAACCACCACCTCCACCTCCCTCAAACAACCATCACCATCTCTCTGTCTCTCTCTCCTCTCTGTCTCCCTAAGTTATTATAACAGTATAATCCAAACTACAAATATATAATATGAGTTTGTTTATGAGGGATAAGAACTCCACGGTGACCCGACCCGGTTGGGTTCTCTGAGCCTTTTCCGATCCATGGTGCAAGCCTCCTGCTTCCCTCTCACCGCCTATCTGTCAGCCCGTCACAACCAGGCCCACATCATAATAGCCTAAAGCAGTAGGTATTATCAGAGTCAAGGAAGGGTTGAGTTTGGGTTGATTTAGACGATATGGTTTAGGGTGGTGGTTGGGTGAAGATGGTGGTGACGGTGATGGATTGGAATGGTAGAGGTTCAGATGGATCAGACGGTGATGGATCGGATGATGATGAAGACGATATGGAGGGGATTGTAATAATATTAGTGAATATGGGATGGTTTATAGTGGAAGGTTTAGGGTGGTGGTTGGGTGAAGATGGTGGTGCTAGATGATTGGTGGTGGTAGTTGGGAGAAGATGGTGGTGGTGATGGGTTGTGTCTGAGATGAGATAGAGATAGAAGGAGAGGGAAAGAATTTATAATATCTTTTATTTTTATTTTTTTAAAGAGGGGTAATTTGGTAATTTTACATAAGCTTAACTGAAAAACTTAACCCCCATCCAAGTCAGGGACCATTGATGAAACAAAATACAAACCACAGATCCCATACGTGTAATTTCGAAAGACTGAGGAGCAGAGTTTAAATTTGGGCAAACCACAGGGACCATCCGTGCACTTTACTCCATGAAACATACTTATGCAAAGTATTTTATAACATATTAAAGAATGTAAAAAGAAATAAAATTGAATCACAACAAGATATATTTTTAACAGTATCCTCTTCACGCGGATTTCAATTACTAGTATACATTATTATGTTGGTAGGTGACAATAAGTATGTTAGGAAGAGGATCAATTGGGGATCAGAGAAATCTCATCATTTCCCGTTATAGAAGATCTCGACAGCTAAGTAAACGCAATCATTTAGCCGTTTGAGATCAATCAAGGAGCCGTTTGATTTATTTCCTTTCTTAGATTATCCAAATCTTATATAATGTACCCTTTGGTGTTTCTTTTGTATACAAGCACAATATTCACAATTATTATACTCTGATTCATATTCTTTACATGGTATCAGAGCGCGTTCTCTGGTTCTACGGTCGTGCTCATCATTTAGCGGTATTTCAATCAGAAATCCTTCGCTGCCATGTCCGAAGACGGTAACGAGATTTTGATCCGTCAATACAACTAGCCAATCTTCTCAAAAATGGCCTCAATATCCAACCCCTAAATCCCAAACTATCCGATAGCCTGCAAATAAACCTCAAACTTAATAGCAAAAATTATGCCTTATGGACTCGAATGATTCGAGTCGCTATGGACGGAAAATCAAAAAGCTTGTTAAACCACCTAACGTCAGACCCTCCAAATCAAAGTGACGCCATATACGAGCAATGGGAACAAGACGACTTGGTTGTTTTCTCATGGCTCATTCAAAATATTGAACCAAATCTTGCCAGCAATCTAACCGAGTTCCCTAACACAAAAACATTATGGGATGCTCTGGTAGTCACTTAAAGCAGTGGAAAAGATAACCTACAAATATTCAATCTCCATGTCTGAGCCAATGAAATCAACAAAATGAAACATCTCTGGAAAATCCGTGGATTAGCTTACAAGGGATTTGGGGAGAAATCGATAGAATCGACCCAAATCCGATGAAGTGTCCAGATGACATCAAAACTTACGCCAAAATAAGATCTGACCATAAGCTATTTCAGTTTCTAAATGCTTTAGACCAGAAGTATGAACCCATAAAACGGGAAATCCTCCGGTCAGAATCGCTTCCAACTGCAGAGGAGGCATACGCAACCGTCCGAAAAGAGGAGGCTCATTAGAAAATTCTTGGTACACAACCAACAGATGAATCATCAGGGATAGCAGTCGGACTTATCGCCACCAATACACAAAACCCTAACGGTCCAGCCTTGTCTCAAGGGGTGTCCGTCGAACTTAACAAGTGAAAATAAACAAGAGTCACCTCAAATGCACTCATTGTGGAATGTCTAAACACACCAAGGAAGATTGTTTCAGGATCGTTGGATATCCTAAGTGGTGGAATGATGGTCACAAGAAGGGAACCAAGGGTAATGGACAAGAGAAAGGAAAAGCCGCTATAGCCATGGGCAGCAAAGAGAAAGCCACCAGCGTGACAGATGGCGGCGGCGAAGAGGGCTTTGGAGGTATGGCGGCGGCCGGCTGGGAAGAATAAGCTATGGATGGAGGTAACAGGTTTGAAGGACTAATCTCAAACCCTATTTGTAATGCTAATTTTTTCCCAAAAGATTGAATAGAAATAGTGTATGAAGAAGAAGACACTAGAACTATGGTGTAAAGAAACAAAACCTTTTCTGATAAGGACCAATCTCAAGCCCATCGATGAAAAGGGCAAGTATCTTTGCACAAAAGTAGTGACAAACAAAAAGGGGGGCGGTTGTATGAAACCAAAGGGTTGTGTAAAACCAGTATAGGGAAAGCTACTAAGAGCACTCACATCCCATCCACCAAATGGATGTGAGTGTGTCCACCAAATTATATGGGGTGAGTGTAAGTGGTTGTGAGTAGAGGAGAGAGAAAATATTTGGTGGAAACACTGTTCCACCCTAAATATGAAAAGCTACTGTTCACCCCTATATATATTTTAATATTTTTGTAAGTAGTTGTGAGTGAGGAGAGAGAAAAAGTAATGATAAAAGTATGATTATTTTAATTAGGAGAGAGAAGATTTATGGGTGAAGTAGTGATTTTTAGTGTAATTTGATGGAGGAGATTTGGTGGATGGGTTGTGAATGCTCTAAAGTCCACATATTTTAAAGGACATGTTGTCCAAGATATTAATAAATAAGTTTCCCAAAATAATAATAAAAAAAGAGGTAGACGACAAGCTGTCCAAGATTTTAATAAACAAATTGTACAAAGTATTAATAAAAAAAGTGGTAGGCGGTTCTTTTGAGATAAACCAAATTTTTTTTCAGAAAACGTTTTTCCAAAAATAAAAGAACTTTTCAAAATTGTTTTTCAAAAAACGTCTTTTTCCAAAATTCCTAAAATTAAAATTTGTTTTTTCTTAAAAAGGGGAAGGAATTTTAGTGTGGGGCAGGCTAATATAGCGCAAAATTGCAAGAAAACAGACGAATCTTGGATTTTTGAGTGTGGTGCCACTGACACTATGACCTATGATTTATCAGATTTAACTTCTAAAAACAAACCTAGAATCAATAGTATAAAAACCGCTAATGGGGGTTTGTTCCTGTTAAAGGAGGAGGAACTATTGAGCTATCTCCTTCTCTAAAACTTAAAAACTGCCTATATGTCTCATCCCTGTCACATAAACTGCTGTCCATCAGCCATATTACAAAAGAGTTAAATTGCACTGTCTTGATGCATCCAACCTTTTGTATTCTTTAGGATATCAGGACAGGAATGATCATTGGGCGTGATACTGAAGGGTCAGGATTGTACTATGTGGAAGAAGTGACTAAACAGGGAAATGTGATGTTAGCACATGGAACTACAAATAGAGAAGCTTGGCATTGGCATAGGAGATTAGGACACCCGTCTATTTGCTACATTCGTATTTTATTTCCAAAACTTTATCCTTCAAATAAAACTTTGAATTGTGAAACGTGTGTTTTAGCTAAAAGTCACAGACATACGTATAACTTAAATAATACTAGAGTTGGAATTCCCTTTTCTCTTATACATTATGATGTGTGGGGACCAGCTGAAGTTAATGGGGGACAAAACTTTCGTTTCTTTGTTTTATTTATTGATGATTGTACTTGTACTTGTATGACATGGATCTATTTTTTGAAACAAAAATCGGATGTCTTTGAAAATTTTACTATATTATATATATCTATTAAAAGAACGACACTTCTACCGTGTCGTTCTTTTAATATATATATTGACCACTAACTTTTAGGTTAACTTTATTTTTTGCCACTAACTTTTAGGTTAACTTTATTTTCTTCCAATTTTACCACCAAACTTAGACCACAAAACTTTTAGCTTTTAAGATTTAAAACTTTGGTTACTAAATTTTAGCTTAACTTTTTTTTCCTTCTAATTTTGACCACCAAACTTTAATTATCAAACTTTTAGCTTTTAGGATTTAAAACTTTGACCACCAAACTTTTAGCTTTTAGGATTTCAAACTTTGACCACCCAACTTTGGCCACTAACTTTCTTACTAACTTATGTACTTTATTTTCTTCTAATTTGACTGCCAAACTTTTAACTTTTAGGATTTCAAACCTTGACCACCAAACTTTTAGCTTTTAAGATTTCAAACTTTGACCACTAACTTTCGTACTAACTTATGTACTTTCTTTTCTTCCACTTTGACCACCAAACTATTAGCTTTTAGGATTTTAAACTTTGACCACCAAACTTTTAGCTTTTAGCCACGAGTATTTTTTTGAAGCCCACACGAGAATAACAGTCACTTAATATTATCTTTTATGTCCACGAAATCCTCCACGCAACAGGAGCTCCCACAGCGACGTGCGATCTTTAACGTCCACCAAACCCTCTACGCAACAGGAGCTCCCGCTGCGAAGTGCGGGGTAATAGAATCCTAGTTTTTTATTATGATACAAACCCAATTTAAAACGAATATTCAAACCCTCAGATCTGACAATGGAGGAGAATATGTAAATAAATCTATGAAACAATTTTGTCAAAACAAAGGCATCATCCATCAAAAAACGTGCCCTTATACCCCTGAACAAAATGGCACTGTTGAACGAAAAAATCGCATTCTTTTAGAGATAACTCGGGCCTTTTTAATAGAGTCTCAGGCTTCCACATCTTTTTGGCCCGAAGCAGCTGCGACTGCCACATATTTATTTAATTAATCGACTCACTACTAAAGCACTCAATCTAAAAACGCCTATTCAAGCTCACTCTGATTTTACTAAAATTCCTCCTCCCCTCACTTTACAACCACGAGTTTTTAGGTGCACTGTCTATCCTCATATCCCTAAACATCATCGAGGCAAACTGGGCCCATGTGTAGAAAAATGCGTCTTTGTAGGTTATGGGATTGACCAAAAAGGATATCGATGCTATAGTCCCAAACGTCGACATATGTACACTACCCTTGACTGTGACTTTCTTGAAACCGGATTTTTCTATGACTGTCAAAACAGTGCTTAGGAGGAGAAACATCATACACACATTGATCCACTGGATTGGCTGATATGGGCTCCCTCATCTATTAGTGAAGCTAAAAATCACATTACCTGTAACACCCGCATGTTACGTGTTCTAGATTATGTTAAAAAGTATTATATAATATAAATTACTATTAATTGAATAATTATTATATATATATATATATATCTATTAAAACAAAGACACTTGAACAGTGTCTTTGTTTTAATATATATATTGGCTATCAACTTTTAGGTTAACTTTATTTTCTGCCACTAACTTTTAGGTTAACTTTATTTTCTTTCAGTTTGACCACTAGACTTTTAGCTTTTATGATTTAAAACTTCGGCCACTAACTTTTAGCTTAACTTTATTTTCTTTTAATTTGACCACCAAACTTTGACCATCAAACTTTTATCTTTTAGGATTTAAAACTTTGACCACCCAACTTTGGCCACTAACTTTCTTACTAACTTATGTACTTTATTTTCTTACAATTTGACCACCGAACTTTGACCGCCAAACTTATAGCTTTTAGGATTTCTAACTTTGACCACCAAACTTTTAGCTTTTAGGATTTCAAACTTTGACCACCCAACTTTGGCCACTAACTTATGTACTTTCTTTTCTTCCAATTTGACCACCAAACTTTTAGCTTTTATCCGCGAGTATTTTTTTTTTGAAGTCCACGCGAGAATAACAGTCACTTACTATTATTTTTTATGTCCACGAAACCCTCCACGCAACAGGAGCTCCCACAGCGACGCGCGATCTTTAACGTCCATCAAACCCTCAACGCAACAGGAGCTCCCGCCGTGAAGCGCGGGTAATAGAATCCTAGTTATTACTAATAATGAGCCACCTAATAGAGAATGAGGTTTCAAAGTCTTCATGTGGAAACTTGAAAAAGCCACGGACACACAACCACTCCAAACACACACTTCAAAATTCAAGTACAATTAGGGCTGTTTACGAGCCGAGCCGATCCGATCCAAGCGGAGCTTTGCTCGTGCTTGACTCGTTTACAATCGAGTCAAAAATCGAGCGGGCATTCTTCGAGCGCAAATTTTTCGAAGCGAGCGCCGAGCGAAAATCTAGCGGAAGGTAATTTTGACAACCATAAAATTAGGATGTTTCCTTCGATGGTTTCATTGTCGGGTACAACTAACGTCAAACTGTCCGATAGTAACACCAATATTGAGATCCGAGGGTCCGAGGATGAGGCTTAGGTTGAGACTGGTGAGGCGATCACTTAACGCAGTTAACAATTGTTGCATTGTGACGTATGATGGTATCAAGCGACGATTAGCGATGGACGACTAATACCATAAAGAAATCAAGACTGTCACCTCATGACTTATGGTTTTACTATTAAGCTCAGTGTAAATTTTTTTATAGGTTTAAGTGGGTTAGTTATATTTTGTTTGTATATATTCAGCCAAATCCAATAGAATTTTATATATAAAGCTAGATAGAGGTTCGGCTACAAAGGAGTGTTTTTGAGAGAAGGGTGAGAAATAAATGTATCTATTAGATCACATAGATGGATGAATGAGATTAAATGAGTGGCAAACTTCTAAATTATGTTATAATCTAATTAAATTAATATATGGTATGAGGGTATATAAGTAAAAACAATTAATTTATATTAAAAACTCATTAATTAAAACCCCTAATTTTAGGAACTTTCCCCCTCTCACCATGTATCTCTCTACTTTCTCTCACCATTTTAAATTAATGAATCAAAGTCCACATTTTTTTTTCCTTCTCCATACTATAAATCTTACTCCCTCGGTCCCAATTTAAATGTCTTACTTTCTTTTTTTGTTTGTTCCAAATTAAATGTCCATTTCCAAAAATAGAAATGTAATTTCCAGTTTTGCCCATAAAAGACAAACACAATCACCCCTTTTAAGGATATTATTGTCATTTTACCACATACAAACAAAACATTTCTTAAAATGTGTGTTTTTAGACTTAGGACATTTAAATTGGGACGAAGGGAGTAATATTTATGGTGGAGTGTTTCTAGATCTTTATGATTCAAATGGTTTAATTTATGGATGACGTCATTTATATTATTATTGGAATGAATCGCCCCCTTGAAGACGAAGCTTCTAGATCTGGAATTTGAATGGGTGTTTAACTTGAGTTTAAAACACAATGAGTTTAAATGAGCAACTAACATGAGGTTAAAACACAATAGGTTTAAATGAGTGTTATAAACAGATGGTTAAAACACACGACGTTTTTGATAAAACACAATAAGTTCTTACAAGTTTAAAACACATAACGTTTTTTATAAAACACAATAAGTTCTTACGAGTTTAAAACACACAACATTTTTTGATAAAACACACTGACGTTTCTGAGTTTATAAAATCCCGAAAATATCTCAAATTAATTATAGATTGAAATTTCCATAATCTTGAATAGCTAATAATTACTCTAATGCCCTTTAGATTTAAATAAAACATTGCCATGTGTCACACTCACAAGCCTTCTCACTCTTCTCACAAAACACATCCTTTGTAGCATAACTAAGGTTTTCAGAACCGGACCGGACGTCGAACCGGACCCCCGGGCTGTTCACCGGTCCGACCGGTCCAACGAATCGGGCCAAAAGATGCTTCGAAACCCAAAATATTAAAAAAAATAATAAAAAAACCTGTCCGACCACCGGTTTTCCGGTCCGATCAGCCGGTTTTCCGGTCCGACCGACCGGTTTCCTGTCCGAAGCCGGTTCACTGCAGAAACGTTCCAACCACCCGAACCGGACCGGTCCAGGTCCCGGAGCCCGGTCCGACCGGCCGGTCGGTCCGGTCTGGTTTTCAAAACACTGACCATAACCACACCTTTGCTCGTGCTTGGCTCGTTTATAAACCGAACCGAGCCGATCGGCTCATTTACAACCGAGCGTAAGATCGAACGAGCATTTTTCGAGCATTTTTCAAATGATCTACGAGCGATCAGCGAGCACCGAGCGATTTAAACAGCATTAATTACAATGTATCTTTCACTCCTTAATTCCTATACTCCTTAGTTCCTACACTCCTTAATTCCTACGCCAACTGCCACCTCCTTGCTTGTTTCATGCACTCAACCTCCTTCTCTTTATTACTCATGCACACAACCATCACCACCCTCCACCTGTTACACTCATCATCAACACACATTCCCTTTCTCCAAGCTTGCCTCTTACGCACACAATGCACATTCATCTACAAACTTATCATCATCCAATCATGACAAAACCATGCGTATATATAATATTATAAATAGACATGCATTCAATGCATACATACTGCACCAAAGTGAAAGGTTATGAGAGAGAGAGAGAGAGAGAGTCGGTCACCTTCACCACCGTTCACCTGTTGGAATAAATATACGTTATGTCTTGTATATTTATCAGTGTAGCCATTATAATCATTTATATTATGTTTGATCAATTGCTGAATACTCTAAGCCCATAACTGATTAGTCTTTGATGGACGGACTTGTCATTAGTTAGGCCTAACTAGAGTGTCCACTGGGTATGCATAAATAGGAAGAGATTACTAGGGTTGAAGGATGATGAACACAACACAATCATAACACCATAATATTTTCGTCACTCACCCTCTCTCCCATACCGATTCTGCAAAGGATCATTAGCCATCATAACTGCATACCCTAAAGGGAACTCGAACAGACTGACAGTTATGTCGACCTCAACGCTTTCAGCATCAGTAGCAGGTCTCACGAATCTCTCAGGTATATTCTTATGTGTTTTCCATTACTTACTAACAAAATTGACGCAACATGTGGTATCAGAGCAATGTTGCTCATGATCGATTTTGTTAGTTCCATTAGTTTCGGAATCAAATCGGAAAAACGAATTATGAAAATTGAAAATCAGATTAAAAGGCTTTCGGCTGAAAACCCTAACAGCCGTATTATGAAACGATGTTTTTATTTAAAATCTATTAACGTTCGAGGATTATGATTCCTGTTATGGTTTTTTTTATGATAATGTTCTTAGTTTCGGTTTAAGTGTTCTTAGAATGCGTGAGGAAAACCGAAATTTTGATTATCTTTTGCTTAAGAATTAGGATTGATTGTTGTTAACTAAAATTTAGGATAAAGATTTATCCCCTCAATATGGCAACAACCTAAAGAATCCTAATTAAAATTAAGAGATAATATTGGTTCCTAAATTAGCTCAACAGAAACTTGCTCACGAAGCCATAAAGAGAGTTCGACCTCATTAGCCTGAGTTCGACCTCGTTAGGCTGAGTTCGACCACGTTAGCCTGAGTTCGACCTCGTTAGCCTGAGAACTTGCTCACGAAGCCATAAAGAGAGTTCGACCTCATTAGCCTGAGTTCGACCTCGTTAGCCTGAGTTAGCCTGAGTTCGACCTCGTTAGCCTGAGTTCGACCTCGTCAGCCTGAGTTCGACCTCGTCAGCCTGAGTTCGACCTCGTCAGCCTGAGTTCGACCTCGTCAGCCTGAGTTCGACCTCGTCAGCCTGAGTTCGACCTCGTCAGCCTGAGTTCGACCTCGTCAGCCTGAGTTCGACCTCGTCAGCCTGAGTTCGACCTCGTCAGCCTGAGTTCGACCTCGTCAGCCTGAGTTCGACCTCGTCAGCCTGAGTTCGACCTCGTCAGCCTGAGTTCGACCTCATCAGCCTGAGTTCGACCATAAAGAGTGTTCGACCTCATAAAGAGTGTTCGACCCATAAGAGTGTCTGGCCAAGTTTTCTGTTTCCGAGCATTAAGTTATTTATGAACCATTATGTCATTAGCAAAAACCCACTTATTTTTCAGCAAATGCGCACCCCCTTGGGAAGATTCCATGGGTTTCAATATGCACTAATGGGAGGTTTATCGTTAACTAATGAAATATTTTGATGAAACCTAACGTATCAGTTTTATCATTACTTAGACCTTGCTTAACTTGCATTAACATTTGAGGTGTCACTTCTGCCCAAAGGTGATGTGTCACATTAGGTGGTTATATAGATCTTGTTAAACATTGTAGCTCGTTCACATAAGTTCCATAAGGTTTCACTTTTGCCCAAAGGTGATGTGCAACAGATTATGTTAGTGAATTGAGCGTATTGCATTAGGACTTTGAATGTTTCACTTCTGCCCAAAGGTAATGGGTTACATTAACTGTTGGCAATTTAATACTTGAATGCTCCTCCCGAACTCACTAACGAAAGCACCGCTGCTGATAAAATGGTGCATGCGAAATGAGAGAGATGCAACCGTATGTGTCTCATGTTCATTAAGAATTCCATCAGCATGCCTATTAGAGGATCTATTCCAGATTCTAAGGTTGCTAAAGAATATCTGGCTTTTGTGGAGGATCAGTTCAAAGGAACCTCAAAAGCGCATGCTTCCACTCTTATTCTGAAACTTGTGACAACTAAGTATGATGGGAAGAGCGGTATTCGTGAGCACATTATGTCCATGAACGATATGTCCCATAAGCTTAAGGGTTTAGAAATGGAGATTAGTGACGGTTTCCTGGTGCATTTCATCATGACTTCTCTACCCTCTGCTTATGATGCTTTCAAGATCAACTACAACACACAGAAAGAAAAGTGGACAATGCAGGAGTTGATCGCTATGTGTGTGCAAGAGGAAGAACAGATGCATCTGGAGAAACCTGAAGTTGCTTACCTTACCACCGCTAATCCAAAGAAGAGGAAGAGACAATCTAACAAGAATCATAATGTTAAAACCCAGAGGAATGAAGCAAGTGCCTCATCTAGCCATAAGAACTCCAAAGGTAAGTTCCTCTGCAAGTTCTGTAAGAAAGAAGGACATAAGCAGAAGGACTGCCATGACTTTAAGGAGTGGCTAACTAAGAAAGGTAATCATCTACTTATGATACTTGAGTCCTTTAACTTAAATGTTCCATCTAATACTTGGTGGTTTGACTCTGGTTCTATGGTCCATGTGACCAATTCTCTTCAGGGATTCCGTACGATCCAGAAGCTGGCAAGAAACCAAAGAACACTTAATGTTGGGAATGGAAAGTCACTTATTGTCGAAGCCGTGGGAACATTAGAATTAAAATTCAAAATTGGTTTATGTATTGTTCTTTATGATACCTTATATATTCCTGAGATTACCCGGAATCTTGTATCTGGACCTAAGTTAGACATGGATGGTTTTGACGTTTCTCACGGTCATGGCAAACTTACGATTACTTATGATTCCCAAGTGTATGGTCATGGTTTTCTGGATGGTGGTCTGTATAAGTTAGAACTAGATGATGATTTTTCCAAGTCTTTGTTATCATATAATGTTAATGAATTACTAACAAAGAAGAAAAGCAAGAGAGACTTAGAAACTTCATCCATGTTGTGGCATCAACGTTTAGGCCACATATCACGAGAAAGGTTAACCGGACTTGTGAAGGATGGGGTATTACCCTCTCTTGATTTCGATGACTTTGGAACATGTGTTAAATGCCTTAAGCGCAAGATGACGTCGACAAATAAGAAAGGTGCCACTAGGAGCTATAATTTATTAGAACTCATTCATACTGACATTAGTGGCCCTTATAACGTTGCTGGCATAACCGGACATACTTCATTTATCACTTTTATTGATGATTATTCTCGTTATATGCACTTGTATCTCATTAAGGAAAAGTCTGAATCACTAACAACTTTTAAAGATTATAAGGCTGAAGTTGAAAAGCAATTAAATCATCAGATAAAAGTTGTGTTAGATCAGACAGAGGATGTGAATATTATGGCAGACATACTGATGTGGGTCAAGCCCCTGGCCTATTTTATGAGTTTTGTAAGAGCCAGGGGATTGTGAACCAATACACCATGCCTGGTACTCCTCAGCAGAATGGTGTAGCTGAGCGAAGAAACAGAACCCTTATGGACATGGTGCGCAGTATGTTAGCCAACTCAGGTCTACCTTTGTTTCTCTGGACTGAGGCCTTAAAAGTAGCCGTTCATATACTCAATAGAGTTCCTACAAAATCTGTCCCCAAAACTCCTTACGAACTTTGGACAAGTAGGAAACCGAGTGTTAGATATATGAAAGTATGGGACTGTCTTGC
The DNA here is from genome assembly GCA_032199755.1 of Ambrosia artemisiifolia. Taxonomy (NCBI): domain Eukaryota; kingdom Viridiplantae; phylum Streptophyta; class Magnoliopsida; order Asterales; family Asteraceae; genus Ambrosia; species Ambrosia artemisiifolia. Next base: position 39,714,009 of record CM063512.1, read on the forward strand.
CGAAGCTAAGTTATATAACCCTTTCTTACGTAAACTTGACATGAAGACCGTCAGTTGTTTCTTTATCGGGTATCCCGAGAACTCTAAGGGTTATAGATTCTATTGTCCTTCCCATGTCACTCGTATTGTGGAAACAAAGCGTGCAGCATTTCTAAAGGATTTCAAGGTCAGTGGGAGTAATGTAAATCCTTATGAAGAATTGCAAGAAATACAAGATGCAGGGGAGACAGATTTGTCGCTTACAACAACTCCAATAATTCCTCTTGTACCCAATGCCAATTCTACCTCTAACGTCACTGCACCAACACCTCCGCTGCCAGATCTTCACGAAACAGCTAATGAAGACTCATCAGACACTCATCACCATGACAATGCTGAACCTGAAAACCCGCTTCGAAGGTCATCAAAGTCTAGACGGCCTACTAATTTTGATGATTATGTTACCTTCCTTACTGAAGCAGATGTGGATACTGGAAAGCTTACCGATCCTAACTCTTATAAAGAAGCCATTAGCAGTGATCAGTCTTCTGAATGGACTAAAGCCATGATTGACGAGCTTGAATCCATGAAGAAAGACGACGTTTGGGATTTGGTTGAATTACCTAGCGGTGAAAAAGCCGTAGGATGTAAATGGGTGTTCAAAACAAAACTAGATCCGAATGGTAACATTGAACGATATAAAGCAAGATTGGTTGCGAAAGGCTACACTCAGAAAGAGGGAATTGATTATCAGGAGACGTTTTCACCTGTCTCTCGAAAAGATTCCTTAAGGATCGTTATGGCCCTCGTAGCTCATTTTGATTTAGAGTTACATCAGATGGACGTTAAGACTGCTTTCCTTAATGGTGACTTGGACGAAGAAGTGTTCATGAAGCAACCTGAAGGCTTTAAACCTGAAGGTCAAGAACATCTAGTCTGCAAGTTAAAGAAATCCATATACGGTTTAAAACAGGCCTCACGTCAGTGGTACTTAAAGATTGATGAAGTCGTTAAGAGTAATGGTTTCATGAAGAATCAAGTTGATCAATGCACCTACCTTAAGATGAGTGGGAGTAATTTTACTATTCTTGTCCTTTACGTTGATGATATCTTACTGGAAAGTAATAGCTTAGATATGTTGCATGAGTCGAAGCGATTACTTTCGTCTAATTTCGACATGAAGGATCTCGGAGAAGCCTCTTACGTCATTGGCATCGAAATACACCGAGACAGACGCAATGGGATTTTAGGTTTGTCCCAAAGGGCCTACATTGATCGTGTTCTCACGCGTTATAACATGCAACATTGTAAACCTACTCCAGCTCTGGTAGCTAAGGGAGATGTCTTCGGTTTATTCCAATGTCCGAAAACAGATGTGGAGAAAGAACAGATGAGAATGATACCTTATGCCTCAGTAGTCGGTAGTCTTGCTTATGCTCAAGTCTGTACACGTCCAGATATCGCTTATGTCACTAGAATGCTAGGCCGTTACTTGAATAATCCTGGCCATGATCATTGGAAAGCAGCTAAGAAGGTGTTAAGATATCTGCAAGGGACTAAAGACTATAAACTGACCTACAGAATAAGTGATAATTTAGAAGTGGTAGGATACTCTGACTCTGACTTTGCTAAATGCAAAGATGATAACAAATCCACTTCGGGGTATATCTTTATGTTAGCAAGTGGACCCATTTCATGGAAGAGTCATAAACAGAGACTTACGGCAACATCCACAATGATGGCAGAATACATAGCTGTGTATAACGCTACCTGTCATGGAATGTTGATTAGGAATCTCATTACTGGACTCAAAATTGTCAATTCCATCTCTAGACCATTGAAGCTTTACTGTGATAACTCAGCTGCCGTTAGTTTCTCGAACAGTAACAGTTCGACTGGCGCTGGTCATTTCTTAGATACGAAGTATTTGTTCGTACGTGAACGAGTTGAGGAAAACAATCTTTTTATCGAACACATAAGTACTAATGATATGCTTGCGGATCCGATGACTAAAGGTCTCCCACCTAAGGTATTCGAAGATCACGTTTTGAAGATGGGACTTACTAATGACCTTACTTAGAAGCATATGTACTTATTTGACCACTTATGTTTACTTATGACTTATGTTTTATGAATAATGACTTATGTTTAATGAAATTTCCTCATTATGATTTGTTTGTCTATTAGTATGTTAAGCTAGCATAATGACATAAAGACAATAATGCAACAAATCAACTAAGGTCATAATGATAATTGATCCTAATGTTAAGTTTTAGATTTGGATTTGGATTGTAGTATGATTAATGGGGGTCCTAAGTCGAATAAAGACTTAACGGCTGTATTTCTCTGCTACAGTTTGGGTTTAGAACTAAAATGAGTATTGATCTCCGGAGACTTATGGAATACTCATAATAAATGATTACTCGGCTAAGTGGGAGAATGTTGGAATAAATATACATTATGTCTTGTATATTTAGCAGTGTAGCCATTATAATCATTTATATTATGTTTGATCAATTGCTGAATACTCTAAGCCCATAACTGATTAGTCTTTGATGGACGGACTTGTCATTAGTTGGGCCTAACTAGAGTGTCCCCTGGGTATGCATAAATAGGAAGAGATTACTAGGGTTGAGGGATGATGAACACAACACAATCATAACACCATAATATTTACGTCAATCACCCTCTCTCCCATACCGATTCTGCAAAGGATCATTAGCCATCATAACTGCATACCCTAAAGGGAACTCGAACAGACTGACAGTTATGTCGACCTCAACGCTTTCAGCATCAGTAGCAGGTCTCACGAATCTCTCAGGTATATTCTTATTTGTTTTCCATTACTTACTAACAAAATTGACGCAACATCACCTACTCCGGTGGTCTTCCCCGGCGACTTCACCAGCGATAACAACTCAACATCAACCCCTTGACACCACCATCAACGCACTGTTAAACCCATCTACTCCGGTCACCCTTCCTCTCCGGTGACCGGTTCCAAGCCTCCCTGACAACACAACACCAACAACTGATCACCTTTCATCTATATTAACCGGGTCCTATCAACCCCACTAACACTAACTGTAAACCTGACAACTCACCACCAGTCTTCGTCCCCGACCAGTGACCGACCTATTCTACTCTGACTAAGACCCGAATCGTTTACAATATTATCGGAACATCACAGGTTGTCGGTTGTCCATCTCCCAAACACCACTCATCCTCCCCGTCTAGAACCTCTACCTTTACAGTCACCTAAACCCGAACCCAAACATACTTATGACACCATCCTTTTTTATATTAATAAGAAGATAAACCCAGTTAACATATCCATCTCGGGTTCAAACCCATTCAACACCCAACCCAGGCGATTAGAAGGTTATATTATTGTTATTATTATTATTATTATTATTAAACGTTAGACGTGTGGACGATAATATTAACCCGATAATAATAAAGCTAATTTATATGTGTATATATAAGTTAATATACGGATAATGTATTTAGACTTGGGATATAATTATAATATTTTATTCTTTGAGTCCACCTGAGCCAAGCTGTACAAGGTCAGCTGTATAGTAGGATTTGAGTGCCACGCTGTAACGGCCAGCTAGATTAGGATGTCCGTGTCTATATAAATCCCAAGTTTAGATTATTAAACGTGTATCAATCTATACTATATATGTATATACAAGAAAATTGAATATAAAAAATAATAGTAAAAGATACACCAAACAATCAGAAGAGTATAATAAGGTGAGTATCGTGAACTCCCCTCTTTTATTGGTTTACTAGGTTAGAGTCCCGTGGGGACCCACGGTTCACCCGAAAGTAAAATGAAAAAAAAGTATGTATGAATTTTGATGTTAAATGCAAAATGTCATCTAACAGTTTAATGTAACGAAATGATGGATATATCGAGTAAGTAAAGTTTAATTTGACAACTGCAAACTACATAGCATACTATCACAATATCACACATTACATCATTTGGGTAATATCTATATTCTAATCATAATTAAGCTGAACACTTATCATTTAGTTGGGGCTTAACGAACTTCAACCAATATCACACATTACATCATTTAGGTAAGGGTAATATCTATATTATAATCATAACTAAGCTTAAGCATAAAACACTTATCATTTAGTTGGGACTTAACGAACTTCAACCAATGGTCCATTTTCATTACTTCAATCAAAATCTTCCAACTCTTGCTCATTGATAGCTGATTTTTCACCTTCGAAGTTGTTATCATTGTCATCACGATCCTCGGAGTGCAGCTCATTTTCAATAATTTATGAAAACCTCCACTATTGTATTCCATATTTGTGTTCTACATAAAATATAGTTGTTGTAAAGATATGGATACGGTGATAAGTAAATCAAGAAACAATCCTTAACCCACTTAGTTGAATGGGTAGCTTAAATTTTCATGTTATCTCTCCAATGGTTCAAACCGATTACATAGCTAGAAAACAACTAATAAGAAATGGGTCCAATGTCACATGCTGTAATATAAATTTCCTATATTTTATTAAAAAATAGACACCAAAAGGATCAACCCAGACCCATTTCAACATGTAGCCAAAAGGACCCATTGTACACACACTTTAGGCAACTTTTGACATGTTACAAAAAGCCGCCAAAAAAACGTCATTATTTAAACTGTGTAAATATAGTACTTAACAATTAAAAATCTTAATAAATAACATCAAAATCATAATCAGTCATTCAAATCAATGCTATTAAAATAATCCGTGTCTGAAATTGACTTATCCATTATATACAAATTATTATTAACATCTTAAAATTAGCACACTTAAAATTAGCACACTTATTGAAATCAAGATGATGATTATCGTTTAGTTACAATTGATTAAAGGAAAGTCGTAATATCAAAATGAAAGTCGGTCAACAATGTTAAAATGAAATTCGTAATATTAGTAACATCAATAAATAAGATTAAAAATCTTAATAAATAACATCAAAATCGTAATCAATCATTCAAATAAATGACATTAAAATCATCCGCGTCTCAAATTGCCTTACCCATTATATACAATTTATTATTGACATCTTTAGTAATCATTATTAGTTGTACAGAAAGTAACATTTTGAAAATTTATATTATCATTTAATTTCGTTATTAAATTTGGTATGACGATTAAATGATTTTATTATTTGTTAAGGTTTATATAGTATTGTTGTGTCTCAAACAATTCTGCAAAATTGGAAATACTGTGCCTCAATTGACGTGATCGAGTAGGAATATTTATTTATATATTTGAATTATAAAAATGGAAGGATTGGTAGTTGACGTGAATTGGTCAACAACGCTTAAAATTGGCACAATCAAACTCAAAGATATAAAGTCAAAGAATTGACATCCATCAAATTAACAAAAACGTAAAAAGTTTTATTCAGATTTAGTCAACAATATTAAAATTAAGGTCGTAGTATTAGTAATAGCAATGAAAATTATCTTGAATACATTATATATTTTAGGAAACTGTTAAATAGATTTAAATTATATTTATCATTAAAAGAATAATAAAAGTGTAGGAAAATAAATGTACACTCCCATCTTCGGATTATATTTAAATTATAAACTGTTAAATAGATTTAACATTGTTAAATAGATTTAAATAAATGTTTAAAGGAAAGTCGTATATGTTTAAAAGAATATCGTTTCATGACAATTGATTAAAGGAAAGTCTTTGAATTATAAAAAAAGGAAGGATTGGTAATTGACGTGAATTGGTCAACAACGCTTAAAATTAGCACAATCAAATTCAAAAACATATAGTCAAAGAATTGACCTCCATCAATTTAACAAAAACGTAAGAAGTTTTTACTCAGATTCGGTCAACAATATTAACATTAAGGTCGTAATATTAGTAATAGCATTGAAAATTATTTTGAATACATTATATATATTTTAGGAAACTGTTAATTATATTTAAATTATATTTATTATTAAAAGAATAATAAAAGTGTAGGAAAATAAATGTTCATTGTTATCTTCGGATTGTATTTAAATTATAAACTCTTAAATAGATTTAACATTGTTAAATAGATTTAAATAAATGTTTGAAAGAAAGTCGTATATGTTTAAAAAAAATATTGTTTCATCACAATTGATTAAAAGAAAGTTGTATTATCAAAATTAAAGTCGGTCAACAATATTAAAATGAATTTCGTAATATTAGTAATATCAATAATTAAGATTAAAAATGTTAATAAATAACAACCAAATCATAATCAAATATTCAAATCAATGACATTAAAATTATCATAAATAACATTAAAACTCTTCATAAATAACAACAAAATCATAATTTAAATTTCAAAATCAATGACATCTTGTGGTGCAACCTTAGTAACAAACATTTTGTGCTCGATTGAACACCATTTGAAGACACAATATTCGCCAATGGAAGTATCTTTTGATTGAAGCAAATCAAGTCATCCAATCACAGTAAACCTTTACAAAAGAATTATGTATAGAAAATTTAGAATGTGTAACTAATTATAAAATAAGAATATTGTAAACATAAATGTCGAATATGCAAATAACAAACCTAGCGACTTGTGAAACAATTTCTACACGTAATATTAGTATTAGTATTAGTTAGTATTAGTAATTATTAGTAATTAGTAATATATTCGTAAAAACAGTAATAGAAAAATTAATTCGGTCAATAAGATATAAATGGGATTAAAATTAAAAATCGTAATATCAGTTTTAGAATTAGTAATATATTCGTAATTTAATTCGGTCAATTCGGTCAATAATAAATAAATGACTTAAAAATCGTAATATATAATATTAAATTCGATCAATTATTATTAATGTCATTAAAACTCATAATAAATAACATTAAAAAATGAATAGATCCTATTAATTGCAGGCAAGACCAATAATAATTCATAAAGATAGATTAAATATAATTGCATAGTAATATTAATATAAATAAATGAGATTAAAAAATCGTAATAAATAACATTCAATTCGGTCAATTATTATTAATGTCAATTAGTATTAGTAATATATTCGGTCAACAATACTATTTTTACGAATAGTAAAACTAAAATCATAATATTAGTATTAGTTACTATTAGTAATTATTAGTAATTAGTAATATATTCGTAAAAATAGTAATAGAAAATTTTAATTCGGTCAATAAGATATAAATGTGATTAAAATTAAAAATTGTAATATTAGTTTTAGTAATATATTCCTAATTTAATTCGGTCAATAATAAATAAATCAGATTAAAATTAAAAATCGTAATATTAGTATTTGTATTAGTAATATATTCGTAAATTAATTCGGTCAATAATAAATAAATGAGCTTAAAAATCGTAATATATAACATTAAATTCAGTCAACTATTATTAATGTCATTAAAACTCATAATAAATATCATTAAAAAAATAAATAAATCCTATTAATTGCAGGCAAGACCAATAATAATTCGAATGAATAGTAATATAAATAATATTAAACATAATTTCATAAAGATAGATTAAACCTAACTAGTTTTATCCCCGCGCTTCGCGGCGGGAATCTACGCGATTCGGTTTTCAGGATTGTAGTTGGGGTTTTTTTTCTAAGCAACGCAACAGGAATCTAGTCAGGTTTTTTTCTCCCAAGCAATGCTTCAGGATTGTAGTTGGTTTTGATTTTCATGCAACCGACGGGAGTTTGTTATAACAATGGAGTTTGTTGTAACAATCTTGAGGAAAATGCATATGGTTACTTCATTATCTAATTTGTAAATTTTATTTCTTGTTCAAAGATGTTAAATCATCTAAGGATCTTAAATCATCTAAGTATTCTTTTATACTAAAGGTCAATTCCTAGAATTATCCCTATCAATTCTTTTATACTAATGCTCAATTCTTAAAACTCGATCCTACACATGCTCTAAATATGATATATTTAGATACAAAAAATTTAACAGTTGATTATTTTAAGTTTATGCTTTCAAAATTAACTTAAGGACAATGTAACTTTGCAAGAACAATCTATACTCTTAATAAAACAAACTCAATTAGGACACTTGGCACTCCCTCATTTCACCTCAGTTTCTCTCTCTTCCCATATTGTGCCATGTGTCCTAACCTTAGAATTTATAAAATTTTCTTTTTTTTTTAAATTGAAAAATCTATACATTAAAAGAAATGGTCAACATCCGTCAACCATTAATCACTTTCCTAAACTCAATTTAAATTCAAATTAAATGAGGTCAAAGTTTGATCTTCTAATTCAAATTTCAAAGTAAGTATTAATATTTTTTTTTAAATCATACGAAAATTATTAATTACTTTGGTCAAAATAGGTCAAGGTGTTTAATAACTTTCCTAAACAATATAATCCAGATTTTTAATTTTTTTAAATAAAAAACATTTAATGACTATTCTAATTAATCAAAGACTTCTTTTGTACGCTTCTCTTTCATTCTTCTATATCTATATTCTTTCTCATTCTCATTCACTTCCTCAAACATTCGTTCCACCACAACATAAACATTGCCACCGATTATTCTCCATCGTCTCCTCTCCTTCTTCTTCAAGGTATCATCTTTCCATTCTCCTAAAAATTTCTTTTACGAATTGTGTTGTTTGTTTCAATGATATTTTATGATTAATATATTCTCTTATGTTATTTAATCTTATACATGAAAATTCCATTTGAAAACTGACGCTGCAAAATCATGTAGAGTTTGAGGTTCTTTTTGTTTATTAGTTTTGATGCGTTGTATTATTTATAAGTATTTGGTTGTTGCATATAGACAATGTATTCGATTTTGTTCACAGGGAGAAAACTTACAAATTGAGGTTAGTTACAAACATGTAAAATGTATGGTTTTATTTTATAATATTCCTATTTTTATGTAATTTTTTTTTATCTTTTGCTACAAAATGTTATGGTTCTAGATCACTAATCTTCTATGGCATGGATAGGTGGCTCGATATTGATAACATATCATACGAGTTAACAATACTAATATTGTCTCATTTTAATCACAATACTAATACAGAATCCATACGCCTCAAGTTTCTCTTCTTGATTGGTTTTTTTTTGGAGGTTTTTTTTTGATACGTAATCAGGTATGATTTATGGTTTTTGAAGTATTTTGATTCAATATTAGGGTTTACGAATCAGTTTATGAATGTTCTTTGTTTTTTCGATTCAATATAGTGTTATATTTGTGATTCGTTTTTTTGAAATCGAACTATAAACAGTAGGGTTTTGGAATCAATCTTCTATTGTTTGAAGCTGTTCGAAAAGATGGGCTGGAGAAACAATTCTCATTTCTTCAATTCCCTGCTCATTTAAAGGTTTGTATTATTATTGTATTTGAAATATAGTAGTCAACTTTTAAAACTGAGACTTTTTTTATACATATTCGCTTCACATTTATATAATTTGGTTATTATGTTTTTTTATTATCACTTATTAATAAAAAGTTAAATTTTCTCACACAGCCGTGTAGCTATAACTTATGATGGTTCTGATTTGTTGGTTTGATCTATAAAATGAGCAGCGAAGCACAAGTAATTTATGTTCATATGTTTTATATTTTATAAACCCTAGGTTTACAAAATAATAAGAAATGTTCATTGTTTTATTTTTAAAATAATTTGACTACAATTAGCTGTAATTTTAAAATATCCTTACAAAGTTTGACTACAATTATCTTTATTTTTTGAAAAAACGAGATTTGGAATGAAAAGACAAGTGTTATGATTTGTTTATTGATAAAATTAGTTGTAGTATTAAAAAAACTTGCCTTAAAAAAGTTTGACAATGATTTGAAATAAATTATTTTAAAAAAATCAAGATTTTGAAAATAAAGGAAAACTGTTAGGATTTTAAAATTTTGACTACAATTTGTTGTAGATTTATTCTAAATTAATATATTCCTAAATTACATTGGTTTCCAAAGAACAGCAAACCAAAGCATTAAAATCGTTACAAAAAAATCCACACCTATATAAATCCAGTATTTATGATTCAAAACAATCCTAATTATCAAACTAGCTTAATTAGCGTAGAAATCGAACTATAAACAGTAGGGTTTTGGAATCAATCTTCTATTGTTTGAAGCTGTTCGAAAAGATGGGCTGGAGAAACAATTCTCATTTCTTCAATTCCCTGCTCATTTAAAGGTTTGTATTATTATTGTATTTGAAATATAGTAGTCAACTTTTAAAACTGAGACTTTTTTTATACATATTCGCTTCACATTTATATAATTTGGTTATTATGTTTTTTTATTATCACTTATTAATAAAAAGTTAAATTTTCTCACACAGCCGTGTAGCTATAACTTATGATGGTTCTGATTTGTTGGTTTGATCTATAAAATGAGCAGCGAAGCACAAGTAATTTATGTTCATATGTTTTATATTTTATAAACCCTAGGTTTACAAAATAATAAGAAATGTTCATTGTTTTATTTTTAAAATAATTTGACTACAATTAGCTGTAATTTTAAAATATCCTTACAAAGTTTGACTACAATTATCTTTATTTTTTGAAAAAACGAGATTTGGAATGAAAATACAAGTGTTATGATTTGTTTATTGATAAAATTAGTTGTAGTATTAAAAAAACTTGCCTTAAAAAAGTTTGACAATGATTTGAAATAAATTATTTTAAAAAAATCAAGATTTTGAAAATAAAGGAAAACTGTTAGGATTTTAAAATTTTGACTACAATTTGTTGTAGATTTATTCTAAATTAATATATTCCTAAATTACATTGGTTTCCAAAGAACAGCAAACCAAAGCATTAAAATCGTTACAAAAAAATCCACACCTATATAAATCCAGTATTTATGATTCAAAACAATCCTAATTATCAAACTAGCTTAATTAGCGTAGAAACTCATTGTGTTTTTTTTTCTCTCATCATATTCACTGTTTTCGTATGATTTAATCTAAATACGGTTTTCAATATTATGTTATGCAGAAATAAGATTGTGAAACGGTTGGATAATAGGTTTTGATCTTCAATATCGGTTGATTAGACATGGATAGTGTTTGCGGGTTTGGATTGGTCTGGTTTGTGATTACTAAGTTTGTTGCCACATTTGGTGTAATAGATTGATTATTTAAATTTACTATATTTGAATTTTAAAAATCACGAGGTCAACTAAATTGATTAACAGTAATAATTAATAATCAGTTTTTTTTTTTGTATTTTGAATAAACGAGAATGAGAAAGGAAACTGACGTAAATTAGGAACTCATTAAATTTCCTTATTACATTCAAATTACTCATTTCCTAAATTTAGTGTAATTTATATTGGTAATCGATTAAATTTCGAATCTTGAATTTCAAAATTCAAATTTAATTTCAAAATATTTAAATTCGAATTATATAAAATTTCAAATTTTGAGTTTTGGTTAATAATGGTAAGAAATTACACATACTAATTATCCTTTTATTTACACAATTAATATGATTCAAAATTCCTACATAAGTTGTGTCAACTCTTATTAATACATCAATTGATCCTATTAATTGCCCTATATATCCTAATATTAGTTTAGCTTATATTCGTAATCAGTAAATTAATGAATTATCAATTTCGAATTAAAATTCGAAACATTTAAATCGAATTTTTAATGATTTGAGTAATTGTAACAAACAATCCTACTATTACCTTTAAAATAGAGATATACTAATTAGATATTTCCTAATATATTTAAAATTTAACAAATAATAGTTTTAGTTATAAATTTCTCAAATTAGTTACAAGTTAAAATTCAAATTTTGAATACAAGAATTTGAATTGATAAATTCCAGTCCCAAATAATTGTTAATTGTTGAACCGCGTGTTCACACGGGCAATATTTTTTTATGATATGGTTACATTTTTCTATAATCATTAACACTAACGAATTTATATGTTCATCAGGACTTAGGTAAAGCTTTCGTGAAGGTATGCCGCAATGAATTTTCCTGATGTTAGCAATATAGAGTTGTTTTTTAGTGTTTTTGGAACTACTTATCAAATTATTTATGAGCAAAATATATTTTCAATCAAACAACATTTTACATCTTTGCATGTTTTTATAGATGATATCAACATATATGGCCTAGAGGAGAAACCAAAAGGAAAAAATGTTATGGGAATACTTAACAAACAGAAGCTCACAAGTAATTTTAATGCGCTTAAAGTTTAGTTAAGATTATCTTAGACTTTATCAACATGTGCTCTTAATATAAATGTGTGTTGTTTCGATAATAAATGTCTGTATTTGTAGGTAAACTGAAAGAGATGAATGTCAAAAAGGAGAAAGCGCGAGTGAAACCACTTGGCAAAAGAGATGAATGTGGTGTATAAGGAAATTTTCAGCGATATTTGAATAAAATGTGTATTTGTTGCTTTTAAATTTTAATAAAATTTTTCTACTGTATTTTTCTTATACGTTATACTACTCTAAATAATCGTACATTGTTAAACTGCGTGTCAACGCGGGCAAATATCTAGTATATAATATTTATATACACACACTTAACAAAACATATATAAAATCAATTCTAGTTTTTTTAAACAATATGAAACTTAAAAGATAAGAAATAGAAAACCACTATGATTTAGGCAACAAAATATTCCGAGCAAAATAAATATGATTTATGGTATTAAAAGAATAACCCACCACAACCACACTACCAACATTATGAATTCTCATTTTTTAAACCATCATATATTACGTATTTACATCACATATATAGTTCACCACACTCACTTGCTATTGAAATATCACAAAAAGATTCTTTATACATTTGTATACTCTCACTGTTAAAGAATAGTTGCAGTGAGAGTGTTTGACATCACAAAACAAATGAATATCTTTTATACAATTTGATTTTGGGAGTAGATGTTAACGCATCTCCAAGTCCCAACCCTTTTGTTACCCTTGTAACCACATTCGAAGACTAACCACTACCATCAGCCGACTAACCACAATCATCAACTGTGGCCATCTCCGAGACTCTCCGGCGTTATTCACCTCATCTCCTTTTAGCATCAATGGTTTACATGTGGTGGTTCTAGCGAGTCACGGCTTCCTCTCTCTCTCTCTGTCATTTGCCCTTCTTTGTCGGTTCTTTTTCCGGCGCCTGATGTAGCCTTAGTCGCCACTAAAGGTCACCGTCGTCACTTGAGTCTTCAAAAGAACCTCCAGAGCTTATAGCCAGGTATTGTTGTTGTAGCCATCACCGGCCGGAAGGAAGCCGACCACTATCTCTTTCTCCTTTCTCGTCTCTCTCTCTCTCTCAAACCTCTCTCATGAATGACAAGCGAGAAGGTGATTTTAGACTGGGTTTTCTTGTGTAGATGTAGGGTGGATGATTATATAAGGGAAGAAACTATGGACACGTAGCTAAAAACCAATGAGTGGCAACTCACAATATTGCCACGTTTCAAAGATACTTTTTGGGGAAAGGTGGTGTCAAAAACAAAACCACAGCTGGAACCAAGTATTACGCGTGGCTTGTATGGAGTGATGTTGCTACTTTGTAGTTTACTTCCTTTTACTATTTTACTATTGTTTTACTGTTTTACAGCCTATACTATTCATGTTAAGTTTCTAATAATATATATATAATTTCGTAGTAATATTAATATAAATAAATGAGATTAAAAAATCATAATAAATAACATTCAACTCGGTCAATTATTATTAATGTCAATAAATAACATTAATTCTAACATACTAAAAATACATTAAAAATAATTAAATCTTATTAAACATAAATTTGAAAAAAGTAATATAAATAAATGAGATTAATAATTTTAATAAATAACATTAAATTCGGTCAATTATTATTAATGTCAATAAATAATATTAAACATCTTAATAAATAACAGTAAAAATGAATAAATCTTATTAATTGCAATCAAGACTAATCATAATTCATAAACATAGTAATATAAATAAATGAGATTATAAATCTTAATAAATAAACTCAAAGTCGTAATCACTAATTCAAATAAATTACATTACAAACATAAAAAATCGTAATTTTAATTTGATAATCAATGACTTCTTGTGGTGGAACCTTTGTAACAAACAGCCTGTGCTGGATTGAACACCATTTAAAGACACAATATTCGCCAATGGAAATATCTTCTAATTGAAGCAAACTAAAATCATAATATTAGTATTAGTATTAGTTAGTATTAGTAATTAGTAATATATTCGTAAAAATAGTAATAGAAATTTTTAATTCGGTCAATAAGATATAAATGAGATTAAAATTAAAAATCGTAATATTAGTTTTAGTATTAGTAAAATATTCATAATTTAATTCGGTCAATAATAAATAAATCAGATTAAAATTAAAAATCGCAATATTAGTATTATTATTAGTAATATATTCGTAAATTAAGTCGGTCAATAATTAATAAATGAGCTTACAAATCGTAATATATAACATTAAATTCGGTCAACTATTATTAATGTCATTAAAACTCATAATAAATATCATTAAAAAATAAATAAATCCTATTAATGGCAGGCAAGACCAATAGTAATTCGAATGAATAGTAATATAAATAATATTAAACATAATTTCATAAAGATAGATTAAACATAATTTCTTAGTAATATTAATATAAATAAATGAGATTAAAAAATCATAATAAATAACATTCAACTCGGTCAATTATTATTAATGTCAATAAATAACATTAATTCTAACATACTAAAAATAATTAAATCTTATTAAACATAAATTCGCAAAAAGTAATATAAATAAATGAGATTAATAATTTTAATAAATAACATTAAATTCGGTCAATTATTATTAATGACAATAAATAATATTAAACATCTTAATAAATAACAGTAAAAATGAATAAATCTTATTAATTGAAATCAAGACTAATCATAATTCGTAAACATATAGTAATAAAAATAAATGAGATTATAAATCTTAATAAATAAACTCAAAATCGTAATCAATAATTCAAATAAATTACATTACAAACATAAAAAATCGTAATTTTAATTTGAAAATCAATTACTTCTTGTGGTGGAACCTTTGTAACAAACAGACTGTGCTGGATTGAACACCATTTAATGGCACAATATTCGCTAATGGAAATATCTTCTAATTGAAGCAAACTAAAATCGTAATATTAGTATTAGTATTAGTTAGTATTAGTAATTAGTAATATATTCCTAAAAAGTGTAATAGAAAATTTTAATTCGGTCAATAAGATATAAATGAGATTAAAATTAAAAATCGTAATATTAGTTTTAGTATTAGTAATATATTCATGATTTAATTCGGTCAATAATAAATAAATCAGATTAAAATTAAAAAACGTAATATTAGTATTAGTATTAGTAATATATTCGTAAATTAATTCGGTCAATAATAAATATATCAGATTAAAATTAAAAATCGTAATATTAGTAATAGTAATAAACAAATGAGCTTAAAAATCGTAATATATAACACTAAATTCGGTCAATTATTATTAATGTCATTAAAACTCATACTGAATAACATTAAAAAATGAATAAATTCTATTAATTGCAGGCAAGACCAATAATAATTCGTAATATTAGTTTTAGTATTAGTAGTATATTCGTAATTTAATTCGGTCAATAATAAATAAATGAGCTTAAAAATCGTAACATATAACACTAAATTTGGTCAATTATTATTAATGTCATTAAAACTCATAATAAATAACATTAAAAAATAAAATAAATCCTATTAATTGCAGGCAAGACCAATAATAATTCATAAAGATGGTTTAAACATAATTTCGTAGTAATATTAATATAAATAAATGTGATTAAAAAATCGTAATAAATAACATTTCAATTCGGTCAATTATTATTAATGTCAATTAGTATTAGTAATATATTCGGTCAACAATACTATTTTTACGAATAGTAAAACTAAAATCGTAATAGTAAAAATAAATGAGAGTTATTTCGTTGATAAATAAATGTTAAATTGATTAATAATCAATCATTCATAATAAAAAATAAATGAGGCTTATTATGGTAAACTGAAATTCATATTAATATTAATATAAATTCGGTCAATTATTAAAAGATAGTAATAAATAACATTAAATTCAGTCAATTATTATTAATGTAAATAAATAACAATAATCCAGATTCAAACTTCAGATTAAATGACATTAAATTTGGTCAATTATTATTAATGTAAATAAATAACAATAATTCAGAATTAATGATATTAAATTCGGTCTAATATTACAATAATATTAAACATAATTTCGAAAAACAGTAATATAAATAAATGTGATTAACTGTAACGTTCCTGTTGTATATGTTTTTAGACAATAGAAATTTGTTCATGGCCTTCAGCACATTCTGAATTGACACGTTAAAAAATAACATTAAAAATAAAGAATCATTTTTGAAAATTAAATAGGCATATGTACATGAAAATAACAAATATACCAAAAATGTTGCCGAAGGGTCATGCAATACCTTGAAGAATTGAGAACCATTATGATAACACATAATAGCGTTTGTGTCTTCGGATAAAATCCTGTTTTTCAAATGTTAAAACATAGCATTACTAAATCCGATCGAATAGTAAATCCGATTCAATTTATGTCTAAAAAAACCGTGATGACAATAATAAAATTAACATAAATCTGATTGAGCGCAATTCTTATTATCCCTTTATCACAAATCCGATTGAATATGTGTTTATCACAAATACGTTCATCACAGATCCATTTCATTAGAACATGTGATAAACACAAGAATGATTTCAAATGGTAATTAGCTTATGAAATATTAAAAAGAATAAAAAAAGTAACAATAGGAATCGATAGTATCTTTGTTATCCCTTTATCAAAAATTCGATTGAATATTTTGTTTATCACAAATCCGTTTCATTAGAACATGTGATAAACACCAGACTGATTTCAAATGGTTATTAGATTAGGAAATCTTAAAAAGAATAAAAAAATAACAATAGGAATTGATAGTATCTTTGTTATCACTTTATAATAAATCCGATTGAATATGTGATAATCACAAATCCGTTTCATTAGAACATGTGTTTAAGAAGAATGATTTCCACGTCAAAGAATAAGAAATTTCATTCCATTTGATTTGTTCTTAATAATGTTAACAATAAAAAAAGTCAAAATAATAATAGGAATCAACATTAGAAGAGTAGTTTGGATGTTTACCTTTAATCAGTTGTGGATAATCAACAAATGATGCAAGGTGGAGAAGAAAGATTGAAAGATTTGTTAGGAATTAGGAAGAATATGAGAGTTTTGATATGGAGAATGAAAAAAAAAGGTTTTTATAGTCATAATTTGGAGCTCCATATTAGTTATTGGATACCTCAAACCCTCTCTAAGGCCTTGATTCAACCCAAGTGACCTCAATTATTATATAGATAGATTAAGTGTTTTGAAGGAATACATGCTATACATTTTATTAAACTAGTTGGGAACCCACGCGTTGCAGCAGAGTCGACAATAAAGTGTAGGAACGTAATTTAAACTTTAAAACGATAAAAAAGTCATATATGTAAGTTTACTTGCTTCAAATAGAGCCGTAGGCGTGAACACTGTGGTATATTGAGCCTGCTTGTTTGTACATAAGTTTACTTGGGTTTCACCAAGAGGGGCAAAAGATGTTGTTACAGTTGCATGGCTCATTGTATCATGTGTGTTTCAGCAACTATTCTTAATATGCCACACCTTGGTAATATCTCACTCCAATTTTACCTTTACCTAAAACAATATGATGAGCTTTATAGAATAACCAAAAGAAGGAAATGTTGAAGAAACACTTTCAACCTACATTTTCATAACTATAAATTATAATTAACAACTAACTATTTTCTAAAAGTTTGGAAGATAAAGCAATTCGGGAATATCCGACCTGACACGCATAAAGACAAGCCCCATTAGCCCGACCCTGGTTTGACTCATTACCAACCAACCCGTTTTGCCAATGTAGTGTATGAAAGATCTTGCAATTTCCTTGACTTACTTGAATCAACTGACATGGGGAGAAGTTAATCTTGCAAATAAGAAGGATCTGAAGATAATATTGAATTCATAAAAGCTAAGGCAACAATATAGTGTCCTGGATTTGATTCGGAGAAAATAGAAGCCGAATAACTTTTAATGAAAGTAAACAATATATGTTACAGATTTGAAGCAATAAAAAGATAAGCATACCATCAAAGTCCCCAAAAACTTCCAACAGAAAACATATATAGCAAATAATGTTGCACGATAAATAACAAGTCGAAGAAGATCGAGACCCGCACACATAAAATTGCCGACATACTTTAGAATATTGTTTTATTTTTCATTTCTCTTTTTCATCTTCAACAATAGCTAAATAGTAAATATGATATATTTGAGGTAGGTTACACATACCAAAGAAAGCAATGTCTTGCCAAAATTTCCAAAGAAATTCACCCAAGAACCTGCACAACATGAGAAAACAGCATCTTAGTTCATATATAATGTAACACCTTGATAAATAGAACTTGCAGAAATTATAATAACGTACCTTGGTCGATAGATTGGACCACCATTTGACCATAATTTGTCAATCCACCAAGCAGATCAAGCAATATGTTACCAATGCTGAACCCAATTGTGCTTTTCCTTTTAAAGTTCATAATTGCCTGAACCCATAGATTTTACTTAGATCGTATCTAATAGAAACAGAAGTCGCAATTTTGACTCATTTATTAATAATTGGGTCAATTTGGGGTCTTCTTTTTTTTTTTGTAAAATCTTGACTCATTTATTAATAGATAGGTCAATTTGGGGCGTTCTTTTTCTTATCGCAAACGGGTCAAATGAAAAATTATTGGCAATGTGTAAAACTTCCTAAATTTATTTATTCAAATAATTAAGCATTATTGTAATGCTCTTGTTTTCGTAATGGCATTTAACATACATCGCATATAATTTTTTTTTCAAAAAATAGGGAAAAAAGTGTTTCTTCGACCTGAAACCATAATTAAATTAGGCGGGCCAGTCTGTTTTGCCACCTCTAACTTGAAGAAACATATGTGAAAAACCCTTACCTAGGGTATGTATTTGATCGCAGTCATGGAAACCTGCAACATGCTGCCATTAACATCATAAATGGAGTGTTAGGCTGCATCGTGAACAAATTATCAAGGATAGTAGTATAATTGACCAAACACGAAACATACCAAAACATTTATGATTACAGGAGATAAATCTTACTTAAAGCAGGAGACGAGCCACAACCAAGAATGTGTTGGTATGGCTATAAAAACACAGATTGCAATAGTTGTCCATGCTACTGTAACTATGGCCATAGTAATCTTCGAGACCTGTTGAGTTACACGCTGCATAATATATGAATCAACCCGTCAACATGGTCTCTCTTTTTAAACTCCATACTCAAAGAATGATCTAAAAGTTCATTTGATATTACATTATTCGACTATACTATACTTACATCATAAATGGCGATCTGAAACAAGGTAAATGCAGTTAGCAGAACCCCGTGGCTAGAGAAAGCAACATCATTTGCAGCTATTGGTATCATCTGTATACAAGGAAAAGACAGGAACAAAGATCAATGACTAAATACCGACACTATGATGAGCTTTATAGAATAACCAAAAGAAGGAAATGTTGAAGAAACACTTTGAACCAACATTTTATACGTATTGGTTGTCATACCTGGTGGATTATTAGTGGAAATGGTACACCATGTCCCTCTCCTTGATTGTGGCCTTCAAGTTGTCGACCTTTTCTTAATTTCACTCAAGCATCATCGTCGTCTCCATCACCGATATTCCCCCTCTCTAAACTCCCAATCTGAATCCTTCTCTCCCTATCGATTTCTCTATCTCTCTCTCTTCTCTTTGCTAGTCATTCAGTAGGGTAAGTGAAAGGCATCGATTTAAAGCCATAAATAAAAAGGCTTATGGTTTGTAGATGCCGATACGTATTCAATTGCATTGATTAAAAGCGAGCTGAAGAAACCGCCAGCAAGAGGGAGAATGTGAAGCTACGCTGTCTGGTAAGGCTATGTGATGGCGGCTTGATAGTGTGATTAAGCGTCTTAAATTAGAGTGAAATTATTGCATTCAATGAGTGAAATACATCCAAGAAGATGATAAGTGTGAGAGTAAATTAGGATAAGGCGGTGATGAAGGTGAAGAGACCAGGGAAAGAGTGGTAGTTTTTTTTTTGACCAGCAAACTTCCATTCTCATTGATCACCCAAGATGAGTTACAATGTTAACCTTTAAACGACTTAAATTTTTAATCAATTTAATATTTTACCCATGTCAAATGCCTTTCATTTGTTTGTACATGATGCTCTAAAATTTTTACAGGTGGTAAAGTTACATCTTCATCCATCCAAAATGCTTTATTCTCCAATTTAACACTCTTTAACCTCCCTATTTATGACTAAAAGTCTGATTTACCCCTCATCAAATGCATCAACTATTTGTACTTTAAGCAATCATACTTGTAATTACTTAAATTTGTCAGGTATCCTCCTCTCATGCTTTATAATATAGTATAGATAGAAATGCTTTACATAATAGAAGAATATTTATCAATAGGAGTATTACTATTAAGGGGACATAGAAACTAATAGGGTAGTACTGTCTGGTTCTTCACCATTTCCTTTTTTGTCCTAGGAGAGGGCATAGAACCATTTGTCTACCATTAACAAAGTGGTACCATCGATAGGAATGACACGTATTAATAGAATTGATTAAACCAATAGAATATTATTAGAATATTTTCCCCTTTGTGAAGCATGTTTTCATTGAAAAGAATATTATTAAAGTATTATTAAAGAACTGGCCATTCACTTATTAAATACACGACCTGACCAACTTTATGTTGATAAAAACTATTTTGGGCATGTATTCAGGTAACCCACCAGCTATAAAGAAAGATCACCAATTGTGGATCCTGGGAAAGTAAAGATGTTATCAATCCGTTGCGCGACTCTAAACCCCCGGTCGTTACAGTACCCAAGGTGACCCATCTAATTCCTCTCAACCCGTTAGTGCCACTAACCAAGACTTTCCTTGTCCTACATATGATGAAGAAACTCAAAGTGATGAACCTCAAAACAAGGAACCTCAAAATTCTCCTAGTATGACTAATAATAATGAATTTCCATGTGACATATCTAACGACAGTGAAATAGCAAGAGAACAGGTCATGCAGGAAGAACGCGAGGAGTTAATACAGAAGAAAGTGAGGAGATAAGTGAAGGGACAGCTGAGAGATATGTACTGCCTCCGAGAGTCAATAGAGGAGTTCCTCCAAATCGATATTCTCCTGAGAAAGAGACTCGATCAACCAGATTCCCCATGGCATTATATCAAATGGAAATCTTTCTAAGGAAACTAAAGCCTTCACTACTGCCCTCCTTAATGAACAACTCCCAAACTCAGTTGAACAAGCCTTGAAATCCAAGGAATGGAAAAATGCAATGGAAGCAGAAATGGGGGCACTTATGAAAAATGAGACGTGGGAAAAATGCACTTTTCCTTCAGGAAAGAAACTAGTTGGATGTCGATGGGTATTCACTATTAAACACAAACCAGATGGAACCATCGAGTGATATAAAGCTCGACTTCTAGCTAAAGGATATACATAAACATATGGGATTGACTATTCTGAAACATTCTCCCCAATTGCCAAGATCGATACTATCCGTGTCCTTTTATCTATTGCTGCAAATGAAGGATGGCCTCTTAATCAGTTCGATATTAAGAATGCCTTCCTTCATGGAGAATTGAAATAAGAAGTGTATATGGAGGCACCTTCCGGATTCACAAGCGACTTCAAGAACCAAGAAGTGTGTCGATTAAAAAGGACTCTCTATGGGCTTAAACAATCCCCTCGAGCCTGGTTTGGTAGATTTACCTTGGCTATGAAGGAATATGGTTTCAAACAAAGCAATTATGATCATACCTTATTTCTCAAACGAAGAGGTAAACTCGTAACTTGTTTAATTCTATATGTTGATGATATAATTATTATAGGAAACGATAAAGAAGAAATGGAGAAATTAAAGGCAAACTTGTTTAGTGAGTTCGAGATGAAAGATTTAGGAAGACTAAAGTACTTCCTTGGAATTGAAGTTCTCAGATCAAAGCAATGGATCTTTGTATGCCAAAAAAAGTATATTCTTGATCTTTTTGCCGAAACTGGAATGATCGACTACAAGCCATCCGATACGCCAATAATGACCAACCAAAAACTCTATATGGAAGAAGGAGCAAAATTGACAGAAAAAGAGACGTACCAGCGTCTAGTGGGCAAACTCATATATCTCTCACATACTCGCCCAGACATCGCATATGCAGTTGGAGTGGTCAGTCAGTTTATGCACCAACCGTAGATCAACCACATGGATGTTGTACGAAGAATCATCAGATACATTAAAGCGACTGCTAGCTACAGGGTCCTCTTCAAACCAAACAAACATTTAAAGATCCAAGCATACACACACGTTGATTGGGCATGAGATAAGCAAGATCGAAGATCTACATCAAGATACTTCACGTTAATTGGAGGAAACCTAGTTACTTGGAGGAGTAAAAACAAAAGGTGGTTGCTCTTTCAAGAGCTGAAGCTGAATTCCGAGACATTGCAAGGGGGCTAGCAGAAGTTCTATGGATACGCCAGCTCCTAACTGAAATTGGGTTTGCTCAGAAGGAATCAAGCAAGATCTTGTGTAACAACAAAGCAACTATACAAATCTCTGAAAACCCTGTCCAACACGGCCGTACAAAACACGTGGAAGTCGATAGACATTTTTATGAAGGAAAAACTCAAAAACGGAACTATAGAACTTCAATTTGTTCGATCAGAAGACCAACTAGCAGATATACTTACAAAATCCGTCAACGAAAGACTTTATAACAGTTGTCTACACAAGTTGAGCATCGGAAATCCCACTACTCAACTTGAGGGGGAGTGTTAGAAACAGGATCAATTGGGGATCAGAGAAATCTCATCATTTCCTGTTATAGGAGATCTCGACAGCTAAGTAAACACAATCATCTAGTCGTTTGAGATCAATCAAGGAGCCGTTTGATTTATTTCCTTTCTTAGATTATCCAAATCTTATATAATGTACCCTTTGGTGTTTCTTTTGTATACAAGCACAATATTCACATTTATTATACTCTGATTGAGACCCGTTTGGCTAGTTTCGTGATTTAAAAAAAAATATATGATATTACATATATGGCCATAGTTGTAATAATTTTAAGAACAAAAGAACAAATCTAGCAATAATGCAGGGACCACTTTTGTCCTTTATTCTCACTGTATTATTGAACTAATCTATGTTCATTCTAGTCAGACTCATTGTGCCCCTACACACACACACAACATTTGGATTAAGAAAATGGCGATAAACGATGAGCTTTTGGAGCAAGTATACCATGAGAATTGCCCGGGTTGTAAAGTGGATCGTAATAAACGGATCCAAACCGGGTTACCCATCAAAGAGCTCATTTTTATATGGGTTGTGGTGCTATGTGTTGGTGAGTATATTGCTTAGTTAATACTTCATAATCTTTATTTCATCATCTAATTATTATGTTACTGTTTATTTATATTAATTTACCGTAAAACTGTGTTTTAATATATTTATTTTTACTAATTAGATCATGGGGTTTACTCTAACCCTCTTTAACTTCACATGTAAACTCTACCTCATCCCCTTACCTTTCTCTCTTTTGATTCATGTTAACATATTAACTTAGTGGTGTACAATTAAACTTAACATGCCATGTCACATTTAATACCTTTGGTGTTAACCCAAAGATGTCTAGTTTGCTGACACAATCATATCATGTTATGTATAGTTTATTACTATTAGAGTTTTATTTTCTATTAGTGTAATTAGTCTTTAGAAATGTGTGATGAATCGGTATTACTTGAGCTGTTGAGCATTAGACATGTAAATTATACTAGTGGTGACTTTTCAAAAACATTCAGTGAATCGAGTCAGTGTTCAATATGTAAATGTAAATAATATATTAAAACGAGGATAATAAGATATTATATATCACATTTTTTTTTATACTGGCCGGTGTGGCAGTTTTCAAAAATGTCCCGTGAATTATTGTTACTTGAGTGTTTGATACACAATAATATATAAACACAAGGATAAGACATTTTATAACACCATAATTTTAGTATTTTACTGGTCTCAATTGTTGAAAATGTTTTAAGGATTTCAGTAGATCGGTTTTATTTGAGCGTCATATGGTAAAATAATACATGTCAAACAACCGATGAGCTTTAGCTCAACTTGCATTGGAGAAGTGATGATTTGGGCTAATGGCCACATATCTGAACTTCGAATTCCATCCCAACGGAGATTTACTGCCGAGGGCCTTCCGGCAGGGGATTTTCGCCAAGAAACCCTACGTTGTCTGTGATAGCAGACGTATGGGGACGTCTTTTGTCTCTGGGTTACTCTAGACATCAATGCTTTTATTTGTTGGCCGTTAAAATAGATACATGTCAAACAAAGATGGAATATTATATGGGTGAGGCTATTGTAAAAAAACCTTAATGTAAATAATGTCAGAAGGAATAAGAAGTTGTCACATGTCATTAGCTAAAAGGGTATTATTGTCTATTACCATAATTGTTGACTTTTTTCAAGTTTCACCTCCATTTTTAAAACAGCAGTAACTTTTTCATACGACAATATTTTTTAAAAAAACTACACCATAAAAACAAGCTTTTTATCCTCTTTTATTTGCATGCCCTATTGCTAACTTTAAAAAAAAATTGGGTTGATAACTTGTGTTTTGTTGAGGGTATACTTGCGTTTTAGAAACGCAAGTTATACATGATAAAACACAAGTTATACATGATGAAACGCAAGTTATATAACCTGATAAACGTAAGTTATACGTGATAAAAACATGCAAGTTATATATGATAAAACGCAAGTTATACCTTATAAAAAAAAGATGCAAGTTATATCTAATAAAAAACGCAAGTTATACCTGATAAAAACGCAAGTTATCAACCTAGCAATTTTTTTTTTTAAATATAGCAACAGGGTATGCAAATGAAAAAGGATAAAAAACTTGTTTTTATGGTGTATTTTTATTAAAAAATAATGTCTTATGAAAAAGTTATGGATGATTAAAAAATGGTGGTGGAACTCAACAATTATAGGTTATACCTATTTTGCCATTCCTCTTCTCTTTTGGAAAATCTAACGTATATATTCACCAGGCCCGGCCCTGAGGGAGGGCGGGGTGGTCGACGTTCCAAGGCCCGATAATCCCGAGTGCCCGAAAGCTTAAAAAAATCGTTTCTATACAGTATTATATATAACCGCTAAAGCAAAATAATAACCAAAACATGACATGGCTTACTAGTTTGCACTCCTCTTTTCTATCATTGGGATTTTGAGTTCGAATCCCATCTTACATGTAATTTGGTTTTGAGTTTTTTCTGCTTCCTTTTATTTCCTCCATCATTATTTATGATGGATCTTGGCTCTAGCACCATATTTAGTTTTTTTTAATTCATTTCTCTTTACAAAATTTTGGGCCCAAATTTTTTTTCACACGAGACCCAAATTATTTTCACCGTTTTCGGAGACGGCCCTGATATTCACCCTTTTAATCCTATACATTGAATCAATGTTTTCATAATAATCGAATCTGACATCGAACCACCAACCTGAATTTATATATTCAATAAACATCAAACAATATATGGAGAAACATAATATTAATGATTTGAAAATTTATAATAGGTACCACTACAAGTAAAAATGAGGGGATACTTTTAGCACAATGCCCAACCAAGTTGTGGACTTTGAGAATTGGTTTGGGCAGCTCCATTGCTGTTCAATTTGCATTCATTTAGGTAATTGACTGATTTCATACATAACTAATTGGTGACAATGAGGTTAAGATATATGCCACTATTCAATAAAATTTATTGTAAAGATTTTTAGGATGTAATCTTGATACCGGCGCATACGAAAACTGTCGAACATCCTACATTGGCCAAAATTTTTGTCCAGGTCAACACGAAATTCTTGGCCAATGAGAATTTCATGGTTAGCATGAAATACTTGACCACTATAGGATTGTCACTTATTTTCACATACACCCGTATTACATCTGCATAAAAAAAGAGTTGCAAATCGGGTTACCAATATCAATATCATATATTGGTAACTTTATATCAGTCGAGCCGGGGGTCTTACTGGAAGCAGCCTCTCTATTCCCACGGAGTAGAGGTAAGACTGTTTACATCTTACCCCCCTCAAACCCTAGCTTAGCTTTTGCTATTGATGGGATTAACTGAGTATGATAATGATGATGGTAACTTTATATCAGCTTGAATAGATGTTTATTGATTTATATCATGGTTTCTAGGTATTAAATGTAGATTATACAAAAAATTGAAAATATATATTTGTTACATAATATTCATAGAAGCATAACTTATGAATCTTAATGTTCATGTCTTACGTCTATTCATTTTCCTTTGCAGCACTGCCAATTTCATCTCTCTTTCCGTTTCTTTACTTCATGGTAGTGTGTTTGCTTACGTTTTTGCATTGTTAATTGTTTCCTAATTCCTATTTTCCAAAATTTGACCTTTGAAATTCTTTATCTTGATCTTTGTTGTAGGTAAGAGATTTTAACATCGCGGAAAAAGAAGAGGACATTAGTTACTATGCAGGCTTTGTTGGTAAGACGTTTTACTAGGTTATGTGAACCATTTTTTTTTTCAAATCTATCCTTTATCAATATTTAGGATGTCAAATCTTATTACAAGAATTATGTTATTTCAAATATAATGTTTTACAAGGTTTTATGCATTTTAAACACACGTTATGACACTTTTGAACTGCATGATCCATTTGTCCCATTTGAATGGTCCTTTTAGCTATATTTTTTTTTTGTTTTGAGATTAATGTTAACTTAATCAACCCAATTATAAGTAAACAAATTGAAATTATTACATATCAACAACTCATATGTCTCTCAATCTTATGAAGGATCTGCATATATGATTGGACGGGCACTAACATCTGTCTTATGGGGAGTGGTAGCTGATCGATATGGTCGGAAACCAGTTATTCTTCTAGGCACTTCAACAGTGTTCGTAACTACTTCAATATTTATTATATTGGCATTGTATTTCATAAAATACTTAATAACATTTTTCATCTTCTTCAGGGTTATTTTCAACACACTTTTCGGTTTTAGTGTCAACTATTGGATGGCTATCATTACAAGGTTTCTTCTCGGCTTTTTAAATGGGTTACTAGGACCTGTAAAGGCATATGCATGTGAACTTTTCCCTGATGAATATCAAGCTTTAGGATTGTCAGCTGTAAGCAAACAATCATGAAACTTTATGTCGTTTTATTATATAATATATTTTTTACTTCACATAGTTTTCTTTCAGATTAGTACATCATGGGGGATAGGATTGATTGTTGGTCCTGCTTTGGGAGGTTATCTTGCACAGGTTTTTAACTTTCTGTATGCACTTGTATCATGATATGTTATATGTGCTTTGTATATATCCTATGTGCATATTTTTAATTTTATTTATTTTACCCCTACTAATGTAAGTTGGATATTAAACTTAAATTTATATGAATGAAAGAATGCATTAATGGTGATACAGTCTGAAAAAATAGAGATTAGTTTGCTTCTTTGTGTATCAGAACTATGATAAACATTCTTTCCCTTTCACTGCTTCATTCTAACTTTAGTGATTGTTTTGGACATAAGCCTGCAGAGAAATTTCCAAGTCTAGTATCACCCGATTCTCTATTTGGGAGGTAGTGTTATCACTATACCAACTTCTTTATGTCTTAACGGTGACGATATTATTTGTAAATGATACTTTGGTTCAGTTATGAAATATTGCAACCGTGACTTGTGATGCAGGTTTCCATACTTATTGCCTTGCCTTTGCATCTCCATATTCGCACTTTTTGTGACCATCGGTGCAATTTGGCTTCCGGTACAGTTCTATGCAATTAACTTTTTTTAGTACTTCCATTAAGATGCATCTTAAACGTAATATTTGTTCAATATACTAAATCATATTCTACTTTTTATGTCTACATTTTCTGTGAAGCAAACCCTTTAAGTAGAAGTTATGAGATTTCAATTTCATTGAAGATTTGATATGCATTTGATCTAGAGAAATATTTCGGGGAATAAAATGTTAGGTTGTTTGGTACAAAAACACGAGTGTCTGAGCGTTAGTTAGCCTGCATAACTATGGTGTCATTAGAATCAAACATGGGTTTGACATTCTCATTGGAGTTTGAATTTCTAATCTGCATAGAAGACTGGTTTATGCAAGTGCATATCCTCATTCTGTTTTGGTTATCTTCTTTATATAATTTTTGAAACCGCAGGAAACGCTACACTTTCATAACACAAATGAGCTAGAGCTTGTTGAGGAAAAAACAAACGAGAAAAAAGATTCTAATATGATGAGCCTCTTCAAGAATTGGCCCTTAATGTCTTCTATCATTGTCTATTGTGTTTTCTCTCTTCATGATATGGCTTACACTGAGGTAGATTTAAATCTATTTGTTAGTTACATATTCACTATTGTAAACAAATCCTTTTTACAAATGCACCATTTCTACCATTCTTTCAAAGTAATTGTATACCATAAACCCTAAACCCTAAACGATGATATAGTTGCTGATGAATAGCACATGTACTCTTGCGAATGTATTTAAATACTGCAATTCATAAATTTAGCATGTTTTTACAACTCAAGTTCTACTATATACTCACTTAGGTTCACCCATCATAACTTCTAAAATGATCTTAATTTTTATCATTAACAGATTTTCTCGTTATGGGCTGAGAGCCCAAAAAGTTTGGGGGGACTTAGTTATACTACTGAGGATGTTGGCACGGTCCTATCTATCACAGGTGAGATTATTTGTGATTCTATACTATTTCAGTACTTGGATGTTCCATATTTGTTTTCTTGCCAAAATGTCGTCATTCTAGCAAAAAAAAATGTTAAAGAATGAGATAACTTTTGACAAAGCGTTTACCTAATATGTATTGTATTTTTGCTAATCCCGCCAAAATGGACAGGTTGGGCCGGATAACGTTTCAAAACAAGGCCTTCAAGAAAATATTGTTTAATAAATATCAATTTGGTTTGGGTCAAAACTGGTTCTCACCAGATGATGATTGTTTCAGGGGTGGGCCTGCTCCTTTTCCAGACTGCATTATATCCAATTGCAGAGAGGATCTTTGGGCCCATCATGGTAGCTCGGATCTCAGGGGTAATTTAATAAAATTCTTCTTAAAGTATATATTTATGTCAAGTTCAAAGCAGAAGTAGATTATTTGACTTTCAGAGTCAAAGGTACCTAACTTATCCAACTATCTCTTGTGTAGGTTTTGTCTATACCTCTACTCACAACTTATCCATACATAGCGTTGTTATCGGGCTTCATGCTCAGCTTTACATTAAATTTAGCATCGGTTGCGAAGAACGTTTTATCAGTAAGTTTTTCACGGACTAATTTTTTGTGAAGAACGTTTTATCAGTAAGTTTTTCACGGACTAATTTTTGTAAAAACTTTCTAAATTGCTTATGTAATATATATCCAAAAGATTTACATCATTGACCCGTTACCTAACCTTCTCATTTTACTTACTATAGTTGAGTGTTTCCACAAACGATTATATAAAAAATATCTTTTATATGTACGAAGATTATAGGCTTGACTTGAGTAACATAAACAACCATTTTTTGTTACCAAAAATTATATCTACAGCTTTACTTTTACAAAATTTAGTTCTTATTATTCAACTGTTAATCTGTGTTTTAACTATCACCACTTTATCTCTATCTGACTATTATCATAATTTTGGTTTCTCATGTTTTACCAGATTTCTATCATAACTGGGACATTCATACTGCAAAATAAAGCCGTGGTAATATTATTTGTTTCTTTAGTTATTCTTTATTTTTACAATGTTAAGGTACATATATTAACAATTACGTCTTGTAAAATGTACATGGATTACAGGATCAACACCAAAGAGGTGCAGCCAATGGTATTTCCATGACTTTGCAGTCAATATGCAAAGCAATTGGTCCATCAGGTGGAGGAGCACTGTGAGTACTCATTTCTCTCATAATCTTGAATTTAAGTATGAATTGTTTTTGTGAGAGGCACTAAAAAAAGTGTTAATGTATCAAATATGATTAGTAGAAAATATATTGATAAAAATAATAATATCATTTGTAAACATTTAAATGCATTTTAACCAAACCAATGAACACCCATAGGCCAACTTGTCAAGTTTATTTTTTAGCTAATTATTTCTAACATCAGCTAAGATAATTTGCTAAAATGAAATCTCACTTATCTCTAAATCTGTAGTTTGTCATGGTCCCTGAAGAGACAAAATGCAACATTTCTTCCTGGTACGCGCTTATTACCTTACAAGTGTTAAATAGAAAGACACTAGTGTAGTAATGCTTATAAGATGCAGCGATAAAGAGCATAAGACGCGGTGTTCCACCCTGTCAAAAGACCGTGCGTCAAAATTAGGGGGGGGGGTTCCACGTGACGACGTCTTAAAATAATTAAATAAATTTCCATATTAATTTAATAATGATTTCTTAGAAGGGGTTTCCTAAACTGCGTCAAAAAACGGAATTCAAAAATTTTTTTTTGCAGTTTCACACAAAATCCGAACCTGTGCAAATCTAGCGAATATATATATTCAACATATACCAATCCAATCATGTTCAAATCGACACAATACACATTCAATCCGGAATTTTAAAATATAAACCGAGCAATTTACATTTTTTTACTAATCTAGATTGTTCTTAAAAATAATGAGATTTACTTGTCTATTTGATCAGGCGCCCAGATGATATTTTTCCTCTTGAATATAATTGAGGGACGTGGAGTTCTACTAACGTTCAAGCCGTTTTTGGTCACACGCCATTAGTAGTTAGGAGCACTGAATCCGGATTTGATTCTAGGGGAATCCAAAGACTATACTCTAGTCACCAAAATGATCTCGGTGATATATTTTACATGGACTTTTAATAAAGTTAACCATGCATGGCATCTAGCTTTGTTATATTAATTGTCTGTAGGTTCTGAACATTATTCATTTTCTAAACGGTTAACATACTTGGAAGTATAGATAAATTTTAAACTTGTTACAGACCATGTTGTGTTGTGTGGCATTGATGGAAGTGATTTGATGAGTATACAAGACAAGGGTCTGGTTTTGTGAGGGTTGTATGTTATGGTTTGTTGAAAATTTAAAATGGACGAAATGTTTTTGGTAAGTAATAAAGGGGTCGATTGGTATGCATTGAGAATATCTTGGTGGTTAACTAGCATACTCAACAACCAAAAGGTTGGGACTGGGAGTATAAATCGATATCTATATTATCTTATTAAGGAGGAGTGATGTACAACATGGTAATTTGCATCTCCTTACAACTTAACAAGCAACATGTGCAACATATTTAAGCAAGAAAATTAAGGGTATTATGGGGATAGTTGTGACAATTAAGACACTTTAGAGGGTATCATTGTAACTTTACCATCATTATCTCACTCACATCTTAAAATCCTAATCCAATCTTGCCCTCATGACCATACCAATAGATTATCTATTGAATTGTCTTTAATAATTGTTTTAATTGTGTTTATAATTATAATAATTGTCTTAATTGTTTTATCGGATGGAAACGTAGAGGTAGAGAGAGTTTTTTTGAGCTTTTGCATTGCCTTATTTTAATATGCAGAGAATGTTACCATTTGTGTTTCTTGGGAAAGTAATTTCTATCCATGCTCTTACACAACTTTTGTAATGCCTTTGAATTCATAGATCGATCTTATGAGGTAGTTTGTCTCTTACGTCTCAATTTTCCATTTATTTTTATGCTTTTGTACAAAGATAATGTTTGGTATTAATTAATGATACATATATATATGTGTGTATATATATAACAGACAAGGAAGAGATGGCACCGTATGTAACTATGGATCTGATGGATGATAACAAATCTTGCATTTACTTATTGGTCTTTCACCAAGAGTTGTTCTTTACTATATTGCTTTAAAATCGATAGAGATTATCATATATTTGTCTCTCTAAAATGGTAGAGATCACTATATCTTCTCTCTCTCAAGGAAGTGATCACATTTCTCTCCTCTCATTACTCTAGGGTAGTTATCACATTTTCTCTTCTCATTGACTTGGTGCAAACACCGCTCGCAAGTACTCATATATTAGACTTTTGTAATAAATGTTAAAAAAAACTCGATTTTTTTGTTCAACCTCTTGAGCATGATATATTTGTAGAGGATTCCTCTTATATCATCTACAATTAAACTTAGAAACATGATTGATCTTATATGTTTATGCAGGTTATCAGGTTTGGGAAAGGAAGTATAAAGTTCTATTTAAAGAGGTTTTATTTAATTATTTACTTCGAGAACATCAAGGTTAGATTGCTCTCAACAATTTGATTTTTGATATCTCGCCTATATGTTTGTTTCATTTTAAATTGGTATCTGTTACATTTGCTTCTTTTTATCCAATTTGCTTAGATCTTTTAGTTTAACATCTTTAGTGTTCTTAACTAGCACAATGAACAAAGGAGATAACTATGGTGGAGAATTGGGATAAAGTTATCGTTATGTTTGGCACAGAGATTTTTTAGGCTATTTTTTTTAAGAAATAAACCCATTGAAAACAAATGTTTGTTTAAATCAACGAACTTTTGCTTGGTTTTGTCTTCTGCTTTTACCGGTTGTATGTTGCAGGTTTAGTTTAGTTTTTTTTTTTTTTTTTTTTGAAACAGAAAAAAAGTTAGGATGTTCTTCTGTGTGATCTCTCATCTCTTATCTTCATCCGCATATTCATCGCTTTTATTTCCACCTTTATTAAGAAGTTAGAAATCACTTGTTAAATTTATGAAATTGGATTTTGGGGAATTGTTATGTAGCCAAATTCTACTCTTATGTATATTAGGTGTTCATTCCCCATCAATTCCTTCATGTTACATTGTCGCCTCAGCCCCCCTCACTCCCTTGTTGAAGCCCGATAATGGAATTCGGCCTATTGCTGTGGGGGGCATTTGGCGAAGGTTGGTTTCTAAGGTGGCAATGAAGAAGGTTGGGAAAGACATTACCCAGTACCTGGGGGACTTTCAATTTGGAGTAGGGGTACCAAATGGGGTAGAGGCGGTGCTTCACAGTGCCAACAGGTTCCTCAACTCTTTTCATGCGGATGGGTCCTTGGCTCTGCTTACAGTAGACTTCTCCAATGCCTTCAACATGGTCGACCGCACAGCCTTTCTCCAAGAGGTTCACCAGCGGTGCCCGTCTATCTATCCGTGGGTCCAGTTCCTTTACGCCCAGCCCGCTAGGCTGTATGTGGGTAATGATTGTATTGGGGCTACCACCGGAGTGCAACAAGGAGATCCTTTGGGGCCCCTTCTCTTTGCTCTTGCCCTACACCCCCTTATCACACGAGTCCAGGAACATTGTAACCTCCTGTTTCATGCTTGGTATTTGGATGATGGGACGATTATAGGCAACGCAGCTGAGGTTGCTAAGGCTTTAGATATTATCAACGTGCATGGGCCATCTCTGGGGCTTCATCTCATTATTAAGAAAACAGAGGTCTTTTGGCCAACATGTGACGGGCTGAAAGTTCAGGACGGACTTTTCCCGAGAGGAATTGGTAGGCCAGAAAGGGGGGTTAAGCTCCTTGGTGGGGCTGTTAGCCGAGATCCTACCTTTATTGGGGAGTTGGCAGGGCGGCGGGCTACGGTTGCGGTTGACCTTATGAAACTCTTGCCCCGCCTTAGGGATCCCCAAAGTGAACTCCTGCTGCTCAGGTCATGCATGGGGGTCGCTAAGTTACTTTTTGGGTTGCGAACTTGTCAACCCCACTTGATGGTGGATGCGGTATCCCTTTTCGATGATGGCCTCCGAGAGGCTATTGAAGATATAGTTGTGTGTGGTGGCCCCTTCTTCGGGGACCTCCAGTGGCGATTGGCATCCTTGCCGATGCGTTTAGGTGGTTTGGGCCTCCTTTCAGCTCGAGATGTTGGGGTCTATGCCTTTGTGGCGTCTAGAGCTCAGTCTTGGAAACTTCAGGATCATATCCTTCGAAACAGTGGGGTCGTCGGGCTAGACCCGGACTATCAACAGGCGCTCGAACGTTTAAATTCCTATCTCCCGGACTTTGATATTGGCGGTTTTTCTAATAAGGACACCGCCCCCTCAAAGCCACAAAAAACTTTGGCGAATGCTCTGTTTAGCAAAACTGCTCAGAGCCTGGGAGAAGTTTTTGAGTTGTCCTCCCGCCAGAAGGCGGTGATTGAATGCCTACAGGGTCCTCATGCTCAGGATTTTTTGACTGTTATCCCGGTTGAGGGTTTGGGTCAATGCATGTCCGCAGTGGAGTACAGGGCTATACTCAAGTACCGGTTGATGATCCCTATGTATCCAGAAGATGAAACATGCCCCATCTGCCGTAAAGCTTGCATGGATAAATATGGGGAGCACGCAGTTCATTGTAAAGAGCTCCCTGGGTTCAAATACCGGCATGACTGGGTGAGGGATGTTTTGTGGGACATCCTGAGAAGAGCTGGGATTTCTGCCAAAAAAGAGGCCCCTGTAAATTTTCTCACAGACCCTGCAGAAGGAAGATCCACCCTGCGACCAGCAGATCTGCTTGTCTTTGGTTGGGAGAGGGGGAAACATGCTTGTGTGGACCTCACAGGGGTATCTCCTTTGGTTGGGTTAAGGGAAACAGGATTTGTAGCTGGGCAAGCATCGAGAAAGGCAGAATCGAAGAAAGTAGATAAGCATGCTAAAGCTTGTGCAGAGAACCAACATGTCTTTATCCCTTTGGCCTTTGATACCTTTGGCTCCCTAGCGCCAGAAGCTATTCGTTTCTTGACTAGGGTCCAACGGGTCGTCCACAACAATAGTTCATCTC
Source organism: Ambrosia artemisiifolia (assembly GCA_032199755.1). Taxonomy (NCBI): domain Eukaryota; kingdom Viridiplantae; phylum Streptophyta; class Magnoliopsida; order Asterales; family Asteraceae; genus Ambrosia; species Ambrosia artemisiifolia. The sequence continues at coordinate 39,749,074 of CM063512.1, forward strand.
CGGGGGGGCAAGGATTTGTCTTTGGTAGACTAGGGTTCGCAATTCAGAAAGGGGTGGCGGCGCAGCTTGTTGCCCGTCTACCTTCTATTGTGATGTAACTTTCGTATTTTGTTTTAATGAAAGCATTATCCTTAAAAAAAAAAAAAAAAAAAATTATATAACAAAAAAAAAAAAAAAATTATCTACAATAATACCCTTTACAACTCATTGGTTCTTTATTTACATTTTTGTTAATCACATCCAACGTATATGTATGGACTCTTGCTTGTAGTGTATATGTATGAAATCTTGCTTTTAGAGTTATGTTGTAATCTATTGGAACAGTCGTCCTCTTCAGTCTACTCGTTTGGATCTTTAAAACAAAGCTACCCTCTGTTGAAAGGTATGTTCACTTGCACTCGTTGTCTGGATCTTTAAAATGAAGTTACGATTCTCATTTTCCATTTTTGTAAATGTGGTTGTAACTACCTACTTTTATGTGAATCTGTTGGCCATGTCATTTTGCTTAAGTTAAATCGTTTGAAAAGCTATGATCTTTTTTGTTGATTAGTTGTGTGATGATATAATAGACCTATACCCCATATGTCATTATCATAACTCAGTGAAAAAAAATCCCCGTGACTTCATTTAAGCAAATATGCCCTTTTTGCATGATAATTTGACTAATTCTATATTTTATGTTCCAGGGTTCCAGAAAATATGCCATTATATGACATCCAAAATGAGTTTCAAAAGGGTGGTAGTCATATGGTAGCAGTAATTAACGTGAAAGATAAGAATCATCCGCCTGCTTATATTGGTGATCTAAATTAGTAGGCAAAAATACAAATAAATTTTCACAATTAACTAAACCGTTGTTGCCCAAGCTTGAACAAGAATCGGATTTTGTGGTCAACATTGACAAGACTTCAAAGTCAACCACAAGCCTTACAACAAAAGTCTTAAGACATTTTACTATGGTATGGGAGATGGTGAGGTCATTGGAATTATTACACTAGAAGACGTTTTTGAAGAGCTTCTACAAGTATGCCTTACTGTTTCTTAATCTAATACATGCCCCTCTAATAGCTCAAGGTTAGGAGGGCTTGGACTCGACTCGATTAATTATTTATCATTTAAAAATTCTTAATTACTATGTTTACCTATTTTATAGTGAATAAATATATCAGTTTGTTTTACTACTTGATAAAAAATAAGAAAATAAACTTACTTCTGTGAACCATCTTAGAGTAACTGATTTTTGTTATTTAATATGGGTTGGGTATTTTATATGTTTTGTTTCGAAAGGGTAAATATGAAATTTTGAATTCAAATGGTTGTATATGAAAATCAGGGCTTACAAAAATATATGTGTATCAATTTTCCTTTTTTCCTTAAAAGATATAGCGGTTCAGGTTTTGCTAAGCAGTTTCCTTCAATGATGTAGGAGGAAATTGTTGATGAAAATGATGTCTGTGTAGACGTGCATAAAAGGTGGGAATAGTAATGTTGTGTGCATCTTGTTAAGTTGTTTTATCATTGTTAGTCAAACTAAATCTAGACTCCCTTTGCTTGAATATATTTTATGAATTGTTGCAGAATTCGGATGGCGGCTACTGCTGCCACCGCCACCTTATTTGTGGCCCGAGCTCCTTCAGTGAGAAGGCTAGCTGCTCGAAGATCCATGGTATGTTTTAATTATATTGGCATCAAGTTAATTAATTTTGTTATATATTTGTTTAATTTCTACTTAGAAGTAGTTAAAATTGCCATTGCATCTTCAGAAGCAGTTCAACTTAAAACAGACTTGTACTTGAAGAGGGTTTTACCCCTGAACCATTTAGTCTGTTGACCCACGACCTGCTGACCAGTTGGACCAATGAACTAAACGAATAAGAAATTTGTTTTATTAAACATATCTTTTGATTACACATTGGTAATTATAAAAAGTAAAAAAAAAAGTGTATGATACATGTTGGCTTGTTAATTTGATAACGATTTGATTGTGTTCTCAAATAAAACAAACCAAAACGAACATATTTGATTTCATCAACCGATGGTAACCTCATGCATTTTTTTTAAATGAGTGCATATATGCTAATTTATTATGTAATTTTGATGTCCTCTTTCATATCTATTTATTGATTGTGTAGCTGTTTATCCAATCATTTAAAATTCTCTTGTACTATTATTCTAACTTTATTTTAGACAATTATAAATCATGTATTTTTTTCACTTTGTGGTCATTATATGTACAAATAATCTATTAGACATCTACACAACTGATTAATACAACTTAATACACCATTAGTCTCGATTATCCAGCTTCGCATAACCACTTTCATCAAAACACCTTGAATTATATTTTCTCGTTATATCGGTTTTAAATGGTCAAAAGGTCATCAACATTTGGACATGGCGCATATAATTTGAGATATTAAAATGTGCTTTTGCTGTAGGACATCAACTGAACCGAAAGACTCATGAAAGGACGAATGGGTTAATTAATCTTGTATGACTTTGGAATTTTTAATAGATAAGTTGTACTTTCGACTTCAAAACTTTGACCACTTACAGGTAATAGGAAGCCATGGAAGAACCGAATCGTTGGCGCTTGTTGCATCCCTAAGCCACCATCATACATTATGTTTTCATTAATAGTGTTTGTTTGGACCTCCAGTTGATTAACTTTTTTTTTTCCATCCAAATTGCTAGAAAAAAACTATATTATTCTTCGTCAACTAAGAGATGACACGAAGCCAATTTGTTAACTCCTAAATTAATAAATAAAATCTTTTAGAATAGCTGGCCATGAGAGATCAATACAAGAAAGACACCCAAGTAGCTTAGTCAATGCACATTCAGGTTGAGTAAGCTCTACTATATGTCATATGTTGAAATCAACTGAAAACATAAAAGTCATAGTTGATGTCATGTTCAAGTTGTGCATCCACCGTACTATATATCACGAGATGATTAATAAACTAACAAAAACAATGCCACGTTATAAATAGCCGTTCGCAACATCACGCCGGTTAGACGAGACACCCGCTGCAACGCGCGGGCATTCCCACTAGTTATGCATGATGCATGTTATGGTGTATTTATCCTAGAAAATCTATGAGTTGTTTTAAAAAAAAAAAGACAAATTATCCCTTTTTTACCGTAACTTCTACGATTTTGACCTTGACACCTTCATCAAAGCAACGCAGGTTGTCTTCACCGATAGGCTTCGTTTCATATTAAATCACATATTGACCAACGATAAAACTTTCTCTGTTTCTCCTTTGTACATATTTCTAGCTTTCAAACCAATCCAAAAACAGCCAACTTGGTTAAACCATGTTCGATCATTTTGTTTTGTAGTGTGTGAATTTGTAATTTGTAATTAAGAACTTGTAATTTAAACCTCAACTATAAAAATGTAATAATCCAAATTTTATATCATTTTTATCAAACATCAAAATATGATACGTATAATTCAAATTTTAGTACATGTAGAAAAATAAAATATTTAATACTTGTATTTTAAAAAAAACTCATTTAAATGACAGGCATTTGAACGAAGGCTCGTTGTTGAGTATCGTTTAAAAGATATAATTAAAAGATATATATCTAGACGAGTCATCTCTAGTAGATGAGATCCAGAGAAGTATTTAGTGTTATAGAAGACTATATAGTAATACTAATAATATATATTATATTTGAACCCTATTCCGTTTTTAATGAACCTTAGATTGACACGTAGATAAAAATTAGCTCATCTTAGCAGTATATTCGGAATTTACTAAAACGTTATAGGTTAAAAGTTATAAGAGAAAAACGAGTTAATCGTCGTCGTCGTCGTCGTGGTGGTGGTGGTGGTGGTGGTGGCGGTGGTGGTGAATAAATAACAATACTAGATAGATATGAAGGGAAGCTTGGAGGCCACGAAATTTGCCTATAAAAGGCGATTGTCAAATTTTATTTTCACTCAGTTTTACTGTCACACACCTAAAGAGCCAATTGGAGCTACCTACCGGTATGTTAGCCTACCTACATTACGTTTATACGACGATATCCGATTGAGTGAATGTCGATACTCCAGTATTGCACCGAATAAGAGCGAGACGGTCCTGACACTGAATAAGAGTCGGACCCGAGTATCAATAGTCTATCTCGAGATGTTCGTATGAAATAAATGGGATATGCTAACATATTAGGTTCTTTTTTTTAGATAAAAATTAAGAGTTGTTTGCCAGAAGGCCACCCTTATAACCTCTTTTAAGATAATTACTAAAGCCCATAAACAAGTTTGCACTAGATTGGAACATTAAAGGTACAGATCCTTACCCCCACTCTTGATTGCTTTCATATTCATTTGTTAAATAAACCCTTAAATTTTATATATCTTTGCAAACTCTTCAAGTCTTTGAAACATCGTTTCATTTGGCTGTCCGTTCATTTCATATTCGTATTATAATATTGAATATTGGATTAACTTTGATATCATGCGATAGAATTAAGTTGTTGTACTCATTATCGCATGTTCCTAATATAAGTTTCATGTTGTTAAAACTATATATGTTTCTATTATTATGGAATTATTTGAATAAGACCTCTTTATGCTCTGAAACCCTGAGTTCCGCTTCTCGTGGAGTGTCCCACGAGCATGTTGTTGCGACATCGACAACATGTGCATCACCCGTGACGGTGAGATCAGTTCACAACGTCTCTTAAGTACAAGTGTGGTACATATGGCTATTAGGAGGCGTATGGATCGATCCTAGGATTTATGTTATGGAGGTGGGTAACGGGTATGCCAACTCGCCATCTCATGTGATAATTATACAGGAGTAGCTACCTGTATGTTGTCAAGTTTTATGTTTAGCTCATGGGTTCATCCGTATGGCATGATATTGTTCACTAAATTAAGTTGCTTTGCATCGTATCATTCTATACGTCACATCTTGATGATGTTCCGGTAAATATTTAATTGTTGTTATTTTAAGCCTATTACTCCGTACTGAGCATTCGGCTCATTCCGTAAATTCTTTTTGTTTCACTGGTTCACAGGTTACCTTGGGCGGGATCAAGAGAGAAGAATAAAACTTAGGAATAAATTTGAAGAAGTCAATTTAAACTAGTAAACCGTATTAGTTGTATCTGAATCCTAAGTTTAGTCTGTAAGATAAATAATGTACTTCTAACCGTTAAATAAATAAAAGTAAATGTTTTAATTATAAGCCATTGTTATTGTGACACGTGACCCATCTGAATTGGGGTGTTACAATAAATGTAAGTGTCATTGTTATATTTGAATTCAATATCCCAAATATCCTTGAACTTTTTATATTTGTAGTATAAGTATATTCACAAATTCTCACAACAAAATTAACCGATATTATATTCCAATTATAGTTTATATTTTTCAATCTCTACCACCATTTTTTTCAGCAAACCTTATCACTATGACAACCATGGATTTCTTGTAAGATTACATTGGGATGGCAATATTTTGATGCTTAATTGGGAATTGTTATGTGTGATGTGTCCATTCGAACATTTTCCATCCTTATTGGCAAAATATGCAAAACAGATTGGTTGATTTGGTTTATAATCATGTTGGAAATATAAAAGAACCCTTAAATTTGAGTTGCGTTTATCTATACTACCAAGGTGTCTACGCGATGCGGTGAGAAACATAACAACTTCTACGGGTATGTGTGGTTCGACTTAATTCAATTATTAGCTTCAACCAAAACCAAAGTCATCGGTTAAATAATCTTTTTAACGAATCACTTAATCGGTTCGGTTTATTTAATTAGATTGTCGGATTTCAGTCCGGTTAACTTAATTTTGTTAATAACCAAAACAAACTTTGGCTAAAGTATAAGTCTATTAAAGAACATGCTTAGGGCCTCTTCTTTCCGGGGTACCATTCTAAGATGTTATTTTATATTTGTATTGGAATTGTTTGTGTAGTACTGCACTGTAGCTCATTCCAAAAAAAAAAAAAAAGCGAAGGCGATTAGGTTAAAAATGAAAGCGAGAAAGGGAGGACCGAAAATCGAACGTGTAGTAACGGTGAAAGACTGTACATCTGAGTCATAAAATCACGATATTCGAAGTTCAACCATCTTATATTGCATTTTTTATCTGATTCTTTTTACCATCAAAATCGAGATCGAAATCAGAATCTAAGGTGTTGTAATTAGCAACTTAGCTGTTGATTTTTGCAGCTTACAAATTATACAGATAAATTATGACATAATGTGGATGATAACTTCATGATTTTAGTAAAATGCTCGGTCATTGTTGATATTCATATGTGATTAACATTGAGATCAAAAAGAAAAATTATAACTAAAAATTCGTTATGTTTATAATAGCATAATCATTGATGATACTTAGATTTTGATATTCACATTCTATTTCAACTTAGGATGTTTTGATGTCATGTACCCTTGGTTTTGTTTAATATCATCTATGTTTAGTGTTTATTAAATTAGTTGTTAAGATTCTATTTATAACTGATTATTTTTTACAATCACAATTCACGATACATTAACAGTTACATTAATTATCCATTGCAGTTTGTAACTCTGGTTAGTATCGAAGTGCTTTGGCAGTCACTCAGCATCTAAGCACCACGTTTGTCAAAATGTCATATTGAAGAAATAAAGAAATCAGTGTACCGTGGAAGCCGATTAGGTAAAGCATTCTTTTGTGTCTTTGGTTCATTTTTATCGGACTAGCAAAGATGATACTACGGTTTTTTGACCGTGGTCTCTCTTATGCTCAAATCTGGAAAGTGATTAAATAGGTTATTTACTTCTATTTTTTTTTTACGAAATTCAAATCTAGAAAACATATCAAGTTTGAAAACAAATTATATTACTTTTTTTTAGCTAAAAGACCTTAAATTTATAAATCGCTTTAATACCTCCAAATAGTCGAGCCGACCATATTTAATCACGTAACACATCAAATTTTAAAGTTAAAAAATTATTAGCAATAGTGTACTTAAATTAAAGAGAATAAAATGCTTGACTTATGAGGTGATTTTTAGAAAAAATATTAACGTATAAAAAGGTTATGGTCATTTAAAACGTGGGGGTATTTGTCTTAAAAAAAGGAAACGTGTAACTATTATTTAAATAAGTAAAAAATGATTAAAGTTGAGAGAATTAAAGTGTAATTAAGATGAGGTATTAAAATGTAAAAGTGTTTGAAATACTATTTTACCCCTATTTTAGGGTTGTATATTATGAATTAATGACAAAAAAGTTCTTAACTTTTGACTATCTTAAACTACCCTTATCTTTTGCAATATATATAGTATAGATCACACACTTCAAATGATATATGAAACTTTGAATATCGTCATTGATGAAATGTTGTATTTGTTATATAGCTAGTAAATGAACCCGTGCTACGCGGTGAAACTCGGTCAATATTAGTTAAGGTAATGATACTTCTATAAAGGATATCAATACGTCTTTTATGTCGATTAAAAACTATACAAATAAATATTGGTTCAGTTCAGTAGAACTTACAGTGAAAGTGACATTCTGTATAGTGCCTAGAGAAAACCTAATTATCTATTTGTACATTATTTTGAATTGGGAAGTAGGAAAGTAAAGTAAAAATATATACTAACAAAAAGGAAAAATAATAAAAAGTAATGTATTAGTCGATAAATACAATAAATTTTGTCCAAGGCATTGCCCCGCGAGCTTGTAGCGTATCAAGCTGATATATATACTAACGCGGTTGATTATACATTAAGGTTACGCAAAATTTACAATCGCTAATTTAACTAACATAATTTAAAAAAAACGTTGAACCTCATAGGCACATTGCGATGTGTTAACTCGCAAAATTTAAAATGAAACGTAAAACGAAAAACTTACGAAAGATGAAAACTATGAGGGACCAAAGTTGAAAACTTTGGGCTGAAAGTAAAAAAATTTAAAGGGGTTATTGTAAAAAAAAATGAAAACCTTTGAGTTAGAAGTGAAAACTCATATTAAAGGGATTCAATTTTTAGAAGATGGAAATTTTTGGATGATACTTGAAAATTCACTTTTGGGTTAGATTTGCAAAACATTGAAACTTTGGAGTAATAAGTGAAAATTTAGTAATTCTTTTTGGAAAACCCCCCAAAACTATATGTACAAACCAAGAAAGCTTTCAAAAGTTGCTAAATATATGCATGAATAATAATCATAAACGTTTGGTGATGTTATAACAATTTCTATAGCACTGAGTTTGTATTTTACATAGATAGAGTAAGTACCATTTGAGTCCCTATAGCTTAATGCTAATTGAAGGTTGGGTCCACTATTTTTTTAGTTTTTACCATGAAGCCTGGTGGTTTTCAATTGCATGCAAACGAGTCCACCACACCATCATGGAGCTAAAATCTACTAGATGGAATATGAAAAAACCGTTTTACCCTACATTTCACCGCCATATTCGTCCATGTAGTTTGAGTTATCATTTTTTTCCTCATTTTTTCTTACCTCCACATTCAAATGCATCCACACTATCTAATTTAACTGTGTAGACCCATTTGACCCATTCAAATTAATGCGATTGTGCAACAAGCAACAAAGCAACAAATTAATACAATTGTGCACCAATACAACATGAGCAACAACATTGATCCTAACAATGCAACATCAAATTCATCCATACTATGTAACACCTAGGGGTGTTCAAGATTGGATTATCCAGTTTTTGGATATCCGAAATTTTTTTTACGGTGAATATCAATATCCGAATCCGTATCCACAATTTTTTATATCCAAATTAAAATTAAGATAAATAAAATTCATTTTTTGCATAGAATAAAACTAAATCCATATTTGATTTTCCATGTTTTCAACACAAAAAACAATAAAACATTCAAAATTCCAAAGTAATGTGCTTAAACCCGAGAATTAATGTTGTAGCTGAAGGCCTTCGTGGTATGGTTGATTCATTGAAGTCTAAGCCTGATGGTACTTTGTTGTAACACCCCAACCGATGGCGGAATCATTGAGGTGTCATGTAGTGACGATTATTCAAAAGCTCATGGTACTAAAATGTAAATATTTTATTAATTAAGTATCCAATTAATTGTTCTACAAGAAATGAAAATAAAAAAATACAAGGGCAAAAGTGAAATGTTAATTGCTATAATCTAGGTCCAAAGTCCTATGTGAAGCATCAAGGAAGCCTTTCCTGAAACATGCACGAAAATAATTTTTGTCAACATAAAATGTGGATGAGCATTACCTAGGTTTGTACATATAATATAAGTTTAACAAAAGAGGTACAATTCATTTGTCTAGCATTACCAAGGCATTATGTAAACACGTAAGTAAACAAACAAGACAAGATCAAACGTAAAGTTGATAAATGTAAAGTTGATTATGAGCACCCTAACACGTGTCAAGTCTAAAAGAGCACCATAACATAAGTTATGTCTAGAAGAGCACCGTAACATAAGTTACGTCTATATGAGCACCGTAAGAAAAGTTACGTCTCGGTTAACAATTTTGCACAACGTATGTAAGCTATGCTACGTTCATGTTCAACATAAAGCACCAAGATAACACTACACGCATATGAATTGTAAATGAATAAAAGTTTCGTGTAAGTGAATGTGTAAGTTTTATATACTTGTGCATGAATCACCCCAAACGTGTAAAAACGAAAAAGGGAATAGGTAATACTCAAAGTTTGCGTAGTAACTTGAAATCTACCAAACAACGATATTTAAATTAGAATTGTCACAAAGGATCAACCTAAAGGAAAATGTAAATTTTAAGGGAACACTAAGAGTCTAAGTTATCTAGGATTAGACACTTAGGGTTTCTAGTCTAGATTTGGGGATTTATGATCTTTGAGTGAAATCAAATGATTTTGTGAAAATACTAACATGAAAGGCGAGACATGAAAATACTATTTAGATCCCATATACAATATTTTATTTATTTCTTTTGTTTTAGTTAAACACACTTAGGAACTAAATAGGAATAATAAGTAATGTAAAAGTTTAAAGTTTTATAAGTTTTATATTATTATGCCTTTTATTTAATTTAAAAGTGCCTTAAATGAAAAAATGAATTAAATTCACATAAAAAGTAAAAAACAAAGTTTTTTTATATAAAAAAACAAAAGGAAATCATTTATACTAACGAGAAATAATTTTTAGAATTTTTTTTTGTTTTGATTCATGAAGGTAGTTTTCTAAAACACCCTATGGTTATGCATATATTATTTGTCAGATTATTGTATTTGGATCACTGGAGGGATTGCGTATCGGTTATGTAATTCATTTATTTTCAAGAAAATAACTCTGTCTTAATAACGAAATGCGAAAGTTACATCATAATAGAAGGTAGACGGGCAACAAGTTGTGCCACCACCCCTTTCTGAATTGTGAACCCTAGTCTACTAAAGACAAACCCTTATCCCCTAGAGATGAACTATTGCTGTGTAGGACCCGTTGGACCCTGGTCAAGAAACGAATAGCTTCTGGCGCTAGGGAGCCAAACGTATCAAAGGCCAAGGGGATAAAGACATTTTGGTTCTCTGCACAAGCTTTAGCATGCTTCTCTACTTTCTTTGATTCCGCCTTTCTCGATGCTTGCCCAACTACAAACCATGTTTCCCTTAACCCAACCAAAGGAGATACTCCTGTGAGGTCCACGCAAGCATGTTTCCCCCTATCCCAACTAAAGACAAGTAGATCCGTTGGTCGCAGGGTGGATCTCCCTTCCATAGGGTCTGTGAGAAAATTTACAGGGGCTTCCTTTTTGGCAGAAATCCCAGCTCTTCTCAGGATGTCCCACAAAACGTCCCTCACCCAGTCATGCCGGTATTTGAAACCAGGGAGCTCTTTGCAATGAATTGCATGCTCCCCATATTTATTCATGCAAGCTTTATGGCAGATGGGACATGTTTCATCTTTCGGGTACATAGGGATCATCAACCGGTACTTGAGTATAGCCCTGTACTCTACTGCGGACATGCATTGACCCCAAACCCTCAATCGGGATAACGGTCAAAAAATCATGAGCATGAGGAACCTTCAGGCATTCAATCACCGCCATCTGGTGGGAGGACAACTCAAAAACTTCTCCCAGGCTCTAAGTAGTTTTGCTAAACAGAGCATTCGCTAAAGTTTTTTGTAGCTTTGAGGTGGCGGTGTCCTTATTAGAAAAACCGCCAATATCAAAGTCCGGGAGATAGACATTTAAGCGTTCGAACGCCTGTTGATAATCCGGGTCTAGCCCGATGACCACACTGTTTCGAAGGATATGGTCCTGAAGTTTCCAAGACTATGCTCTAGATGCCACAAAGGCATAGACCCCAATGTTATGTAAATATATATTGTGTTGATAAACACGCTTGGCTTAATTAATAATGGTTATTAATATTTTTGTGTAAACTACATATATATATATATATATATATATATATATATATATATATAGGGTGGGTTTAGGGTATAAAGCGTGTGTTTTGTGAGAAGGGTAAGGGTAGCTTAGTCAATTTAACCATTAATTATAATTTATTTGTTCAATTATTTTCAAAAATTAATATGCATTTAATTACATTACCATTATTTACGGAAGATTATCATTCCTCTTCATTTTTTGTTTATTCAACCTGAATTCCCTAACTTCAATACACAGTGTTTTATCTGTATAGTGATGCTACTCTAACATGGTGTTATAATAAAGTCATAGTTTAGTCCATGGTGTTTTAAAACACTATAATGTTGTGTTGGTATTTTCAATCCATGGTGCTATCTGTATAAATCATGTTCATTATTTTTAAAATACCAAAGAAATCTAAACACACAATCATCTAACTTATGAGTATAAAGGCAACAATATGATCATGATAAAACACAACATACCCAACCAATCAAAAATCAAAGAACGAATGTAAACAATCCCGGTTACCACAAAAATAAAACATATCACAAACAGGAAACAAACAAAACACCATGTTTGAAACCCGACTAATACATAAAGAAACCTAAAGACACCACTTATATGTATAAAACACAACAAGATCATATTAAAACACAATAGGGTCTGTTATCACCATCCCCTTTAAATTGAAATAAAAAAAATGCAACCAAATCATCTACGGTTGCCGATCGCTTCATCAGTGTTGTTTAAACCCTTACTAGCCATCGTTTTTGTCCTCTTAATGTAAAAAAACTTCAAAATTATAACCCACAAATCACAATATCACCATTTGATATAACACGTATAACAAGAAATATGGTTTGTGCTTACAATGGTAGGTCAAGATTTGTTCTTTGGAAGACTTTGGTTGAGCATCACTTATTCATCTTATGAAGATATAATTTTTAATTTATAGAAAATCCCTATAAATTTGGGTTGATAGCAAGAACTGAGGATGGTTGATTGAGTGGTTGAAGTCTTTAAAACAAACAAAATGACTATAATACCCCCCAGGTCTAATTAACCAATCAATTAGTATAATGGCAATATAGGAGTCGGGGGTTACATTGTGGAGAAGATATTAATCGTGCATTAGAAACATATACCATGGGCATCATACGTTGTATAAAAGGGCATAATGGGAAGAAAGAGAGTAAAATATAGAGATGTATGCTTATGTCTCTTCATATGCCATCTTAAAGAAGAAAGCAAATTACCTTGTTGCTCATCTAGAATGTATTATATAGTAGTATAGAATAGATATAGATTAATTAATGTGATATTCCACTAGTGTTTCACATATATTTTGAATATTAAATTTTATAATATACATCAATTCTTTTGAATGTATAGATTACATATCATATTTTATAAAAATAAATTATTTTCTGGCTTTATGTTTTGAAATAAATATAAAATCTTTTATTTTGCATCGTTTGAGGAAAACAAGATGTTTTTTATTAAGTAATAATTAATTTATCGATCATTGTAATATATTAAAGTATGGATTCTGGTAAATTAGTGTTTTAGTAACTTTGTTTCTCGTAAAATTTTGTTATCTTGTAAACTTGCAAAGCTAGTGAAAGAATGAGCGATTTTAAAAAAGAAAGCGGCTTATTTTTTTTATAACATATGTTAAGATGTGGATAACGTACGTTAGCACATAGGTTTAGAATTAATTAATCTTTTTTCATATGTCATTATTATTAATATGATTTTTCAACCAAAAAGTAGTGAATTTTAAAAAGTAAAATCATATGGTTTTTGTCTTTCACTACAGATGACCGGTTTTCATATGTTAACGAAAGCAACAACACGTCTGTAACACATGCGACAACACGCCTCTAACGTACGCTAAACATTTTTGAATATGTAAATTTGATGAATTGATTTACTTCGTAGGCAAAGAGATTCTTGTGTTAAAGACGAACCTGATTATGAAGAATGAAGATACCCGATGTGTTAAAAAGGAAGCTGGTCATTTTTTAAATAATTATTTTTTGTATGAAACGTTTGATACGTTTTATTGTTGATTGTAATGATCGTTTTCATCATTTTTTAATGTTGATTTGTAATGTTTTTTATATAAATAATTACACATGTTAGTACTTACCATATCAATTCTTTTTACGTATGCAACAATACTAGTAATGGTATAATAAAACAAAAAAATCTGGTTCAATAAAACAAAATTAATAAATCAGTAATTTTAAATTAATATAAAAGAGAAGATTATAGAGAGAAAAGTATGAGAGAGAAGATGAAGAGAGAAAGTAAGATAGATGATGTGATTGATGGAAAGAGAAGAGGTGGAGACAAAAGTCAATTTACACAATTATCCATTTTACACCATCTCTCCTACTTTATTATACTTTAATTCAATATAATATTATAATTAAATTTAGACAATTGATCTATTGTGATTAATGGTTATGATACAGTTTAATGGGTTTATTCAATTTGATAAGGTTTTCAATTTAACCAACCTATATATATAGGGGGGAGGATAAATTGAAAACCCTCCCCAGTTAAAGAAACTCTGAAAACTACATCTTAGCCATTCATTTGCTAAGAGCATTCTCAATAGCTTCCCTATCTCCCATTTACTCACAACCAATCACAACTACATATTACATTAAAATCATTACAGTTTCTCTCTCCTCCACTCACAACCACTTTCAACAAATATTAAAAAATAAATATAGTTTTTCTGCTTTCCATAAAAGATTCCCAAAGAACCCAAAATTTACCGATACACAATAAATTCATCATTTTCTTAACTCACAACCTCTGTTGCAAAACAAGGCCGAGTTGACCGATTACTCCCCGAGTACTCGCTCCAAGGTAGGTCGCCGAGTATAACCGAGTTGACCGATTACTCCGAGTACTCCCCGCGTAGGCCGATTTGACCCCAGAGTACTCCCCCGATTAGTCCGAGTAATCGCTCCATGGTAGGTCGCCGAGTACAAGGCCAAACCGAGTTTTGCAACACTACTCACAACCACTTCCAACCCCATAAAAATTATAGGGTTTTCTCTCACCAAAAAATAGGGGCATTACTTTGAATGCTCTAAGATCAATGGCCTATGTTTTTTGTTGCATTTTTCATTTATGATTAAAAAGAAAAAGAATGTGATAAAGGACCATAAGGGCAAAAGAGTCATGCCATAAGATTGTAACTGCCATAAAGCACTTTATACTTTATACACATTTTTCAAAGTCTTCAAACTCTATCAAAAAGATTTTCCTCTCTCTTCTTTTTATTTTTGAGTCCTTTTCCTCTCTCTTCTCTTTTACCTTTCAATTCATTCTTTTTACTTTTAAAATGTTAACAGATTTGTCTGATTTGTCTGTAACAACTTTTGTGTTACGTTGTAACATATTTTATACATTATTTGTATTTATCTACATTGTTACGTTTCTAGATAGTATTTGTTACAATGCTACAATGTTACAGGTCTACATTATTACCAATTCATTTGTAACTAAGAATGTTAAATGTGTATTTTAAATGTTACATAATACATGTCATATAAAAATAGCAAATAAACGATATAGCTGTTATGTTACAGATGTAAAAAAGAATTGTAAACGATACAAATATAATTTCGTATTTAGAAATTCAAATAGAACATGTAAGTAACGCATTACAACATCAAGCTAGAATACATTTTACAACATATAATATTTATTCAGTTGTGTTACAACTTATACTCCCAATGTTAGATAACATATATATACATGTAACAACTTTGTTACCATGTTGCATCTTGTCGTGTACTCCTAGTATGTTAGGATTTGTGTTACTATGTTACAAATTATACTCCCGATGTTAGATCATCTAGATACAAAGCAATAAAAAATGCATTTGATTGTATTTAAAAATAAAAAAACATAATAACAATCATTAAATGTAGACTTGTAACAAAAAATAAAAAAAAAATTTAATAATATGTCTCAAATAAAAAAATGTTCATTGTACAAATCAATTTCATGTTATTCTCACCCTTTCATAAAAACTCCATCTGCACAAAAAAGTGGAATGTAAAAAATGTCCATTATAACATAATCTTTTTTCTATAATAACAAAATAACATTAAATGCCTTTTAATAATAATATAAATGTTCATGTTACGTACTTAACCGCTTTGTTACAATTTCCACTTTAATAATACCAAAATAACATTAAATGTTTTTTATACATGTGAATTTAAAATACCAAAAATAAACAATATTACAACCCTTTGTGATACCCACTACAAAAAACACATGACCCCACCATTGAAAAAAAACAAAAGATGTTAACCTCTGCAAATAAGCTAATCGAAGATGATGATGGTGAGGAGCAAGCTATCAAATCTTGACTGAAGAAACCAGACTCACACATTGAAACCATCAGAACCCCACCATTAACATATCAAGAGATCCGTGATTAAAAAAATAACCAGATATGTGATTAACAAAAACCCAGATCTGTGCGGGTTCCTTCACCACTGTCGAGTTGAAACCACTAGTCGACTAGATCTACGATATTAAGATCTGCAATAAAATGAGAAATATTATAATAACAAGTAATAAGGGGAAACTGCAGCTAATTACAAACCTTAAATTCAAACCATCGAAACACAATAAAGGGAAACATTCAACAGCAAACTTACCAATTTGATCTCAACAATGTCTCCGGTTCTAAGGTCTGGTACTAGCCTTGAACTATCCAAAGCTTCAATGGCTTGCTTGTTCAAAATCTAAAATCAAAACAAAAACAAATATGTATATATTTCTATCAATTTCAGTTCCCACTTCTGTTCAAATCCAAATTCCGTCTCAAAAGTTTCAAATTTGAAAAATCCGAAAACTAATCCAATGAACAACCCTAGTACTAATCCGAAAACTATAACCACCGTTCAACCCCGGTTTCATCTCTGTTGTCACACCCTCAAATTCCACTTGCGGGGTTTTACCGCGAGGCGCGTGATAAACCAGGATCCAAGTCAATGATCGCAATAAACAATACTATATGAACACATGCAATTTAAAAAACATAAGTTCAAATCCATAAAACAGTAGCGGAAGCTTTGTTTACAACCCAAAATCCAAAAGTATTCCAAATTGTTCAACATTCGAAAACCATGAACCCTAAACTAGACGCCGTGCAGCCGCGTGCGCCTAAGCCCTGGGATGCTACCTTAGCGACCTGAGAAAAACATGCCAAAAGTTACGTCAGCACAAGATGCCGGTGAGTTCACAGGTTTTAATAAAAGTTACCAAGTTCCAAAAGTGTACCAAGTTCCACCTGTCACTACTATGAAATGTTCAACCAAAGTACGCTAGCTAGGCGTATGTTTTGTTACTACTACTTTTGGAAACCATTACTGGACACGTCACAAGTTACCAATGTTACAGCCCGAATAATGTTACAACTTACAAGGTCGAGACAATATGCACCCGCCCGGCTCCCAGCCGACGGGTGGGGCAGGTCACGCCCAATAGATCTATCCACATTTCCCCCGTTGTGCTGCACCGCACATTCATGGTTTCCCCGGGACTTAAAAGTTCGTACAGTAACTCTAAATAACCCATAGTATGACAAAAGTTCTCAAAACATAGTTCAACTCATGTTTTCTCCCCCAAAAGTAAAACCAGAGAAAGTGGGGCCGTGAACTCACCATAGGTTGCGTTACTTCGAAAGTAATTAAAAATCAGCAAGCTATGCTAGTCCCGTAAAGCGGTGACCTAACATATGACAGTTACAAATACTCAGACTAATAACCCGTAGGTTAGTTAGTCCCTAGATGTCCAGACCATAACCAGGTTCGTTTGTAAACATGTTGACTGTTAAACTAACCAAATGCACAAGACTCGACATCCCATTGGTGACCCGAGACTCCACGTGTTAACCTTATACTCTAAGTCATACAAATCATGCAACCATGCTTAACATGTGTTAAAGTTCAACAAGTCTAGCACATAGTTCAATCAGTGCATAAATAAGTCCGAGCACGTGTTACCAAGTTACTAGGTATGATACGGGGTTCCTAGCATGTTCCTAGGTGTCAAATCGGGCCTCGGAATGTCAAAATATACTTACAGCAGCAGTACATGCGATTAGGAAAAGTCAACTAGCAATTAGGAAAGTCAACTGGTGATTAGGAAGGCTAATCGCCTTCCCTGAAGGTGATTGGGCTCTAATCTCCCCTTAACATAGGCGATTAGGCCTATTCTAGTGCTCTATAGGCGATTAGGGCTATAAGACATGCAATTCAGAGCTTAACTAGTGATTAAGGTCGTAATCGCATGCTATGAAGGCGATTAGGCCCCCAATCGCCCACCCTATAGGCGATTAGGTCCCTAATTGCCTTCAGTATAGGCGATTGGGCTCCCAATCGCCTACAACATAGGCGATTAGGGTCCCCAATCGCCCCCTGCAGAGCTGTTCCGGTTTTTCGCGCGTTTAACCCTCCAAATCAGATCCGGAACGTGTGGAAACACCAAATATCAATCATACAACATTATCAAACATATTTCAAGCAAAACCCCTAGCTTATCATCATCCTACCAGCCCCGAATGCGAGCGTTTTCCCAAAATAGCACACTTAGCATGTAAACATCACATCAACATGCACAACTTTACCCTAAATAGCAAATACTCAGATTTCATCATGTAACAACGTTGTCCGATCATTCCCTACTGTTCTAGCATCATCCTATAGCAAACCTTAACATCATATAACTAACAAAACACATCATATCATCCTCAATCATTCAAAATAATCCAAATGGGTCAAAATACCAAATATCCACAATACACCACCAAAACCATCCAAACTCCTAAGACATCATCATCATCCTAATACATACAAGCTGTAAACACCTTAAAAACACAATAACAATCCTTTTTCAATCATAAAAATCCTATCTTTTAATCATATTCAACACATACAACATGCATAAGAGTTTGGACTTGTTTAAAAACGATTTTTAATAGGTTTTCAAAGACATAAAAGTTTATAAACCAGGTCTGGACCTTTAGGGAGCAAAACAAAATCATACAAAGGTTTGGGGATGAAGAACACACCTTGGATTTATGAGAGAATGATGTGTAAAGCTTGGAAATGTGTGTTTTGATGCAAAAACGTGTTCCAGCGGGTGTTTGTGAGTTGGGATAGGTTATGGGACGGCTAGGGTTGCACTAATGGTGTTTTGGAGGTCAAGGGTGGTATTTATAGGCGTTTCTAGTCGTTTAAAACACGTCAGGCGATTGTGCAGCATTATCAGGCGATTAGGGATCCTAATCGCCCTCTGTAACACGCGATTAGGCCTAATCGCCTATGGCTATAGGCGATTAGCCTGCCAATCGCCTGTTAAGGGCTCCCAATCGCCCCCTATGTTGTGTAATCACCTATAATGTCATGCAATCGCGTGTAATCACCATTTTAACATATGTAAACACGTATACACATACCGACAAGTCACATAAAGATTATAAACAAATAATTCATGGAAACAAATACGTTCACACTCGTTCACCAATTCCCGGGACTCGAGACTTGTGTGTTTACTAAGGTTCGACGATTCTACGAATCGTCAATCCTTGCACACCTGGTTAATGACTGACATCTAACGACCCTCTAGACTGTAGTAACGACTCCCGAACCATAACACGACTCAACCGACCCAGTTAAGTATAATATACGCGTGACTCGCTAAGGTAGACTTTGACCCAAACAATGTTATCAACCTGAGTTTGCCGGGTGTCACATCTGTCGCCATATAAACACCATCAAGAAATTTATTTTGATAATCATCACATAAGATAAAATAGAGAGAGTAGGATAATTGTGTTTTAGAAAGAAAGAAATTGAAAAGAAGAAGGTTTTGGTTATTATGAAGATTGTGTTCTCTGGATATGGAGAAAGAGAAATAAAAAAGCTGACACAATGAAGAGAGATAATATAATCAATCTACCAAAAATACCCTTTCTTACATTTTCAAAACTTATAACGTGGAATCATGAGAACCACACAATGGGTTTTCAAAGTTTCTTTAACTGGAGTGGGTTTCTTGAATATACTTTCCCTATATATATATATATATATATATATAGGATCAGGATCGTTTGAGAACGTGTCTGAGTTGCGAGAACTTGAGAACTCATCTGGACCAATCACTAAGTGACACACCTCCAATTTTGTAATTTTTTGTATTATTTTAATGAGGGTTAATAAATTCATTGTACATTATTAACGGTGGGTATTTTAGTAAATTTGAGGACATGATATGACTACTCTATTAAATAATAATATTAATAATAACTCTCCTCACTCTCTCTCTTCAAATCCCTCTTGCCTCCTCTCTCTCTCTCTCTTCATCTCTCTTTCTTCATCTCTCTCTCAAACACATTCAAACAACACACAACACCACCAATTCGACGGTCGTTCACACTACCGCCGTCGACCATTCCCACCTTCGACCATTCCCACCACCACCACCACCTCGACCATTCAAACACACACAAAATTCTCAGATCAGTTTGTTTTTGGTTTAAAGATCATCGTAGGGACCAGGAGTGGGGGATGAACGAAGACAGGGGGTTTGGTTTGTAGGTGAGCGACGGGGGGTGGAGATGATGGTGTTGGTGAGCGGCGATGGGATGAACAGGTAGGGGGTTCGATGGGTGGTGGTTTGATGGGGTGGTGGTGGTGGTTCGATGGTGGTGGCAAGACGAACAGGGGATGAACAACTTGCTAAGATTCACAGTATTATTATTATTATTATTATTATTATTATTATTATTATTATTATTATTATTTTGAATGTCTTTTGAATATGATTGATGATGATGATGATGATGATGATGACGGTGGTGGTGGTAAGATGATCGATGGGTGGTGGTTCAATGGGGGTGGTGGTGGTTCGATGGTGGTGGCAAGATGAACATGGGATGAATAATTTGGTAAGATTCACACGATAGCAGATATTATTATTATTATTTTGAATGTTTTTGAAGATGATTGATGATGATGATGATGGTGGTAAGATGACTGTTTTTGAAGATTTTTACATATGTTTGAAGTAATAGATTTACATATGCTTGGTAAGATTCACAGTACAAAAGTTGTTGTTGTTGTTGTTGTTATTATTATTATTATTATTATTATTATTATTATTATTATTATTATTATTATTATTATTATTATTATTTTCATTTTGGGTTTAGTTGGTCTTTGATTATTCTTTGATTTACACCAATGTAAATAGTGTTTATATAATCTATTGTGAAGTAATATATGTTTTTGGTCTTTGATTTACACCAATGTAAAGGATAAGGATGTTATTTTTTCAGGTTGTAAACCTCTATATGGGTGTTTCTATATATAGGCAGGTAAAGTAAGGGAGGGGGTTGAGAATTTTTTACTATGAATCAAAGTGGCTATGTATATGGAAACTAAAATATGTGATATGTATTCAAGTAGATATGTGCAGGATATTTAACTACGAATCAGCGTTTGGATATGTGCAAGGAAAGTAAACAAGTGTGTGTAGTATATCAATTTTTATTTATCGTTATCAAAACATGAAGTTAGATGAGCAATAATTGTGTACAAGTGATCTCATAAGTGTTTTGAGTTTCTTCATGTTTCAATGTAGACAAAGCAATTTGTGAGCATTTTGTTGGCGGAGAAAAGAAGTTCAATGGCAACTTGGATTTAACAGAATTCTCATTTTGGGAAACTCGATGATTTGCAGGTAATCTTCTCACACTATATATACAAGTTAATTAGGAACACTAGGAACTATAAACTTTGATACAAGTTGAAAAAGGGTCGGGGGCCTGGTTCTTTGTTCTAAAAAAAGCGCGTCCGAGTTTGCCTTAAGCAAGAGAGGTATCCTTTTTGACCGTCTGAGGCGACTTGTTTTCTTTTCTATAAACCACCACATTACACACTTATTATTATTATTATTATTATTATTATTATTATTATTATTATTATTATAAAACCACCACATTACACAACTATTTGTTTTTTTACACCGATGTAAGTTGTTACATATGTGTGATTTAGTGCTTATCTTTTACTAGTTTACACCAACGTAAAAACATGTTTTTGATTTCGTGGTTTTATTAAATTTGTTAGGTTGGACAACGAAGAGATGCGAATGATGATGATCAACATTTTGGGGAGCAAGTTTGCGTTCTCAAGTTTTTTTTTACGACATTTTTATGGTGTTTTACACCAACGTAATTTCTGTAGAAGTTGTGTACATTAATGTATAGATGTTTGTTGGTTATTTTACACTGGCGTAATTTTTACACTAGCGTAAAAACGAGAGGAGAGATGACAGGATAGCAGATATAAAAATTAAGAATGCACATATTTGATTTTTTGAATGTGTTATTTTTTTTTTGTTTTAAAAAAGTAAATGAATTAAAAAAATAAAATAAAGTTAAAAAATATATGATTCTTTTAATAGTGGAATAAAAAATTAATATGATATTTTATTAGTTTTTTCTCAACCCATGGCATTTTACCCAAAATATCCCTTCATTGACTTTATTATTTTAAAAAATACATAATAAATATGTTAAGACAAAAAAGTCCCATCATTTGATCTTAACCTTTGGATCATCAAGATCAATGGCTCAAAAGAGTTCCTATGATTATCACAACTCACATGAGTTCTCAAAATAACACATCCCTATATATATATATATGGAAAAATTACAAACTTCGTCTTTTACGTTTACATCATTTTTCAGTGGATACCCTTTAATTCTAAAATTGACGAGATCCATCCTTTATATTTTAAAACCATGCACTGTCTATCCTTTTCACTAACGGCTGTTAGATTTCTCAGTTAAACCTAATCATGTGCAAGGCACATGAGGCATCTAAGTAATTTTACACATTTATTTAAAAATATCTTAATATATATATATATATATATATATATATATAATAAAAATAAAGACCCTCTATTTTTTCATCATTCTTCTCCAACACCTGCATCATCAAACAACCACCATCTCCACTTCCAAATATCTTAATTTGGGGTTGTGGGCTAGTTTCGAGTAGGTGTTGGTCGGATTCGTGGGTACTGGAGACCCGAGTCGGATTCGCGATTGTCATGACGGCTATTCTAGTTTTCTTGTTCGAGATGTGTTGATTTTTTGTGTTCGAGGATGCTGCTTGATTTTCTTGTTCATTTATCTCTTCAACGATTTTTGTGTTTATTAGTTGCTCTATTGTTGATAAACTTCGATTCATGATATGAACTGTGATTCTTATTGCTTATGACTTTGCCAAGTGAAATGGTTTCAAAACATTAATTTCATTTCATGATTCTTTCAAAAGAAAATTATGAATATCACATAATCTGATTTTTTTTTTCGGGAAATACCATAAAAAACACTAAACTTTCAGTTTTTTCTCACTAAAGTCACTCAACAATTTTTTGCATACAAAAAACACTACACTTTCAGTTTTTTCTTACAAAAGTCACTCAACATTTTTTTGTACTTAAAAAACACTAAACTTTTTTTGTTTTCTCATAAAACACATTACCCCCTCTCTCTCTCCTTGGTCACTTTTCCGGCGAAAAATCCGGCCAAAATCCGGCGAGGACACCAGCCTTTACTTGTTTACACTCGTCGACCTTTGAGACTCCCACCTACCCTTCCATTATTCTACTTCTAACACCTCACATACACACATACAATTATTCGTACCTTAACCCCATCCCTTTCACTTGTTCCTTATCATTTTCACCAAACAAACTCTCACACACACAAACACCCTTTACTGGGTATAGAGAGAGAAAGAAGAAGAGAGAGTGGGGGAAAGAAAAGGCAGAGCAGAGAGAGAAATCGGAGGTGTGGAGCCTTCGGTTGTGGCCTTTGGCCGGCCCTGTTTCCCCTCCGATGATGGTGATTCTCCGGTGATCGGAGGTAGGTAGTCGGCCACCACTCGAAGACAGAGCAGGGCGGAGATACGGCGGTGAGGGCGGCGGCATCTACAACATCGGGTTATCGTCAATTAGAGGTAACATAATAACCCATTTCTCCTTTGACAATCGCTTGTAATGGTGGTGACGATGCTTACTGTGGAAGTATCGAGCGATGGCGGTGACCGATTAATGACGGTGGGTTACAGAAGCTTAGTGACAGAACCAGTGGAGGTTAAACGGTTATGGGCGACGGTGGTTCCAGTGGTAGTTATCGATGGTCTGTGATGGTGACCGAGTATTAACTGTGACGAGGTGGTTCATGGCAGAGGGTTGCGATTATGGTTGCTGTGATACAGGAGATGATTGGTGATGTTATGGTTAAGTTTAGCGGTGGTGATGGTGGCGATTACAATGGTGACCGATGGAGGTCAGTGGCGGCCGCTAGTAGTCAACAGTGGGAATGTTTACATACAAGGTAGATTGTGGGGAAGCTTGGGTTATAACTGCTTAGGTTTAGAAGCAGCTCTAGAGATTGGATCAACAAGATGGCCAACCATGGTCAAAGGAGCAGTCAAAGGATGGTCAAGCAGTCAAGCACTATCATTCATATACTGAAGCATGATACATTAAACTGTGTACTTGAGGAAAGGTATAAACAAAAGTCCTCGCCGGATTTTGGCCGGATTTTTGGCCGGAAAAGTGACCAAGGAGAGAGAGAGGGGTAATGTGTTTTATGAGAAAAAAAAAAAGTTTAGTGTTTTTTAAGTACAAAAAAATGTTGAGTGACTTTTGTAAGAAAAAACTGAAAGCGTAGTGCTTTTTGTATGCAAAAAATTGTTGAGTAACTTTAGTGAGAAAAAACTGAAAGTTTAGTGTTTTTTATGGTATTTCCCCTTTTTTTTCACAGATCTTCAAGGGTATTGATAGAGGTGGTGGTTGTGGAGATGTAGGGGGATGGTTTTAACACAGGGGGATATGTAAGGTTGTAGTAAAATGACAGATTTGCCTTCACGTGGGGTTCACGTGACCCATTTTAACATTAAAAATTAACCAGTCTCAAAGACAAATGATAAAATGTTTTAAACTTAAAGTATGAATCTAATCAATTTTAAAAGTAAAGGTTATCCATTGAAAATAGATGTAAACATAAAGGTCGAAATTTGTAATTTTTCCTATATATATATAATTTATCCAAGTCAATATTTTATGAAGTTAGCCGACATTTAATTTCCACAATGTACATCAGTTGATTTTCTTTGTATTTGACAATATGCATGAGGATGACCCAGGCGTGGGGCATAAATGCATCCAAGACTTGATGCATTGTATTCAACTTCCATCATAATATTCCATCATTTGCAAAATGGCACAAGAAAATATTATTCATGTGTTAGGGTTGTGGGAAGTGAGATACGAGGTGTTAGCTGTGAATTCATTACTAGTGATATTGGGTATGCTATGGTACAAGTTTAAAGTTTCAAATGGTGCACCACCGTTGCCACCAGGTCCACGTACGTTACCAATCGTCGGGTACCTTCCATTTGTTACTCCTAACTTCCACACACAACTCGCCAACATGGCTCACACCTATGGCCCTATCTTTAAGTTTAAGTTGGGAAGCAAACTTCATATTGTAGTAAACAGCCCAGAGTTGGCAAAGGAAGTGGTTCGTGACCAAGACGATGTCTTTTCTAACCGTGACAAATCTGTGGCAGCCTCGGTAATAACTTACGATGGCCAAGATATAGCATTTTCTGACAATAATGCTAGCTGGCGTAAGTTACGTAAGATAAGTAGTCACGAGATGCTAAGCACCAAGAGTCTTTTAGCAACCGCTTCTGTTAGACGGGAAGAAGTTAGAAAAACCGTCAAGAATATTGTTTTTGGTAAAATTGGAACCAAAGTTAACATTCGTACGATTGCTTTCGCCACGGAGACAAGTGTCCTGTCAAGAACAATTTGGGAAAGTAAAGGGGTGAAAGACAACAATCTTTCAGCTGAGATAGATATGGCGTCTGCAAACATCACAAAAATACTTGGACGGGTGAATTTATCAGATTTCTTCCCTGTGCTTGCTCGATTTGATCTACAAGGTGTCGCGCGCGACGCGGAGAAGCAACGTGACGATTTGAATCAACTTTTCGCTTCAATCATTGAAGATCGAATCAAATCCAACTTGAAAATTTCACAGGATGAAGAAGGAGAGAATGATTTTCTACAAATCTTGTTAAATCACAAGGACGAAAAAGATGGAACACCACTTAACATGAACCAAATAAAGTTACTTCTCCTGGTAAGATAATTTATTCTTAATACTCGATCTTACATCTGCTTAATTAATTGACTTGTTATAAATTAATATATCTAAAACATCGTTGTATTAGGATATTATGATTGCTGGAACGGAAACAACGGCATCAACAATAGAATGGGCGATGGCTAGTATTTTGCAAAATCCGAACATAATGAAAAAGGTTCAACAAGAATTAGTAGAAATTGTAGGACTAAATAACATGGTAGAAGAATACCATCTTCCAAAACTACAATACCTTGACGCAACCATAAAAGAAACACTGCGTATGTTTCCTACACTCCCTTTCCTAGTCCCAAGAGCACCAAGCAAGACATGCACGGTAGGTGGATATACAATTCCGAAAGGTTGTACGACCTTTGTGAATGTTTGGTCAATCCAACGGGATTCTCGGTACTGGGATAATCCTTTGGAATTCAACCCCGAGAGGTTCTTAACAAACAAATTGGACTTTAAGGGAAATAATTTGATATTTTCCCCTTTTGGATCAGGAAGAAGAATATGTCCAGGTGTTCCATTAGCCGAGAAAATGTTAATGCTTATGGTGGGTTCACTCTTGCACTCCTTTGATTGGAGCTTGCCCATGGACGAAAAACATGACCTTACTGAAATATGGTGCTTTGGAGTCAAGAAAAAAACCCCACTCGTTCTTATCCCGTATCAAAGGTTGCCTGATGTGAGCCTCTATATGTAATATTATATGAGTGTTCCATATGGTAAATGTGTCATCAAAATAATGGTATGAGTATGTCGTTGGCATGCTCATAGTATCTGTCTACCCATTTCTAGTATGTACTATCTGTCTACCCATTTCTAGTATGTTTGTCGTGGAATTATTTGATGTTATCAATTTAAACATTTATGAGAATACTTATCTTGACATATCTTTCTCATAATAAATAACTAGTTGGATAACCGCACGTTGCGGCGGGATATAATATTTGGAATGATTCAGTTAAGTCATAATCAATTAAGCAAAAAAATTCTCTTCGTGTGTGGCATAATCATTAACAGAGCTTGAACTGCATTTTTGATAAAAATCAGAGGCAGACTCAATACATATAAAATATTTAATTTTTTTTGATAAAATATACACTGCAAAAAAGAAACAGGGGGTCGAAGCCACTCGTGGCCCCAAAGAAGTTCTGGCAGTGGGCATATCCGAATTACCCAAACCAATTATACATAATGTATATAGATTTTAATTATCACATCATACATTTTTATGATATTTTCCTTCCGTGTGTGTGTGTGTGTTTATATAACACAGAGTTGTGAACTATATTATAGTATTTTTCACTAAAATTATAAGTTGAGAATTATGTTACAACGTGTATCTTCTTATTCAACATGTTACACGAAAATTGTCTAAATAAACAAATAAGACAAAATTCTGGTATCAATAAATAACACCTGCTGAGTAAGTTGTGAACAATTCTAAAACATAATTTTGAATTCAATAAAACATACATATATTTTTTAACCACAATCGAAAAAAATCGAATACTATATGCTAGAGAAAGTGCAAGCACATAAATATATACATAAAAATAATTTGTGAGATACGCTAAGAAAAAAAATAGGATGATCATGAGGAAGTAGGAAGTTACATATGCAAACACATAAATATATAAATAATAATAATTTGTGAGATACGGTTAGCAAGAACTTAGGGTCATCATGGGGGAGTGGAAAGTTGTATTATTTTGGAGTAATGGAAATAAATAATTCTAACTATTGACTATTGGGCAATAACAGTTCCAACTACGAAAATAACGATTAGCGGTCCCAACTTTCGACATACTAGACACCAATGGTCCCAGTTTGTCTGATCACTAATGCCGTTAGTGGGTTGCTGACGTGGCGTCCTACGTGTCATAACTTAACACACATGTTCGATGACGTGGGTTGCTGATGTGACGCCACATCAGCATGCAACTAACGACGTTAGTGATAAGACTAACTGGGACCATTGGTGGCCAATATGTCGAAAGTTGGGACCGCTAGTGGTTATTTTCGTAGTTGGGACTGTTATTGGCCAATAGTCAATAGTTGGGATTATTTATTTCCATTACTCCTATTATTTTAATACTAGACGGTTTGGTCGTAACCTTAAGAGGGCATTGAACGACTATGATATCCACCTCAGCATTGGGAGCATGGAACAAGAAGGGACAAAATCAGCAGGGTGGTGCTGGTGGCGTAGACAATGGGTCCATGGTGGGGTAAAAATGATAGGATGAGTTTACATATAAGGGTAAATTTTTTTAAAGGAGTCGTTTGTGAGGATTAGTGGTTCTTTTTTCATCATTCACCCAGAAGCTGCCACGTCACTGAGCTCAGTTGCTCCACACCGGTGGAAAATCCCATGGATGTTGCCCCACGCCGGTCTCCATGATGGATCCTGGATTGTGTGGGTGTCGTAGAGAGACTTCACACCCCTTTCCATGCCCCACAGTCTAAGAATTTTAAAATCCTCTCCTAAACTCTAAATCATGTAAGATACATGTTTTCAAGTTTTAAGCACAAAAAGTCAAAAAAAGTGTTGGAGCTTTTTTTTTTATAAAATCCATGCGGTAGGGTATATAGACACTACCAGGATTTTGCGCGGTTCGGTCGGTTGTTAGCCTTAGCCGAAACCAAAGTCACCGTTAATCTATTTTGTTAACCAGTAAGTTTTCTGTTAATTAGTTTGGTTTAGCGATTAGATAGTCGATTCTCAATTCGAATCTATTAATGTTGTCGGCTGTATCAATTTTCTTTGTTCCTTGCTGCATTGATCTCGGTTCGTTTTTGTTTCGGTTATTGCTTAATCGAAACATATCATTTTATAAATTAAAAAAACTATAGCAATAACTATACTCAAATTAAATAGAATAAAATGCTCAATTATACCGTGTAATAATATTAAGAAAATATTAAATTATGAAAAAGTTACGGACGTTTATAAATTGAGAGGGTAGTTAGTTAAATTAAGGGTGCAAAATTGTATTTACTATTTACATTAACAAATGTTGAGTTAAGTTGAGGGGTAAATGTGTAAGTATTGTATAAAACATATATTTGCCCTCAAAAGGTAGTTAACATATGTATTATGTGTTGTAATCTAAGCAATTATACTTGTAAAATTATATTTTAAGAGGTCATTCGGAAATGAATTATAATATAGTATAGATATCATTTATGAATTAAAAAAACTATGGCAATATTATACTCAAGTTAAAGAGAATAAAATGCTTGTTTATACGATGTAATAATATTAAGACAATACTAACATACGACAAAGTTATGGACGTTTAAAAATCGTGGGGGGGGAGGGGTTGTTGGTTAAAATAATGGTGCAAAAGTGTAAATACAATTTAAATAAGGGAAAATCACCAAAATAACCCGTTGACCGGGCATTTTGCACAAATAACCCGTTGACCCCTCTTAGGAGAGACGGGACACGGCTCCCAACGAGCCTGAACCGTCTCCCAAGAGGCTTCCCATTTCAGCCAACAGAGGACCGCCACGTGGCGTTGTTGATCCCGAGGCTGTCCCGTCTCTCTCCAGACGGGTCAGAGGTCAACCGTCTCTCTCCCCAGACGGGTCACACTTCCCCATGCCGTCTCAAGCCGTCTCGGGAACCGTCTGAACCGTCTCAAAGTGTTTCGGGAACCATCTGAAGACGGGTCACATTTTACAATGGTGACTCGCCGTCTCCCGAGACGTCGTCTCCGGTGAGTCCCGATGGTTCGACCGACGCTTCGGTTGTCCAGGTCACCACCTATAAATACCGTGTCCCGTCTCCCGTCAGACCATCCAAACCACCACCACCGTCTAACAGTAGCAGCACTATCCAAACCACCACCACCGTCTAACAGTAGCAGCACCACCACACAACCACCACCGTCCACCACCGCCGTCTAACACAAATGGCACCCCAAAGATGGACAGAAGAACAAGAGATTGCACTTGTATCAGCATGGCGCCACGTTGAAGAGAGTACCCACCAAACCAACAAATGGTTTCGTATCCAACACGAGTACAACCGGCTGGTTGGAGGGTCTGATTGGACAACAGACTCTCTTAGCCGGAAGTTGAACGATTTGACAACGAAGTGTCAAATCTTCAACGGGTACCACAACGCGACACTTCAGTTGGTACCCCCCTGGCTTTCCCGAAGACACGTCAATTAGACACTCCAAAAGACAGTATAAAAACGGGGAGGGCAAAGAATTTAAACATTTGTCCGCCTGGCAAATGATGAGGGATTATCTTAACTAGTTTATTTGTAATCGAATTTTATTTATGTTTTTTATGTTTTTTTATTAATGTTTATTTATGTTTTTTTTTAGTTTTTTTTTATATAAAAGTAAATATTTCGTTAATATTACAATAACAATATTATTACAATAACAATAAACAAACTATACTATTACAATAACAATAAACAAACTATACTATTACAACAAACTTCCCAAACTATACTATTACAACAAACTTCCTAAATTTACTTGCTAAGAACTAAGAACTTTGTTTGAATGGTGTATGTGCGCTACATAGACAAAGAACTCTTCTTGCAAATAAAATAGACTACCACATTGTAGATGCAAATTACACAGGTTAACCCACGCGCAGATGCAACAACAATCCAAGTAGCCGTACGCAGATGAAACAACAATCCAAGTAATCGGACAATATTTTCGTAAGCCGGTAGGCTTCGGTTGGCAAACCAAAAAACATCTTGGAAGATGAAAGGTTTGGGGAGGGTGGTGGGTGCAAATTTTGTTAAGTGAAATCCGGTATTTATATACACTAGTGAGACGGTTCAGACGGTTCCCGAGACGGTTTGAGACGGCATGGGGAAGTGTGACCCGTCTGGGGAGAGAGACGGTTGACCTCTGACCCGTCTGGAGAGAGACGGGACAGCCTCGGGATCAACAACGCCACGTGGCGGTCCTCTGTTGGCTGAAATGGGAAGCCTCTTGGGAGACGGTTCATGCTCGTTGGGAGCCGTGTCCCGTCTCTCATAAGAGGGGTCAAAGGTTTATTTGTGCAAAATGCCCGGTCAACGGGTTATTTTGGTGATTTTCCCTAAAATTGAGGGGACAAACGTGTAAGTATTGTACTCTAAACAATTACGCTTGTAAAACTTAAATTTTAAGAGTTCCTTGTGAAATGTATAATAACATTGTATAGATTTGATGGCACATCTTAGACAAAAAAAAAGCCACAAAAGCAGTGTTGTTAAACCCGTACCGGATTGGTCGGACAGGGAACCGCGGCGTGGGTAGGTCCGGGTCAGAGGGTTAGACCGGTCAAACACTGACCTGGTGTCAAACCGAAGAACCGGCCGGTTGGACCGTGAAAATGAGGGGTCGGGCCGGAAATTTATAGAATTTTCTTGTTACTTGTTTGACCGGTCCATTGACCGGGTTGAACCGGTGACCAGTTTTGAAAACATTGCACAAAAGGAAGAAATAAAGTTTCCTTTTTAGTTGGAATCAATAATTTTCAAAACAACATACAAAATATGTATATTGGGTTATTGTATTACATAGAAAAGAAAAACAGACGAGTCATGGAATGAGTTTATAAGTTGCATATTTCCACGATTATCAATTGAATCATGGATACCTTAAGATTGCAAATCACCATTACAGTTGACCAATGTTTTTATAATTGGACCGAGCATTGAACCGGACGCTTTACTGGTCCACTGGTCAGACCGGTCGGATCGGTCAGATCGGATTTAAGAACCGGATAATATTTTTAAGAGAATAAAAATATATAATATCTAAAAATATATATTAGTAATATAATGGAGTACGTGTTTTGTAAATGAGCTTTTAGATAAGATTTCAAAAGATCTTTTCTTACTTTTCTGCAACTTTCTTTCACATTAGTTCCCAAGAAAACCATTTTCTTATTTCAAGGGTGGTTATATTAAAACCCCCCACTTCTATTTTCACCCCCTGAAAACGCCTCGCTTAGGTCTAAGCGAGGCGCTTTCTTTACTTTTTAACTACCTCGGTACGAGGTCAGAAAAAGTTGATTTGTGACCCGAAGCGCCCTCGCTTTGGCCTAAGCGAGGCGCTTCGAATAAAAAAAACTTTTTTTTTATTTTTTGGTCTTTTGAGTTAGTTTTTTGTTTTTTTTTTGTTTTTTTAATATAATTATTGTAAAAAAAGTCTGAATGTATTACAATACTTTTGGAAGTTGAACAGACTTATCTCAACAGTCGGATCGACGATTTTGTTTACCCTCCCATTGATTTCAAAATTGTTCTTTTGACAAACGTCTGGCTAACCTGAAGTTCCTTTGAATCAAAATGTCACTGTTCAACAACTGAATTTTACTTGCTTGCATGAAAAGTTGATTTTAATTGTTCTTTTAACAAACGTCTGGCTAACCTGAAGTTCCTTTAGATCAAAATGTCAGCTTTTTCATGCCACCTCGTATGATTTGGCTAGTATAACCTGTCCAGTTATCAATCTCACTGTCCAACAACTGAATTTTACTTGCTTGCATGAAAAGTTGATTTTAATTGTTCTTTTGACAAACGTCT
This sequence comes from Ambrosia artemisiifolia, assembly GCA_032199755.1. Taxonomy (NCBI): domain Eukaryota; kingdom Viridiplantae; phylum Streptophyta; class Magnoliopsida; order Asterales; family Asteraceae; genus Ambrosia; species Ambrosia artemisiifolia. The sequence goes on from CM063512.1 coordinate 39,781,316, forward strand.
GGCTAACCTGAAGTTCCTTTGGATCAAAATGTCAGCTTTTTCTTGCCACCCTCGTATGATTTGGCTAACCTGTCCAGTTATCAATCTCACAGTCCAACAAGTGAATTTTACTTGCTTGCATGAAAAAGTTGTTTTTAATTGTTTGGGAATATATTTTCCGATCCAAAAAGGCATAACTGTAACGATTAGGAACATTCCAAATAACTGTTCAATTTCAGCTTTTGTTTAACTATTTTAGCAACTTCCATAGAGAAGTTATCAATCTCACTGTCCAGTTATATTACTCACTGTCCAACAACTGAATTTTACTTGCTTGCATGAAAAAGTTGTTTTTAATTGTTTGGGAATATATTTTCTAATCAAAAAAGGCATAACTGTAATGATCAGGAACATTCCAAATAACCGTCCAATTTCAGCTTTTGTTTAACTCATGACAGATCCACCAAATCATTTCTTCAAGTTCATTTCACCAAAAAGGCATAACTGTAATGTTCAGGAACATTCCAAATAACTGTTCAATTTCAGCTTTTGTTTAACTATTTTAGCAACTTCCATAGAAAAGTTATCAATCTCACTGTCCAGTTATATTACTCACTGTCCATGTTTACCTTCAATGATCAACACACACCGCTAACGTCCAAAACATTTATAACCTTTCTGTACCTGTGGCCAAAAGAACTAGGCTTCAAACACTACGGGCATGGATAGCTCCCATTTCCACCGGTAATGAGTAACCTACTAACCTCTATAATAGACTTCATTTATTCTTCTTCATCTTTTTCTACTTGAAGTGTAGAGTAGTAACCCTTCATCTTCTCTTATCGGAGAGATATCTGTCAACGATGAAGGAGGTATATGTACAATGATGTGGTTTGTTTTAGATAAGGAGATATATGTACAATGATGTTTTTACGCTAAATAAAACTTACACACAACTTTTTGCTCTAGTGGTTTGGTCTACCTTTTTGCAAAATGACATTTAGTCTTCAAGACTTCTATAGTTTCGGGTTCCCTTTCATCGTTGACAAATGATATCTCTCTGAGATGATAAAGGTAGATCATGGAAAGTTCAACTCAAGAAACAAAGACGAAACCGATTAATGTTTTTTATATATGAATAATGACCCTCTGGCAATCGTCGTTGGTATTAAAGGCAAGATATGTGGCTTTAGTCCTTTACGCAGGTTTGCCAGAGGGTCATTATTCATACATAAAGAACATTAATCGGTTTCAACTTTGTTTTTGAGTTGAACTTTCCATGATCTACCTTTACATTATTATTATTATTATTATCGTATTTGCAACTTAGTTCCTTTCATAGTCTTGATACTTTTAACAATCGGATCGGCGCTAACGCGCAAACCTTCAGAGTTCGTTGTACCGGTTGCAAAAAGAAATCAACAGTCGGATCGACTCTCACACTTATGCGTAGATCAAGGAGATTGATGAAGATATTCATCAAGATGAGCAGGAATTGTTTACCTTCCCATTGATTTCAAGTATGTTTGCGCGTTAGCGCCGATCCGATTGTTAAAAGTATCAAGACTTTGAAATTAGTAAAACAACTTTTCAGGCAAGCAAGTAAAATTCAGTTGTTATCGGAGAGATAGCTGTCAACGATGAAGGCAATATTTGAAAATTATCATTTCTTGACATGCTTGGTAACACCTTGATCTGCAATATTTGAAAATTATCATTTCTTGACATGCTTGGTAACACCTTGATCTGCAATATTTGAAAATTATCATTTCTTGACATGCTTGGTAACACCCTGATCTGTAATATTTGAAAATTATCATTTCTTGAAAAGTAATTAAAAACACTTAAAAATGAATTAAAACAATTGTTGTGTGTTAGGTTTAGTCGGAGGACCACGTACAATGATTCATCAAAGTTGTACAAAGCTGGATGTTTCTACTGAAAAACCCAAACGAGCAATAAACGAAGCGAAACGCCTCAAACAAATTTTCTTGTCTTGGAAACAACTTAAAAGAACCAAAAATGAATTAAAATTATTTTTTGGTCAATAACAGATAATTTTAAAGAACTAAAAGAAATTCATTTTTTTTAAAAAAAGGCCAAAGCGCCTCGCTTTGGTCAAAGCGAGAGGCACTCAAGCGCCTCGCTTTGGCCAAAGCTAGGCGCTTTGGCCTTTTAAAAAATGAATTCCTTATTAATTATAAAATTCTATAAAAATATCAAAACAATTATATAAATTCCCACAAAAGTTATTCTGAGTTTTTATAACAATAAACTTTTCTGAAATGATTTTTAATTCGGAAAAATCATTTATTTAATATTTTTAATCAATTTTTGTTAGTTTTAATCATAAATAAATCATAATAAAGTCATTTTTCAATATTTTTGCATCAAAATTTTATATAAATTATTTCTATTTATTTGGAACAGAAATACAATTTTTAACCTAATAATTCTTTAAATCTTAATATTTTTAAATATTAAAGTTATATTTTGACAATTTGAAGTAAATAGATTTAATATTCTATTTTTAAGGAAATAATTTTATAAAAATTATTTTCATACTTAAAAATTATCATTGTGACCATCTTTAATTTAAAATTTACAAAAAGACTTTTGTTTATTTATTTATCAAATTTCTCTTATTTATTAAACAATTTATCTATTAATCAAACGAACACTTATCCCCAAACTCGAAACCCTAGAATACCTCTATACTATAAAGACTTAGACTTTCCCAAACACTTATTTTATTGCCTTGAACTTAGGGTAATACTTGACAACGTTTGGACCACATTTATTCTATTACAAGGAATTGATGCTTTGCTAAGGTGAGTTTTACATAGCCCCTTTTCTATTTTTCACTACTTTTGGGGTGAAACATGTTACAACATTCTATATGCAATTCAATCATAAAGTGTCTATGTGTTTTTCTATGTTGCATTATGTCTTAAACATGACTAGGGTAAGCACAATATTCTAGCATAATCATTAACATTGATCAGCCGACGGTATACAATGATAGATCTATTGGACTGACAATCCCACCCGGATACGTGCCTCCTACATAGGTAGCGTGGGTGATTGTTATCGCATAACATAATCGAGTGAACCATGTGCGCATGGGATGGACCACAATACAACAGTCACAAGGGTTGATTATGCACTCGATTTACTTCTAGTATGTTTTCACATATGGACTAGACTTGCCATGACACTTGAATTGTACAAGCTTTATTTGATTATCAAAACCTATGTAATTCTCACCAACTTTTGTTGACCCAAAATATTTTCAAACTCAACATGTTTCAGGTTATAGCTTGCTTGAAGATTAGAGTTATTGCTTGAAGATGCGTAGATAGTATTTTTCATTTTGATGTACAAATTCTTAGAACAATTGTATGTAATTTATTTAAATCATTTATTGAAACTTATTATTTACCATGAGCTACTGAACAATCATCAATACGTGACATCCCGATGTTTCCGCCATTGGTTGGGGTGTTACACTTAGGCCTAAGCGAGGCGCTTCACTTTAAAATTTCAGCTTTTTCTGCCTCTCGTACTGACCTCCTCGAAATGAGGGCAAAGCGTCTCGCTTAGGCCTAAGCGAGGCGCTTTGAGGGGGTGAAAATAGAAGGTGGGGGGTTGAAATAGACCATGCCTATTCCAAACATGGAGTACTCCCAATTCCTAAACACCAAACACTGCATCTTAAGTTTTCTACATATATTACATCTCCATTTCTCTCTTTAAGAATATTGAAACGTATTATGAGGCTACAAACAGATCGAAGTGGACTGCAGAACCAAGACCTTGGAAGTAGTAGCCGATCGGAAAAACGTTAACTGTTGCCGACCATCACAAACGTCCTCTCATCTCTAACTCTCCTCCGGCAAAAACTAAGCTTAGCAGTGTTGTTTTCTTCATCTCCGGTTTGATCTGCTGGTCCCGGTTTTCCGGTTCGATCACCGGCCGACCGGGACTGCAGAAACGGTTAAGAAAGCAAGGCCAGACCGTCAACGCCATCTAGGGCTGTCCAAAAAGCGCGTGGCTCGGAGCTCGCTCGAAGCTCGCTCGGATTTAGCTCGAAAAAAGCTCGCTCGATATGGCTCGGTTTGAAACTAAGCCGAGCTGGCTCGGATCGGTTAGAAAGTGAGCTTAGCTCGGCTCGGTTCGTAACGAGCCGAGCTGACTCGGTTTGGCTCGAATAATTCTAATTTTTAATATATATTTTTTTATATACATATAATATACTATAAAAATGTTAAAAAAGATGGGGAATATATTACATATTTAATATTTTGTAATAATAGCATGGATATTCTGTGCTTGAGATTGACGTTACAGCTAATCAAGTTATTTAAATAAACTGAATATTGCTTTTGATCCAAGTACTCAAGTTAATTCGTATGTTGATGAACTTATACTGTATTCCGTTATAATTTAAGACTCATTTTGTATTTGATTGAACTTGATTTTAGCTTGTAATGTATTAGGTTGAACTTATTTTAAGGGTTGTATTATTTAAACCCCCCACCCTTCTATTTTAACCCCCTCAAAGCGCCTCGCTTAGGCCAAAGCGAGGCGCTTTGAGCTAACTTCGAGACGGTCAGTACGAGAATCAGAAAAAGCTGATTTTCAAATTCCAAGCGCCTCGCTTAGGCCTAAGCGAGGCGCTTCAAGGGGGTAATTTATTTTGGTAGTTGTTTTTGATGTTTTGAGTTGGTTTTTTTATTTTTTTTTTAATTTAATAATTATAAAAAGTTAAAAAAATTTAAAAAACAAAGTAATAACCCTAATCATTGTCAATGACTTAAACTTTACATCATCAACCAACTTCAAAATTTCAACTTCCCGTTCAGGTGCTTAATACCAGATTGATGATACCTTGTTCCACCCAAATCAAGGGATCTGCTTGGAGTCTAAAGCTTCGTGTGTCATCTTGGTCGAACTCATGTTGCAACATTCGTCTTGTGTGTGTTAGGGTCCGAAATTTTAGGCTTTTTAGTGAATTTTTCCATCTTTGTGTTTCCAAATGTTTTTTAATTAGCTTAAATCTCTCTGATCCATGGTACCTTGAAGACTAGATTCGGTGCAGTCGACGAACATCATTCAAAATTTCAACTTCCCGTTCAGGTGCTTAAGTCCACCTTGAAGACTGGATTCGGTGCAATCAGACTCTGAATGCGGTATGCGCGTTAAATTTCATTAAACGCGGCTCGCTCAAGGTGCAGTCGACGAACATCATTCAAAATTTCAACTTCTCTTTCAGGTGCTTAAGTCCACCTTGAAGACTGGATTCGGTGCAATCAGACTCCGAATGCGGTATGCGCGTTAAATTTCATTAAATGCGGCAATCAAGGGATCCGCTTGGAGTCTAAAGCTTCGTGTGTCATCCTTGTGTTTTCAAGACACAGGCAAGTCCTCGTCTGATCCACAAAACAAAACAATAATCTTGAAGTTTTTTTAATATAGCCATTTTCCCCTGGGTTTACCAGGAATGGGTTGAAAGTGTGTGTTGCACCGGCTTGAGATATGAGTTTGATTAGCTTAAATCTCTCTGATCCATGGTATCCACTATCAGGTTGTCTTCATCGTTGACCGCTATCTCTCGGATAACAACTGAAAAAGTTGTAATTACAAGAAGATGATCAAGGATGCTACAACATAACTTGCACCGGCTTGAGATATGAGTTTGATTAGCTTAAATCTCTCTGATCCATGGTATCCACTATCAGGTTGTCTTCATCGTTGACCGCTATCTCTCGGATAACAACTGAAAAAGTTGTAATTACAAGAAGATGATCAAGGATGCTACAACATAACTTGCACCGGCTTGAGATATGAGTTTGATTAGCTTAAATCTCTCTGATCCATGGTATCCACTTTTCAGGTTGTCTTCATCGTTGACCGCTATCTCTCGGATAACAACTGAAAAAGTTGTAATTACAAGAAGATGATCAAAGATGCTACAACATAACTTGCACCGGCTTGAGATATGAGTTTGATTAGCTTAAATCTCTCTGATCCATGGTATCCACTTTTCAGGTTGTCTTCATCGTTGACCGCTATCTCTCGGATAACAACTGAAAAAGTTGTAATTACAAGAAGATGATCAAAGATGCTACAACATAACTTGCACCGGCTTGAGATATGAGTTTGATTAGCTTAAATCTCTCTGATCCATGGTATCCACTTTTCAGGTTGTCTTCATCGTTGATCGCTATCTCTCGGATAACAACTGAAAAAGTTGTAATTACAAGAAGATGATCAAAGATGCTACAACATAACTTGCACCGGCTTGAGATATGAGTTTGATTAGCTTAAATCTCTCTGATCCATGGTATCCACGTTTCAGGTTGTCTTCATCGTTGACCGCTATCTCTCGGATAACAACTGAAAAAGTTGTAATTACAAGAAGATGGTCAAAGATGCTACAACATAACTTGCACCGGCTTGAGATATGAGTTTGATTAGCTTAAATCTCTCTGATCCATGGTATCCACTTTTCAGGTTGTCTTCATCGTTGACCGCTATCTCTCGGATAACAACTGAAAAAGTTGTAATTACAAGAAGATGATCAAAGATGCTACAACATAACTTGCACCGGCTTGAGATATGAGTTTGATTAGCTTAAATCTCTCTGATCCATGGTATCCACTTTTCAGGTTGTCTTCATCGTTTGACCGCTATCTCTCGGATAACAACTGAAAAGGTGTCTTCAATGATTCTAAAAAACTTGAAAGACTGGATTCGGTGCAATCAGACTCCGAATGCGGTATCCACTTTTCAGGTTGTCTTCATCGTTGATCGGTCAAAGTCTGTTAGCAATGATAACGAAATGATCGTTATCTCTTGGATAACAACTGAAAAGGTGTCTTCAATGATTCTAAAAAACTTGAAAGTAATTACAAGAAGATTGTAGAGGAGAGAATTCGACACGAAAACAGGATTATACGATCATACAAGTTGCTAAACCAGGTGCGGAAACCCTAGTTCAGAACAAACTGAAGTAAACTCAATCAAAACACAATCAAGATCATTTTAAATGCTTTTCATAGATTAACTTTTCAATAAACTTGATTACAGACTCAATATAGTTAATCTAGACCTCAAACAGATAATCTCTAACCTCTCAGGAACACACACACAAAACACACACTCTCTATCACTCGTTATACATTACAAAAACCCAATTCCTATATATAGCCACTGTTCCTTCGCCCAAACTTACTGGTCGAAGGTACCAGATTTCCACATTCGCCCAGTAGACTGGTCGAATGTGTTCTTCTGTGTATCCCTGATCTTCATTCGACCATGATAAAGCTTCCTTCGTCCCTTTCTATTCTCCTTCGCCCACTTCTGAAACTCCTTCGCCCTTAACACATGTTAGTTATCTAATCATTAGTCGCAAAACGGCATCTACAAACTCCCCCTCGACTATTGATTAGATCTTTTTCTATCCTCATCCATGGCTTTGTTCAACAGCTTAATTCTCAGAATACTCTTCTGTTCTTTCGTCATTTCAGGTTCTAACTTCCTCTTTACCGGCTTCGACACATTCGCCATCTTAACCTTCTTGCCAAGCTTCCCTTCCAAATTGCTTCCAGCATTGATATCATAAGCAAAGCAAACACCCACAACTTGTGTGTATTTCCTTGCTTGATCTGCATCGTTAGGCTCATGATGAATCGGATTATAGAATAACATGATGATGTCTTCGAAGGTGCAATTGATTAGCCACATAGGATCAAATACATGAACATGCTTGTATTTATCCTTTCCATCTCTCAGCACTATCACAGCTTCTGCCTTCCTCCAATCGTAATACCAAAATATGAAATCAGCACTGAAGTGTTGAGGCATAGGCATCAAAGGAATCTTTCTCATAACTTCAGGTGCCTTATAAATCAAGGTAACCCTCTTCAACTTGGTTCGAGGATCAGTATCCCTGTGAACTTTCCTCCGGGGATACTGTGGCTTGAATCTATTCCACTTCGTCCTACTCTCCCAAACCAATTTATCTGCACACCAACCAACATGAGTATTATTCACTGAAGCACCAGACATAGGGAATCTGCATAGATCTCTAACCGCCCAGTACGGTAGAGTTAGCAAATCAATGAATCTGTAGAAGTACAGGATTCCTGATTCCCACTTAGCAGCTAAGCACTTCAGCCTGCTCAAGTATGTCCACCCAAGAGCTCTTCCTCTGAACTTTGCATTATGAAACCTGTAGAAGTTTCCTTGAGCTTCGGGTTTTGGTCGGTTCTCATCCATCAATCTTAGTTTCTTCAAGTACTCTTTCAACTCATCAGACTTACTTGAAGATTCTGGCAAATCAGCTCCAAGTACTTTTTCAACAAATTCAGCACTTCTTTTTCTTGCCTTTTTCCTTGCAGACGTATTATGCCTTTCTGTAAAATCAGGAAACACCACGTCTTCATCATTTTGTCTGAAGTACTGTGGATATTCCTCATGTGTAATATCCTCAATCTCAACTTCCTCAAACTCTGGAGTTTCTTTATCATCAGAGTGAGTTCCAACATCCTTTTCAGGAATAGGTGGAATCGACTCATCAACAATGAACTCTTCAAAAGTTTTCCCTACTCTCTGTGCAAGTCCATCCAATATCTCCTTTGCTACAGAAGCAGGTACTTCCCCCTCTTCAAGATCTGGATCGTTATATTCCAACTCATAACGCATATCATCTGTTTGGAATATTTCTGCAAAACGACCTGTGAACTCAATGGTCCACTCTCTCTTTTCTAACATATCTTTGTAAACTTGTTTTGCATCATCAGATAACGACCTCACCTTCTCGTTCCAAAACACAGTCTCATCATCTACATTCTCTCCCTTCTTCTTTGAACTAGACTCACCTGTGTCTTTCTTCTTCTTAGATGGTGGTCTCTTCTCAAACGTAAACTTAGCAGTATCATCTCCTCCTTCATCATCATCACTGCTACTACTATCATCATCTTTTTGACTTCCTGACCCTTCAGCATCATCATCATCATCATTGTTATCATCTTCATCATCATTCTTATCCGATTCTTCATTCTCATCATCATCCTCATCCTCCTCTTTATCAGATTCGGATGGTTCAAAATCTACTTTCTCAACTTCTCTCTCTTCATCTTCTTCACCCTCCTTCAGCTTGGGTGCAGTGTTGTATAAGTCATTTATCAGATCACTAAGGCGTTTGTTTTCAGCTTTCAACTCCTTATTGTCTTCTTTGATTGCCTTATATCTGTTTTTGTTTCTCAGAACTTTACCTTCAAGCTTCTGATTCTTTGCTTCAAGCTTCTTGACCTTCTCATCTATTTCATCTTGATTGGTTTTAGAAGCAACAACTATCTGAAGCATCTTCTCCTCATTCTGTTTAAACTTGGCAATCTCAGCTTGTTGAGCCACAAGCATCTTCATCATATCATCCATTCTTTTGTTCATCTGTTTCATCACTTCATTATCCACAGTGATCTTCTTAGACTTGGATTTAGACTTAGATGGCTCATCCTCAACTTCTTTACCCTTCTGAGGCTTAGTAAACATGTTCAGAACATTATCCAGTGCAATATTGAACTGCTCCACTGGTAATGTTGTAGCCTCCTTAGTCTTTTGTTTCTTTGCAGCTGGTGAAGATTGTTTAGATGATGTTCCAGCATCCGGTAATCTCTTTCCCTTTAACAATAAGTTCAACTCCTTCTCTCGGAGTTGCTTAGTGCTTGTCTTCTTAGCCATAGACTTGTGTTTGGGCTTGGGCAAATTTACAACAACTGTTTCACCCTCATTCAACTCATCCAAATTAACAGTCAACACTTCATCTACAGCATCAATAGATTGCTTTCCCTTATTAGCTTCTTCTATTGATCTATTCAAAGATTCAGACTCACCAACCAAAGTGGCCTTTTGTTTGGTAGTCTTAACATTCTCAGCATCCGAATCCCATTGTTCCTCAGTTTCTGTCTCCTCAGAATCAACAGACTCCTCATCTACCAAACCTGTCCCCTTCTTGGCAGTAGTCTTCTTCCTCACTGCTTTTTGTTTTGAAGTTCCCTGCTCTGTCTTTCCCTTGCCCTTCCCTTTGGCTCCGGGATTGACAACCTGCCTTTTCCTCTTTGTGTTTGCATCAGCATACACAAGTGGATCATCGTTATCACTATCACTGTTAGGATGCCTTGCTAGATTCTTTCCAGGATCCTCATAATCCTCTCTAGCCAAAGCTCCGAATAACCTTCTGTAAGGTGGTCTTTCATCTTCAGGTATACCTTTGTAACCCTTCATTCTTGCTAAGGTTCTCACATTCATATGATCCATGTTAAGTATCTGTGTTGGATCTTTCTTCAAGTGTGGATATTTGTGATCGAAGATCATCATCAGAAATCTTGGATAAAGCATAAAGTACTTCTTCTTCAATCCCTTCAACATTTCCAACATGTGATCTAGTATCATTCCAGCAACGTTAAATGGCTTATTGAGAGTCAATGCAACCATTAACGAGCTTAAACTCTTTCTCATCACATCATAACCCCCACTAACACATCCAAATACTATTAAAATGACGTGAGCAAAATACTTAAACTGCACGCTCAGCTTGCTTTTATACATAGAACCATCAGTAATCGGTCCTTTGTATTTCATTCTTAGAAAGCATGCCTTTTGCTCAGTCCATGAAAGTTCTCTAGGATCTTCACTTGTTTCAAATTGGATCTGGAGAGCTTCTCTGATATCTGCTTCAGTGATGAACATCTCCATTCCCTGAATTTTGCTTTTGATGATCGTCTGATTATCGAAGTAATCATATTGGGCATTATTATAAAAATCCTCAACTATATCCTTGTAGATAATAGTTGGTGTTGCCAGTGCATAAACCACTCTACATCTCTTCAAGAACTTAATAATCTCTGTGAATTCAACATTTTTCTCAACATCACCAAGATATGCACAAACGTTGTGAGTCTTCTCAAACGGCCATTTAGATCCGCTTGATGATCCTTCCTCTTGCACATTTTCTGGAACTGGATCAGTCACTGTAGTATCCACAGGAATATCAGCAATTGGTTGTTCTTCAGCCATCTGAAATAAAAAATCAAAATAAAACGTCAAAACACAAAATCGTCAAAATTTCAAATTTTTTTTAGGTTTTCAAATTTCACATTCGCCCCAAAATAATTGGTCGAATGTAAATTACTTTGGCCGAAGGTGCACAATTCTGGTCGAATGAAAAACTTATTTTGAATAAAATGTACATTCGCCCAATTCATGTCTCCTTCGTCCATTCCGTTGCACCTTCGTCCAAATCGACAAGCCGAAGGTGGAAAAGATTTAACCCAAAATTTAAAAATTTTCAAATCATGTTTTCAGGCCTTGATTTTGATTGAAATCTGTTCTAAATTGGCCGACTAAGCTTCGCCAATCATCAATTTCTTTAATCATTCATTTTACATCAGTTTTTAACAAGAAATTAGGGTTCTTCTCATTTTACTAATCAATCAGTGATTAAAACGTGTTAAAATCCTAATTCCTAATACATTCTCCCCCTAAAACTGATGTGGGATGAATGTATAACAAAATCAAGCATTAAAAACCAGTCAATCATCACAGAAACTAAAACCCTAGATCCGGTTCTAAAACAAACGATCCCATGTTCAATCCGTCATCATTACCTGTAAAATTGGTATGAAAATGATCAGTGAACACGAGGGATTAAAACGCACAAGCAGAGAATTCAAAAGCAACAAGGTTCGGTTATGATGAAAAATTTTGAAAAAATGCAACTGTTTGGTCGAACCTGTTATGGTATATATATAGGACATCACATTCGTCCGTTTCCTTTGGACGAAGGAACAGATATCTCACCTTCGCCCCTAATTAAAGAGCCGAAGGTAATATGGTTTTTACCCGAATGTAAAAATTGAGTAGAAACCACATTCGTCCAAATTGAAAGGGTCGAACGTGAACAAAAATCCCACATTCGTCCACAATTAAGGGCGAATGTAAAATGGGAATTTTGAAAAATTTTACCAAATTACAAATTCGAATCCCGTTTAACATTTTTCAATCCGTTAGGCTTCCAAAACACAAATTTTCACATTTAGACTGATACAAAGCCCAATTGGTGGTGTCAAATCTCAGTCAAATCTCAAAAATTGACTATCAAGCATCCCCGGTATCAAAAATAAAGCAGAAATGCAAAAGTTTTGGATTTTCTGAAATTTTGTCAAAACACACCTAAAATCTTTTTGGATTTTGTATCTTTTTGACATTAAAAATAAAATGCAGCAAAGTAAATGAAAACAGTAAACATTTTGTGAAATCCGGTCAGAGGATCATATCAGTTTTCTGAGAAATCTGATCACAGCGTTGATCTTTTTGTTTAATATTATCATTAGAAACAGTATGTGATACGGCAATTGCTGATATTGTTATCCACGTAAGCTCACATGCAGACAATTACGCAATGCTTTAAAATGATACGAGTTAGGTGTATTAGACTAACACGATGTGGTGCCCACACACACGACATACTCCCGTATCAAGTAATTGCACAAAGCTTCGTCGTAACGCGTGATTATGCCAGAGTTATCCGTAAAAGTTACAAAGTATATAGCACAGAGGTGTACAGGTCAGCAAATGAATGCAGCAGAGTAACATGTGCGTATACACTAGGTTGAGGCTGATATTAATCACTGATTTGCATCAGATAATCAATACGATGTAATAATGATCTATGATCAAATAAAACATAAAGTTCCTCAATTCGGTAACTTCCGGTTTTGGCAATTAAGCTCTTTTAGCAAATATTCTGATAAAACTAGGTCCGTAAATCAATACGACAAAAGTTTATCAGAATATCCCGGATAACCATAACATAACGACCCGAAACCTCAGATTTTGGCAATCCTATCAAACGAAATTACGGTACTAAGACCATATGCCCATGAGGTGTTCAGCCACGAACGCGTAGTTCGTTATGTTTGTATCACTAATGCACGCAATATTTAGTCTACGAAGCCTATCAGCATATCACACGTAATCAACACACGCCTCATAAACTATACAATTCTTTAGCCTGTGTTAGATTCCCACTGATGTACTATCATTTCCTCTGTTTTACCAGGAAATCATTTTTGATTTTCTAATTTTTAGGTCTTTTTGATTTTATAATGTTTTTGGCTTTTCTGATAAAATGTCTCCCCCTAAAATAAAGAACATATTTTTGGTATTTTTGATTTTTCTGAAAACAAAATAAAAACAAAATTTAAAAGAAACAATCCACTCGAAAGCATCAACTTCTTTGAGGATTTTACAATCCCCTCGAAAGCATCAACTTCTTTGAGGATTATGAAAGTAAAGAGAAATTCCCAATTAGCAAAGAGAAATTCCCAATTAGCAAAATATAAAAACTAAAAACTAAAAAGCGATAAACCGAGGTGCCGATTAGTCCTGTTTTTCCTTTATATTGTTTACTTTTAAAAGATATTCAAAGCGTGAACGGTCAAAGGCTTTAGTAAACAGATCTGCACGTTGGTAGTCAGTGTGTATTTTGATCATATCGATCAATTCCTTAGCGTAACAATCTCGGATAAAATGATATTTGATCCGGATGTGTTTCGCTTTAGAATGATTTTCCGAATTTTTAGTTAATGCTATTGCGGCTTCGTTGTCACAGTAAATAGGAGTTTTTAGAAACTGCAAACCGTAATCCACCATTTGTTGTTGAATCCAGAGTACTTGAGAACAGCAACTCGAGGCTGCAATATACTCGGCTTCACAGGTAGATTGTGCTACGGAAGTCTGTTTCTTGCATTGCCAGGTAATTAGCCTGCTCCCGAAAAACTGGCAACCAGCTGTAGTAGATTTGCTATCCTTGTCACAGCCGCCCCAATCTGCATCACTAAAAGATATGAAATCAAAATTATCATCATTAGGGTACCAAAGTCCTTTTGAAGGACACCCCTTCAGATATCGAAGGATACGCTTGACCGCCGTCAGATGACTTTGTTTCGGCTTCGATTGATAACGGGCACAGAGACACGTTGCATACATAATATCTGGTCGAGACGCCGTCAAATACATCAGAGATCCGATGATTGCTCTGTATGTAAAAGGATCAGTCAGCTCCCCCTTAGCATCCACTCCAATCCCGTGATTGGGTTGAATCGGGGTATCCATTGGCTTTGAGTCCTCCATCTGGAACCGGCTCAAGATGTCGGAGACATATTTAGTCTGGTGAATGAAGATCCCGTCGGGTCTTTGGTCCACCTGCAAGCCTAGGAAAAACTGCATCTCCCCCATTGCGCTCATTTCGAACTTTTCCTGCATGACAGATTCAAAGTCCCTGCATAAAAGCTCGTTAGTTGAACCAAATATTATATCATCAACATATATCTGCACTAGAAGCAAGTCATCTCCCGTCTTTTTCGTAAAGAGGGTGCAATCGACGAGGCCGCGCTTGAATCCTTTGTTGATGAGGTATGTACTCAGCTCCTCGTACCACTGCCTCGGAGCCTGGTGCAAACCATAAAGAGCTTTGTTCAACACGTAGACCTTATCCCGGTGGATTGGGTCCTCAAAGCCTGGTGGCTGCCCGACATACACCTCTTCCTTGACTTTCCCGTACAGAAATGCGCTTTTCACGTCCATCTGGTAAACTTTGAATTTCTTATAAGAAGCAAACGCGAGGAACATCCGAATAGCTTCGATTCGCGCTACCGGTGCATAGATCTCATTATAATCAATCCCTTCGATTTGATGGAAACCCTGCACGACCAATCTGGCTTTGTTCCGAACAATTACCCCACTATCATCCTTCTTACACTTGAACACCCATTTGGTGCCAATCTTCTTTCTATCCGGCGGCAAATCCGTGAGCGTCCACACTCCTAATTTCTGGAATTGTAATAACTCCTCCTGCATAGCTTCAACCCAGGCATCATCCTTCAAAGCATCCTTGTATGTCCTTGGCTCTACCTGCGACACATAACACGCAAACGACCAATCATTTTGACTACCAGATTGTTGAATTTTGGCATATAAAGCTAAAGCACCAAAACTCTCTGGTGAATTAACACTTTTAAGCTGCCCTCTGGTCATAACACTACTTCCAGGATCACCGATAACTTGCTCCAGCGGGTGAATACGATGAATCCGAGATTCCGGATAATCAGGTACTTGCACTCCCGTCTGAACAGTCAAGTTCTCTACAGCATCCAGATCATGACCCGTATTTGATGATGAAGCCACATCAGTATTTGGAGTTGGGTTCACTGGTGGTGCCTCCTGTTCTTCAGCTTGATCAAGAATAGCTTCTTCAAATTGTTCATCTTCAGATTCTGAAGTGTCTAATGAAGTTGAAGCCTCTTGAAATATCTCTTCTTCTTGTATAGGAGCATTGGCATCATTAGAAGCTGGTAGGGGGTTCACGGTGATTGGACGCACCAACGGTGAAGTTGTTGCATTTTCACACTCGTAAAGTAATCTAATAACAGCTTCTTCAACCAAGCTATCTAGATTGAATGATTCAAAGAAATCTTTGTAATCAAACATCCAATCAGGACCCGTGCCTTGAAGATTTTGAGTATATCGTTGAACTTCCACGTTAGCCCAGTCTTCCACACGACGAGTTCGCTTGTTGTATACCCGTTTGAGCGGGGTTGCATATCCAACAAAGTAACCCTCCTCGGCTTTAGGACTAAACTTTTCGCTTGGATTCAACATAGTGCAAGGCGCCCCGAAAGGTTCTAGATACTCTAAGTTCGGCTTCCTTCGGTGTAACAGCTCATAAGATGTTTTTCCAAACTTCTTCACTGTTAGAACCCGATTTAGTGTGTAGTTTGCTGCATAAATCGCCTCGTTCCAGAACATTACCGGAAGATTTGAATCAGCAAGCATTGTTCTAGCCGCTTCAATTAGAGTCCTATTCTTTCTTTCAGCAACACCGTTCTGTTGAGGGGTGTACGGAGCCGAATACTCATGATGTATCCCTTTGTTTTCACAAAGTTCATCCATCTTTGCATTTTTGAACTCCGTCCCATTGTCACTCCGAATTCTCTTTATCTTCACATTGTAGAGATTCTCCAATCGAGTGAACAGAACTTTTAGATTCATAAAAGTGTCGCTTTTATTTTGCAAACACATCACCCATGAAAATCTTGAGTAATCGTCAGTGACGACTAAACAATAAAGCTCTCCAAGATGACTATGACGCTTGACTGGTCCGAAAAGATCCATGTGCAATCGCTCTAGTGGCATCTCAACAGAGTTAACCTTTTTCACTTTGTGGGACTGTTTGTGCTGCTTCCCCTTTTTACAACTTACACACTTGTCATTCAAATGGAAATGTTTCACATTAACTCCCTCGACAAGTCCATTCCTCACAAGTTGATTCATTTTCTTCAGATGAATGTGCCCCATTCTTCGGTGCCACATTATCGATTCTTTCTCAGTCGCCTTAGACAAAAAGCATGTTATTTGCCCCTGTGATGTCATCGCCTTGGACATATCAAGAATGTATAGATTGTTGACGCGAGGTGCCTTCAACATTATCCACTCTTTAGGAATTGTAAAGCCCGGTTTCAAGATATAGCAGGATTTGTCATCAAAATGCACAGTAAATTTCTTGTCACAAATTTGACTGACGCTCAACAGATTGTAGTCTATCTGCTTCACATACGATATCCGCTCAAAACTCACGATCCCATTGCTCACACTCCCTTCCATCGTGATATATCCTCCTTTGTTTCCCGCAAACGCTACATACCCTCCATTGATGTTCTTCACGTCGAACAGCAACGCAAGATCCCCTGTCATGTGGCCTGAAGCTCCACTATCAACAATCCAAAGACTGCTAATAGGGCCAGCTGAAGCTCCCTGCACACAAAAAGTAAATCATTTAGTGCTTTCGGGGGACCCAAGCCTGAGTCTTGGGTCTTTCAACATCAGGTTTCACAATAACATTTTCACAAACATTTTTAACAACATTTTGATCAATCTTTTTCTGATTGCTCAAAATTGTTTCCTTTTTCTCATTAACCTTTGAAGATGAGGCTCCTGGAGTACCATTGGGTGTCCAAGATTGTTCAGTCCTTTTCAGGATACGAATCTGAGACTTTGGGTTCTCAGTCGGTTTCTGAACATTGTTAGCAAAAGTAACTTTCTTGGTAACCTTATCTGATTTAACAGACCTAGGTCCAACATTTGTTTTGACAATCGGTTTTGGTGGAGCCTTTTGCCTATCAACTGTTGAGTTCACCACAGGCTTTCTCCATGAGTTTTCCATCGCAATCCGATTCCTTCTATCATAGTGCATTGGACGAGTGTTCCTCATTTGAAAATTGTTATGATTATAAAACGGTTGTGGTTGTTGAGGAACAACTCTCCTATGTGGTGGCACATAATGATCAATCGGCTTACGCATAGAGTTCCTCACTTCAACTTCGTGCCTCTTGTGCCTTACATATGGGCACTGAGCAAGTAAATGCCCGCGTTCCCCACACTTAAAGCACGCACGGTACTCTTCAAAAACATTTGGAGCATTTGGTTGAGCAAATGATCTGACTGGATATTGATCATTGTACTGTTGCTTCCTTAAACTCTCAGGGAGTGGCCCTTTTGAGTAAGTAGGCTCATTGTAACCATTAGCTCTGTTTTTGGGTTTAACAAACTCTGTGACATGGACCTTTGGTTCTTGAGGAACATCCAAATACAACTTTTTCAACAAAGCTGGTGGAATTTCATTTGTTCTCTCATGTTTAGGGAACCAAATAGTACTTTCTTGCCAAATCTTTTCAATTTTAGCATAATTGGCATTTTTAATTGGAAAGTCCTCGTCAGAGATGATTTTATCGGATCCTTCCATCCGATAAAACACCTTGACAGGTTTGTCACATTGTTCATTTTTCTCACTCTTCTCAAGATCTTTCTTAAGCACATTAAGATCTTTCCTCACAACATTCTTCTCAGATTTTTCCACATGATGAACATTTCTCATTGGAACAATTTGAGATGATGAAACTGGTTCATTAGTAATGATGTGATTTTCTTTTGGAATATCACATACATTAACAGTTTGGTGACAACCAGTGTCATCACTCTCTGAATCTGAGTCAACACTTTCAGCAGTAACACCCTCATCATTGATTCCCAAAATCGGTCTAACATCGGAATTTGGATCACCAACACTTGAAGTGTTAGATTCATTTTCCGATGCTGAGTCAGATTTTACCGAACTCTCCGGTGTCACTGAGTGACAATTGTGGTTTTCAAAAAGAACCGGAGATGGTACAGCCCGATAATTAGTTGTTTTGTCATCAATGATGTGGTCTACCACATAAGCCACATTCTTGTAACTTTCTAACTTTTTGTTTACTTTTTCAGCAAAGCATTTGATGGCGGCCATTTCTAACTTGGTGTTTTCAATTTCATTGATGTAATTGTTTATTGCCAATTGTTTTAAAGACAATGTGTTTTTCAAGTCAGAAATGTCCTTTTTGTAGCCATCTAATACTTTGTTAAAAGCATTCAACTCTTTGCGAGTAGATTGACTGTTCATGATAGCACTATCACGTTGAATACGGAGTTGTTTAACCTCCTCAGTCAATCTATCACAAGCACCACAATATTTTTCACTAGTATTGTCAGTACTACAAGCAGAACTTACAGGTTTTGGTGGGTCAGTCATGGCCATCAATGCGAAATGAGCTTCCTTTCCTGCAAAGAATCTGGAGTAATCAATCTTTGTGAAAGCATCATCTGCAATGCACGACTTCCTAGTCATCAGAAAATCTGCCTCTGCAAGTAACTGATCAATATCTTCATCAAGTGAATTAACACTTGCTTCCGTGTCCGAGTCACTGTCTGAATCAGAATAAACCGATTCACACTCCTCAGGAATGTCAGAAACAGTATCAATCACCACTCCTGAATTAGTCTCTTCATTTTCAACCTCAACATTCACTTCAGAATCAACCTTAACAGGTTCACAATCCTCATCCATCTCAGCTTCAAAATCATCACTATCAACTTTAGTTTCAACCTTCTCCTCCACCGTCACAGATTCTTCAAGATCAACCTGATAGGCAACACACGCCACATTTCCCCCAGTGGTTATCTCCTCAACACCTATCTGAATGCTCGACCAGTCAAACCTTTCATCTTGTTGAGTAACCAATGCTTGATTGGTATTCTGTGGTTCAGCTGGTGTAGTGATTGGTATGACTGTTCGGTTAGTATTGTTTGGTGTTTGGTTTTGTGTTTGGTTTGGTGTGGTTGGTTGTCTATTTTGGTTATTGTTAAAGTTGTTTTGACGGTTTTGGTAGTTGTTGTTGTTGTTTTGGGAAGAAACTTGGTTTTGGTTTTGTTGTTGACGGTTCTGATAGGTAGCATTAAATGGATTCCTGTTGCCTTGTTTCGGTGGTTGTGTGCATTCACGTTTAAAGTGACCTTTGCCCCCACAATTAAAACAAGTCACTTTCTCCTTATTAAACCCGTAGGTTGTATTAGGAGAAGTTCCCAAGTCGGTTCTACCTGTTTTCTCAATAAACTCTGTAGCTCTTCGCATAATGCTCGCAAAGGCCCATTGGATGTCAATGAGTTCCATTTCCTCCTTATCAATTTGTGCATAGTCTTCATTGGTCAAGTTGTTATTACCAATTTGACTAGCAACTAATCCATTATAGGAAGAAACCATTGCTGAGACTAAAGCAATGTGTTGCTGAGCAACTTCAACTGTCACATTTCCAAGATTGGAAGTTTCCAAAACCACAGTTGGTTGATTAGGTTGGTTCATTGGTTGTGGTTGAGTTTGACCAGCAGTGTAAAAAGCTGCTTGTTGTTTTGGTGAGAATGGTGGAATGTATGAATATTGATATGGAACTTGTGGTTGTGGTTGTGATAAAGATGAAGTTTGTTGATGGTAGTTAATGATGGGTGATTCTACAGCATTGGATATACAAGCAACATGTGGTGTGACTAGCCCTCCAGAACTTGTACTCACTGGAATTGAAGATCCTCCAAAGTATAAGTTTGGATTCTGAGGAATCTGTGCTCTCCTCGCCTTCCTCTTCTCTTCCAACTCTTTGTTTTCCAGCTTCTCAACGAACTCTTGAAGCGACCAGTATTGAAAAGCATCCTTCTCCTTCAGAACATCCACATGCTGATCCCAGTTAGGTGGTAATGCTTCAGCAAACTTGTCCACCTGTTTAGCCATAGGGATCTGTACACCATAACTAGACAATTCAGATATTAGATGATTATATCTAGGAGTTAGTTCTTTCAAAGTTTCATTTCCAACATATGAAAAATTCTCAAACTCCTTAACAAGCTCTTCCATCCTCAAATTCCTAGTCTTTTCATTTCCATCATGCTTTCTTTTAAGCATATCCCACAATGCCTTAGAAGTTGTGCACGTCCCGAACTGATGCAAAAGATCATTAGTAATGGCTTGTGTCAGTTGTGAGAACGCCTTCTTTTCCACAGCAAACTTTTTCTTCTCATCCTCCGCCATGCTCTCCAATGGCACTGGTTCACCCGTGTTCTCCAGAACCGGTGGTGTATATCCTTTAGCTATCATGTTCCATGCTTCAGCACCTTCCACTCCCATGCCTTCCAAGTGTATCTTGAACTTTTTCTGCCACTGATTGTATTCCTGAATCTCCATGAGCTTCGGTGGCCGAGTCCCGCTACCTGAAGACAAATCATTAATCAGTGTGGAAATAGCATTAGTAGTTTGAGTGTTTACCACCGCTGCTGCTACTCCCCAGTAGTCAGACTGTGGTACTGTAGGTGCACTCTGAGTCATGTAGTTAACCGGCTGCGAAGACTGTGTGCTCGTCTTCTGTGCTGCCACGGTCCATGGGTCCATCACCTGCTGTTGTGGTTGTGTATTTGCTGGTGTAGGAGTAGTCTGATAACGCCACATAGTCACGTACTTCGAGAAAATCAACACTTAGAAAAATTTTCACAAAAAAAATGTCCTAGATTCGCCCAAATGAGATCAGATTCGTCCCTTTTGTTTCAGGTTCGTCCAATAATACTGACCCGAATGTGAAAAGTTTACCAGAATGTAAAAACTCAAAAACACTTTCTACCTTCGTCCAAGATACCCTACGTTCGACCGTTTTGATTTTACGTTCGTCCGCCCGACTTCCCGGAAGTAGAAAATTAGACCCGAATGTAAACCTTTTATGTGAAAAACTCTTCGTTCGACCAAAAATCTCTACGTTCGCCCGAAAATCCTAACACCTTCGACCTAAACCACACACATTCGCCCACAATAACCAGGTTCGCCCATATCTGTTCTTTGAAAAACGGTTACACTTTTGAAAAACGGTTATTTTGATCTCTGATTTCCAAAAGTTTGTGGATTTGATTGATCTTAATCAGGTTATGCTTCGGAGATGATTTGGAACAACTTTAATACTTGGAATTTTGAATTTTAACCACAAAATCACCTCTAATTGTTTCAAAAACACACAAAAACCATTTTTAGTTGAAAACAGATGTGAATTGATGAAAATAATGTCCAAATCAGCTCTGAGTTTATCAATTTGTTGTTGTATGATCCTCTACGCTCTGATACCACTTTGTAGAGGAGAGAATTCGACACGAAAACAGGATTATACGATCATACAAGTTGCTAAACCAGGTGCGGAAACCCTAGTTCAGAACAAACTGAAGTAAACTCAATCAAAACACAATCAAGATCATTTTAAATGCTTTTCATAGATTAACTTTTCAATAAACTTGATTACAGACTCAATATAGTTAATCTAGACCTCAAACAGATAATCTCTAACCTCTCAGGAACACACACACAAAACACACACTCTCTATCACTCGTTATACATTACAAAAACCCAATTCCTATATATAGCCACTGTTCCTTCGCCCAAACTTACTGGTCGAAGGTACCAGATTTCCACATTCGCCCAGTAGACTGGTCGAATGTGTTCTTCTGTGTATCCCTGATCTTCATTCGACCATGATAAAGCTTCCTTCGTCCCTTTCTATTCTCCTTCGCCCACTTCTGAAACTCCTTCGCCCTTAACACATGTTAGTTATCTAATCATTAGTC
Source organism: Ambrosia artemisiifolia (assembly GCA_032199755.1). Classification (NCBI taxonomy): domain Eukaryota; kingdom Viridiplantae; phylum Streptophyta; class Magnoliopsida; order Asterales; family Asteraceae; genus Ambrosia; species Ambrosia artemisiifolia. The sequence continues at coordinate 39,803,376 of CM063512.1, forward strand.
GCAAAACGGCATCTACAAAGATGATTTTACTGTCTAGTTCTTTTTGGCCACAGGTACTGTCTAGTGGTTGGAACAAGGTATGGATATGGAGAACATGGAATGAGATGGTTTCGATTTTCGTACAAAGATTCCATAAGTAAAAGTCAGTTGTTAAAAGTATCAAGACTATGAAATTAGTAAAAACAACTTTACAGTTGTTTATCGGAGAGATAACTGTCAACGATGAAGGCAGCCTGATAAAGGCTGAACACGAGTGTAATCAAACAAGGTGCTATGAAAACCACCAACGATCAATTATAATATAGTCTGGAAGTCAAACATATCAATTAAACATGCAAAATTTATGTTTTGAAAAAATATGGGTATCGAATGTTTAGTCGGAGGACCACTTACAATGATTCATCAAAGTTGTACAAAGCTGGATGTTTTTACTGGAAAACCAAAACGAGCAATAAACGAAGCGAAACGGAGAGATATAATTTTCTTGGCCTAGAAACAACTTAAAAGAAGCAAAAATGAATTAAAATTATTTTTTGGTGATTAACAGATAATTTTAAAGAATTAAAAGAAATTCAAGTTTTTTAAAAAAAAGGCCAAAGCGCCTCGCTTTGGTCAAAGCGAGGAGCTTGTGGTCTAATCAAACCAGTCAAGCGCCTAGCTTTGGCCAAAGCTAGGCACCCAAGCGCCTAGCTTTGGCCAAAGCTAGGCACCCAAGCGCCTCGCTTTGACCAAAGCTAGGCGCTTTGGCCTTTTTTTTAAAAAACTTGAATTTCTTTTAATTCTTTAAAATTATCTGTTAATCACCAAAAAATAATTTTAATTCATTTTTGCTTCTTTTAAGTTGTTTCTAAGCCAAGAAAATTATATCTCTCCGTTTCGCTTCGTTTATTGCTCGTTTTGGTTTTCCAGTAAAAACATCCAGCTTTGTACAACTTTGATGAATCATTGTAAGTGGTCTTCCGACTAAACCTAACTCGCAACAATTGTTTTTAATTCATTTTTAAGTGCTTTTAATTACTTTTCGACAAATGATAATTTTCAAATATTACAGAGGTGTTACCAAGCATGTCAAGAAATGATAATTTTCAAATATTGCAAGTCCAAATTATTGTACGATGTCTTTTTTCAGAGGACCTCGACTCTTGAGATCTTGCAGGTGTTTGAAAAGTTTGAACTGAAATTGAACTTTATTTGGAATGTTCCTGTTTTCATATATTGCAGATCAAGGTGTTACCAAGCATGTCAAGAAATGATAATTTTCAAATATTGGAAGTCCAAATTATTGTACGATGTCTTTTTTCAGAGGACCTCGACTCTTGAGATGTTGCAGGTGTTTGAAAAGTTTGAACTGAAATTGAACTGTTATTTGGAATGTTCCTGTTTTCATATATTGCAGATCAAGGTGTTACCAAGCATGTCAAGAAATGATAATTTTCAAATATTGCAAGCCAAATCATTGTACGATGTCTTTTTCAGAGGACCTCGACTCTTGAGATGTTGCAGGTGTTTGAAAAGTTTGAACTGAAATAACTTTTAATGCAAGCAAGTAAAATTCAGTTGTTTTACTAATTTCATAGTCTTGATACTTTAAAAATCGGATCGGCATTAACGCGGAAACCTTCGTTTTTGCAAAAACCTTCCTTCCTTATTATTATTATTATTTACATTATTATCGTAAAGCAAAAACGATAATAATGTAAATAATAATATGAATAGTGACCCTCTGGCAAACCTGCGTAAAGGACAGTGAGATTGATAACTGCACAGGTTAGCCAGGTGTTTGTCAAAAAGGTAGAGCATACCACTAGAGCAAAAAGTTGTGTGTATGAATAGTGACCCTCTGGCAAACTGGACAGGTTAGCCAGGTGTTTGTCAAAAAGATAGAGCACACCACTAGAGCAAAAAGTTGTGTGTATGAATAGTGACCCTCTGGCAAACTGGACAGGTTAGCCAGGTGTTTGTCAAAAAGATAGAGCACACCACTAGAGCAAAAAGTTGTGTGTATGAATAGTGACCCTCTGGCAAACTGGACAGGTTAGCCAGGTGTTTGTCAAAAAGGTAGAGCACACCACTAGAGCAAAAAGTTGTGTGTATGAATAGTGACCCTCTGGCAAACCTGCGTAAAGGACAGTGAGATTGATAACTGGACATGTTAGCCAGGTGTTTGTCAAAAAGGTAGGCCACACCACTAGAGCAAAAAGTTGTGTGTAAGTTTTATTTAGCGTAAAAAGTTCATTGTACATATACCTCCTTATCTAAAAACAAATCACATCATTTGTATGAATAGTGACCCTCTGGCACACAACTTTCTTCAACCAAATCATTTCTTCAAGTTCATTTCACCAAAAAAAGCAAAACTCAAGAAAACAAAGATGAAACCGATTAACAGGTTTGCCAGAGGGTCACTACTCATACAAATGATGTGATTTGTTTTTAGATAAGGAGGTATATGTACAATGATGGAAGAAGTTATCAATCTCACTTCTATTGTTTCGGGTTCCCTTTCATCGTTGACACATATCTCTCTGAGATGATAAAGGTAGATCATGGAAAGTTCAACTCAAGAAGTAAGATTGATACCTTCTCTATGGAAGTTGCTAAAATAGTTAAACAAAAGCTGAAATTGAACAGTTATTTGGAATGTTTCTGATCATTACAGTAAAATTCATTAGCCGGCGTTTGTCAAAACGAACAACTAAAATAAACTTTTCATGCAAGCAAGTAAAATTCAGTTGTTGGACAGTGAGATTGATAACTGGACAGGTTAGCCAGACGTTTGTCAAACGAACAATTAAAATAAACTTTTCATGCAAGCAAGTAAAATTCAGTTGTTGGACAGTGAGAGATTGATAACTGGACAGGTTAGCCAGACGTTTGTCAAACGAACAATTAAAATAAACTTTTCATGCAAGCAAGTAAAATTCAGTTGTTGGACAGTGAGAGATTGATAACTGGACAGGTTAGCCAGACGTTTGTCAAACGAACAATTAAAATATACTTTTCATGCAAGCAAGTAAAATTCAGTTGTTGGACAGTGAGAGATTGATAACTGGACAGGTTAGCCAGACGTTTGTCAAACGAACAATTAAAATAAACTTTTCATGCAAGCAAGTAAAATTCAGTTGTTGGACAGTGAGAGATTGATAACTGGACAGGTTAGCCAGACGTTTGTCAAACGAACAATTAAAATATACTTTTCATACAAGCAAGTAAAATTCAGGAAAAAGCTGACATTTTGTTCCTTGTTGCAGAAAGAAATCAACAGTCGGATCGACGATTTTGTTTACCCTCCCATTGACATAAAAAATGTTTTTTTGAAAAACGTCTGACTTAAAAAAAAATGTTAAACCTTAATCTCAAAAGACCAAAAAAAAAAAAAAAAATTATTCGAAGCGCCTCGCTTAGGCCTAAGCGAGGCGCTTTGGGTCAAAAATCAGCTTTTTCTGACCTCGTACCGAGGTAGTTAAAAAGCAAAGAAAGCGCCTCGCTTAGGCCTAAGCGAGGCGCTTTCAAGGGGGTGAAAATAGAAGTGGGGGGGTGGAAATAGACCATGCCTATTTTAAATGTGTTATTTTTAACTATTGAATAATATCTTAGACTATTGAATTTTGAAAGCCATTTTTCTTTTTTCTTTTTAAATTCGAGCCAAACCAAGCCGAGCCGAGTCGGCTCGGTTTAAAACCAAGCCGAGCTTGAGCTTTGATTTTCAGCTCGGTTTCAAATCCGAGCCGAGCCGAGCCAGCTCGGTTTATAACCAAGCCGAGCGCGAGCTTGACCTGGCTCAGCTCGGTTCGGCTCATGAACAGCCCTAACGCCATCAGTCCCCGGTTAAACCGGTCGAACCGGCCGGTCCGGTCCAGTTTTCAAAACGTTGCAGTTGACTCCTTTTGGGAACTCACGTTTATCTATTACAGTAGCATCACCAATGCAACCAGTTGCAATAGTTATTACAACATTACCTAAAAGTTTGTGAACTCCTTGTTCGACGCTTAACATTAGTAGATTATCCAATATGAATATACACATAAGTAAATAGACAATAGGTATATAGACGAGTATGAGATGTATAAGATGTAGAAAGTATAAATGATTTAAGGGCGTCACAATCCAATATAAATATACACCTAAATACAAATGTCGTCCTCACATTTGTTAAATCAACCCTGAAATTAGAAAAAGAGAAAAAATAATAATAACATTTTGCATAATTTCCAACCCTGGAATTACTTATTTATCTTCTACATCAACAAAAGAAAGATACTTGCCCACCTTTACAAACCCGAAACAAACATTAAATTGTAAATGTCAGTTTTTTTTGAAATGCTCACTTCATTAAAAACAAAAACCAAGGGGGTGCGCTAAATGTACTCCCTTTTCTTACTTTTTATATCTCCTTACCTAAAATACCACTTTAAATTTGTCAAATTTCACCCTATTTAAAAGTTAGAAGTGGTGAGACTAATACTAAAAGTTCATAAATCCCTAGTTATAGAACCTAATCAATTATTGGTTTTAAATTATTTTCAATCTCAACGTGTTCATTCTAATCATACAACTATTTTGGAACCATGAAACTGCAAGGATTCAACCTCTTTTACCTGGTATATACTAACTTTTTTTATTTGGGTTAGTTATACCATTTAAGATCACTTGAGAAAAGAATGAAACGTGTTGATCAAACTAAATGTTAGCTAACCATTATACTTTATTAATAAAAGATAAAATCCTTTTAAAAAAATGTTAAAAACTTTTACCAAAAATCATTTGCATAAGCTTTCTAACGTAATTTAAATCAATGTTTAGAAAAAAAGTGTTTTCCTTGTTCGAAATAAGAAAAAGAACGTACTTAGCAAAATTAAAAGAAAAAACTTTAAAACAATAAAGCTGTTTTAAAAAACGTTTAAAAATATCAAAATAAAAAAGAAAAAAAGCGTACTTAGGAAAATTAAAAGAAAAGTTTCAAAACAATAAAATATTGTTTTGAAAAACATAAAAAAATATCAATAAAACATTATTCAATAAAACATAAAAAAAAACTTTTTTTAAAGTTGATAACAAAATATTAAAAATTGTCATTATAAAAATAAAAAGGTTTGAATTGTATTAATGTGAAACATAAGGGAGGAGGTATGTTCAATAAAAATAAATAAGAGGGCGGTACATTTAGCAACCCCCAAACCAAGACACCTGCCTCCAAGATGGAGGACAAGCGTTATACAACCACCAAACTTAGAATAGATTAAGATTACGCCAACCTTTCCAATCTACCGTACCCGCCTTGAATCTAGAACTATACCAAAGAAAACCAAGAGCCTTAACGTCCGCAACTATCTCAACCGCATTTGTCTTCTCACCCGTGTAAAGAAGCTCGTTCTTAGCTTTCCAAAGCCGCCAACACGACAAGGCGAGGTACACACCAAAACCCTTCAGTTAGAATCAACAATTAGTTTCTTTGCTACTAATCGAATCCCAACATTCTGTTGATGGTCGTACGGATCTAAAGAAAAGAAAGCATCCACAAAGGAACCTGGACGAATCAACGTTTCGAGTTTTGCCATATCATACCTACCGAACACGACCCCTTGTATGGATGATGATTCTATCTGGTGTATCTAATCTGTAAAACATATATCATAGTTTTCACTTTTCAACATATTTTTATAATCATAGCCTGCATTATGTTTTTTTCTTTAAGGTTGGCAAGTTGAGTAGGTCAATTGGGTTAAAGGTCAATTGGGTTAATTCAGGTCATACTTGATATCTGTCAAAAGACTCAAAATAAGTCACGCGTGCCGGTTGGCCTATCAACAGTTTCTAGTCAGTTCTTTTTCAAAAAGGTAAAAAAACAATAACACCGTTAATTATTAAATAAAAAAATATTAGTATACTATTGATATAAATATTTTGAACAAACGATTTAAGAACTTATATATTCAAGAGAAAATTTTCGTTTTCGTCCCTAAGGGTTGCTCAATTTAACTAATTCAGTCCAAAAATTTAATTTTTAACAAATCATTCCCTGATGTTTGCATTTCTAACGCTTTTCGTCCTAATGACTAACTGAGTTTATTTATTTTTTTGTTAAGTATTGGCTAATTGACCAAAATACCCCCAGGGACTAAAATGGAAGTTACTTCTTATATTTAAATTCTTATATCTTATATACAATTATTATATATTATATGTATATGTATATATAAATACCATATATAAGAAGGTTAATTCTTATCTATACTATCTTATAAAGCATTTCACAAGGACCTCTTAATTTTTAAGTAGTACAACTATAAATGCTTAAAGTACAACACATAATGCATGTAGTAACTACTTTTTAAGGGCATTTATGTCTTTTTAAACATAACTTGCATATATACCCCTTATTAGTAACAGTTTCCCCCCTTATCTATCTATACTATATTATAAATTTATACGATACTTACATATTTGCCCCTTCAACTTTACTCAATTTCTGGTTATTTAAATAGTAATTACACTTTTGCACCTTTTTTTAACCAACTACCAACACGATTTTTAAACGTTCATAACTTTTTTCAGACGATAATATTTTCTTAATATTATTACACCGTATAAAAGAACATTTTATTCTCTTTAATTTGAGTATAGTATTGCATTAGTTTCTTAATTTTTAAAAAAATATATGTTAGGGTTAAGTAATAACCGAAACGAAAACAAAGAAAAAAAAACAAAAACCAACAGAAATCATCTAAACTTTATTATAATACATTTACCAATGATTTCTTAAAATTCAAGTTTTACAAGTATATTGCTTAGAGTACAAAACACTTCTACTTTTTTAGGGCAAACATGTCTTTTAAAAAATACTTACACATGTGCCCCTTCATCTTTACTTAACTTTTGGTTATTTAAATAGTAATTATACTTTTGCACCTTTAATTTAACTAACTACCCCCATGATTTTTAAACGTCCATAACTTTTTCGTGTGTTACTATCCTCTCAATATTATTACATTATATAAACGAGCATTTTATGCTTTTTAATTTGAGTATAGTATTGGTGTAGTTTTTTTATATAAAAAATTGATATGATAGGTTTAAATAATAACTGGAACGAAAACGAACCGAATTAGACGAAAAATAGCAGTTACATGTTTTCCCTTGTTTTAAGGAAACAACCCCCACGATTTTTAGATGGCCATAATTTTTTTATACGTTAATTTAAAAAAACATATATCATAAAAACGATAATTTTATTCTCTTTAATTTGAGTATAGTAATGCTATTATTTTTTTTTAATTTTAAAAAGTTGAGGTAGCATGTGATTTACCAGGGCCGACTTGACCATTTTAGGGGCCTAAAATGAATTTTAAATTTGAGGCTCTTTTAGCATAATAGAGACCACAGTAAAAAAAATCATATCATTGTGTTCCCCGCCGCATCATGCGGGCACACTACTAGTATATATATATATATATATATATATATATATAGAAAACCAAAACCGAACCGTTGAAAAATAAAGCCGAACCGAACCAAACTATTTCAAACGATTTGGTTCCAGTTTAAGCTTTATTAAGTTCTTATATAATATATACACAATAAAATTAAAATAAACTATCCACAAATACACCTTTTTATATGATTCAAGTTATCATAATTGGGTCAAGGAATTCAATTTATTTTATTAAATATGTTCATATGATTCAATGAACATATATATGTAATTATGTATAACTGACATAGTGAGATGGAACAGAATCACATATCAGATATTTAATATGTCAAAAGTTAAATAGACAATATTTGAAAATAAAGAATAAAACCCATATCAATCTTGAAGTTAGAATTGATAAATTGTGGCCGTTTATATGTTATCCAGGGTAGAAAGAACGTCCACAAATTGTTGGAAAATACGAACCTTAATGTTGCAGAATAGTACAACGGCTTTGGTGATGTTGCCTCTGGTTTAAGGGTATTTGTGGAACGATTGAAGGCCAAAGGTGAGAATTTTAATGAGTATGTTCTGAAAATCGATGCTATTGAACAGCAAGTGACTGATCTTGAAGTTGTAGTATCTATGCTGGATACATACGTTTCTTTACTGGAATCAAAAGTTCAGTATGTTTACAAGATGCCAACTTCATCAGCATGATTTGCACAGAGTTTTGAAGAGCTTGTTCATGCCAGGCGGTCTAACAGATTCATGTTTCTCTGCTTCCGTCTATTTGTGTGCGTGCTGCTCATGTCGATTTCCAAGCATTATTCTTTGCATGTGCCGCTAGATAACCAACATGATTCCTTTAAACAGTAAAAGATTTGGTACTTACAAGATGTCTTCCATATATGCGATAAGGTTGTACAACAGGAAGACCAAGTGGAGTAGTCCATCTCACGGGCTGATTTTCAGAAGCTATTAACTATCCAGGATTTGCAGCTGATAAGCACCAACAGATACAGTGTGGTTTTATTTTTCAACGGTTCGGTTTTGGTTATATATATATAGGGTAGGGATCCTAAGAGAACCAACCCCTATTTGAGAACTGAGAGAACCATTCTGGGCCACACATTTCTTATAAAGGCAAAAAAAATTTTTTGCTTTAATCGCAGGTTTTTATGCAAAGAAATTTTTTTTTAATTTTTTTTTCATTTATACATATGTGTATATAGCAATTATACATATGTGTATATTACATTTTCAGCTATACATATGTGTATATTGAAACAAAATAAAAAAAAATTCCTGCATATAAAGCTGCGATTAAAGCAAAAAAAAAATTGTCTTAGAGAAGTTTGTGGTCCAGAATGGTGTTCTAAGTTCTCAATTTGGCCAAAGGTTCTCATTTGAACCAAATCCTATATATACATATATAAAAGAATTAACCTTCTTATATATAGTATTTATAAATACATATACATATAATATATAATAATTATATATAAGAAGTAACTTCTATTTTAGTTCCTGGGGGTATTTTGGTCAATTAGCCAATACTTAACAGAAAACACAAATTCAGTTTGTCATTAGGACGAAAAGCGTTAGAAAATGCAAACCTTAGGGAAGGATTTGTTAAAAAATAGATTTTTGAACTGAACTAGTTAAATTGAGCAAACCTCAAGGACAAAAACGAAAATTTTCTCTATATTCAATAAAGGGAAATTTGGCCCAATGTCCTTTTAGACAATTTCTTAATTTGAAATATGGCACTCCTACAAAACTTTTCATTTGACCCATTGATTGTCCTTTAAAGGAATATTTTGATTTGACCCGTCGTTTGAGACAAAATAACCCCCCAATCGACCCATTCATATGCGTAACTGAAAAAAAGGTATTTAGACTAAGTGGTATGGGGCACGGATTTGGGCCGGCCAAATCCTCTAGGCCCGGCACACACCGCCCCGAACGGTGGTGGAGCGGCCCAAACGGCGAGCACAGGAAGAAGTGGACGGAGCAAATTCATTGGTGGGTTTGAAAATTGTGGGGCCATGCATTAATGATTTGAATGTTGGTCTTTTAAAATAAAGAAATTAACCTATTTTCCATTTATAAAAACCCACAATAACCTTTTCATTTTTTACCACACAACCTCTTTCTCTTCTTCTTTTATACTCTTTTTTTTAGAGAGAATTACATAGATTGTCCTTTAGTTATACATCAAATTGCATCCTATGTTCTTTATGGAATTTTTCACTCCTTATGTCCTTTGTTTTATACACTTGTTACACCCTATGTCCTTTAGACCAAACCAAGTTAAAAAAGATTGTTAAGTGTGTCACATGCCCCTCACGTGAGGGGCAATCCTATCTTTTCACCCTCAATGAAGGACAATAATAATAATAATAATAATAATAATAATAATAATAATAATAATAATAATAATAATAATAATAATAATACAAAACCAATGAGCCATAAAACCAAAACCCGGGCCATAAAATCACCACCACCTACTACCACCCACCACCTGAGCTATAAAACCACCACCTGCGACCACCCATCACCTGCTACCACCCACCACTAAGTCATAAAACCACCACCTGCGACCACTACCCCCTGCTACCACCCGCCACTGAGCCATAAAAACACCACCTGCGACCACCCACCACCTGCTACCACCCACCACCTGCGACCACTACCCCCTGCTACCACCCGCCACTGAGCCATAAAACCACCACCTGCGACCACCCACCACCTGCTACCACCCACCACCTGAGCCATAAAACCACCATCTGCGACCACCCACCACCTAAGCCCTTAATAAATTGTTGGAATAGCAAATTGATAGCCTTAAATAGAAAGAGGACGGGCTAAATCTAGGGTTTTCAGTGAAGAATAAACAATTAATTGGATTAGCCTTAAAACCATCTCCTACAAATTGGCTCGATTTCTAAATCTAGGGTTTATGGTTGTGGTTGCAAGTACAAATTGGTTATTGGTGGTGGCAGGTGAAGGTGACAGGTGTTTCAGGTGAGAGACAAAGGATGGGTTTGTGGGTTGGTAGGGGTGGCTTGTGGTGATACATGTGAGGACTGACGACGTCACTGGCCTGGTGAGGGTCCTGTGGAAGGTAGTACACGTGGCAGTGGAGGCGGTGGTGGAGATAGGTATGGAGGAGGTGGTGGTGGTTACGGCGGCGGTGGTGGAGATAGGTATGTTGGTGATGAATTAATGGTGGTTTAGGGTTTGAGTTGTTGAAGTAAGGGGTAAAGATGAAGATGATGATGTTTGTCTGGTTGTTGAAGGGTTTTTTTTTTAAGTTTTATCATGTTTTAAGGTGAAAAGACAGGTTTGCCCCTCACATGAGGGGCACATGACCAACTTAACTGAGTTATTTAACTGGGTTTGGTCTAAAGGACATAGGGTGTAACAAGTTTATAAAACAAAGGACATAAGGAGTGAAAATTTTCCATAAAGGACATAGGATGCAATTTGATATATAACTAAAGGACAATCTGTGTAATTCTTTCTTTTTTTTTTTTTTATAAAAACCAACAACAAAACAAAACCCCTCACCTCATAAAATGGCGACTTGGACTAATGAAAACGAGATTAAGTTGGTGACAGCGTACATCAATACCAGAGGGATGACGGACTTAGAGGTTAATTCGGGCTCTTTTTGGAACAACGCTTCGGCGGAATACTACTGGTTAACCGGAACAAATAACCGCTCCGCGGATATACTCGTTAATAAGTGGCGGAGTGTACAAACAAGGTCTACGAGGTGGAACAATTCGTTTCAAGCCACAATGGAGGCGAACCCTCGTCTTACTGAACGAGCGACAATCCAACTCACACAACAAGACTATCATGCTGCTTACGGGACCGAATTGGCCGTCACCCATCTCCTCTCATGGCAATTGTTGCGTTTTTTTTCGTATCGATCGGTAGATGGTTTAAAATGTTGTAGGCTTCGACTTTTTTTTTATGTTTCGGTTTGTTTTTTCATGTGTTCCGTTTTTTTTTATTTTCGGTGTGTAATTTTTTTTTAAATTTTCGGTGTGTAGTTATCTTTTTAAATTTTGGTGTGTAATTTTTTTAATGTTATGTGCTTTTTTATTTTAATTTACTTTAATTGCTTACTTATTTATAAAAAAATAGAAAATAATAATTAAAGTGACCAATAGGAGTGGAGGACTACTCAAGGAGGACCACCCCACACCCTTGGGTAGTCGTCAAAATGTCTAAAACCTTGTGGGACCCACATTTTGATGACGTGATGGCCAGGCTTTCCAAGTCTTGCCTCCACCACACCACATAGTCTTAGAAATCATACACCATGTTCCACATCACACACCAATAGAAGACTATCACACTTCAAAATATGATATCACGAGCTATATGAAACCCAGTTACCCAGAACTCAAAAGAAAGACACAATCTGATGGTGGGCGTGTTATAAAACCCAGTCTTTCTGCTCACAGGTGGCCTCCACTCATAATTTCTACCAGAATCCACAAACCTCTTAGCAACATCATCACACGCATCAAGAACGCTACAAAGATCTGGGGATGCATCAACCACAAAACTTAATCTAGGCCTTCCCCCATGATCAACAAATCTTGTGCAAAGGTATGTCTCTGTGAAGTATTTGCATCTTTCGAGGTCCACGAAAAGGGGGGCGATAGTTACGTTGACAGAGGGTATGGACACGTCATCAAGACCAACAAATTCAGTGATTTCAGTGATGGTTTTAGAAGTAGTGGCTGCAGATGATTCGTCCTCCATAGCTTCATTCGCTTCAATGAGCTCGTTTACTAATTTGTCTACAAGTGGACTAAGGTCAAACAGGTCGGGTTGAGAATGACCTGGTTCAACGCCATTTTGATATGCTTCTCCAGCACCAGACGCCACTAGTGAAAAGGTTGGATTGTGTTGGTCCTGTTGTAGGAGAATTATGATGGTCAATGTTTCTCCTAGATGAGGGTGGGCTAGTGCTTTAATCCAGTGATTACAAGATTAATGGAAAGATGTTTCAACATTTGTGAGTTTAAAAGTGAGTCTTGGGTTCACTTTTCACCAGAGAATTAGAAGACTCTTATCACAAAATTAGAGACAACTAGTATTTGTACCTGCGCTTTGCCGCGGTGGTATGAAGATGATATTGCAGCTACGAATCAGAGAATGATCCATGATAAACATAATTATTAGCAAATTAGTAAAGATAATATAAATGTTTTTTTTAACATGAATGTTGTTTAGATTCTATAATTAAACACTGTCATTAACTTTTTATAATCAATTTATATTTTCCTGAAATGAAAATTTCTTAAGCTTTGCCTCTCTAAACTTCCCACGACCAACAACAACAAGAAGTCAACAACCAGCCAGCACCGCCACCACCACGTCAACAATTCACATCCAAAACATGAACGACAGATTCCACCCTTAATCAAAACCCAAATTCACATACAAGTATTTCCTCTTTTGTTGCAAGAGTTTTTCTATAAAATCTTTAATTTGTTGTCTTTAATCTTTCCTAAATCAATGTGTAGTGTTGTGTGAGCATAGATTTTAGCTCAATTGGGTAGTTTGTGGTAATATCAAAATAAATTGTTGCTTAGCGATTTTGAAATTGATCTGTTTATGTGACAACAATAGTAGTTTATATGTTAATGAAAATCAAACTTGAGATCTATGATTAGAAGTTAGAACATCATATATCATTATCCAACAGGCCCCCTTGGCCCATCAGCTCTAATATGAAAATAAGCCCAAATTCAGATACCGCATGGCATCAATTGTTGCTCACTCTAGATTCCTTTAAAACTGTAGTTATTTATTTTTTTATTTCTTTTTTGGAGTTTACTTGGTTTTTAATATAAGTAAGCATTTCTTGTAAAATATAAGCAACGCCAAACCCTTCTAAAGCCCAAACCTCCATTTCTCCTACCCGTTGCCCCCCTTTCTTGGCCCTTCCTTTAAGGGGTTGTTGTGTAAGATGTGAATAACGCCCGCTGGAACGCCCATGGATTTTATCATCAACTTGATGAATTAATTTCAAGATATAAGGCTTTCCTATTATAACAGATTGTTCAAAAGGATCCCCCGTTCTTCCATCAAATATTTTGGTTTTTCCTGGAAACTCGGGTTCAAATATCTATGGATTCGCTGTTTGCTTACTGGCTTCATATAATTCAGAAAACACCAGTTTTCTCGAAGCTTCTTGCTCATATCTCTCATCAAAAGGCGCTATTCGATAATGTCTGTCTAGCAAATCCCCCGCTAACCCGAGTGAAGATTCAGAAAATCATATTTGATCGCAATCAATTGACGAGTAAGTAGGTTGTGATTTCATATAATTCTAGGAGTGATTTTTAAGCGACATTTCGGAAGAGACAATAAAGCTTTGTTGGTGCTATAATGTTTAAGGTTGTTGGGCGGACTTATCATTAGATGGTACTTATTAGGGTGTCCACTGGGTATGCATATATAAGGAGAGCTTATTAGGGTTTAGAGGAGGTAACAATCATAACAATACCACCATAACCATATGGCTCCTCTTCTCTCTCTCTCTCTTTAACCGATTTCATCATCAAGAAATCATAATCCATCATAACCGCATACCCTAAAGGGAACCCGAATCTACTGACAAGTATGTCGACCTCTATCTCTAAGAATTAGTAGCAGGTCTCACGGATCTATCAGGTACACATTTATGTTTTCCATTACATACTTACAGAACTTATCAACATGTGGTATCAGAGCAATGTTGCTCACATCAATTCAGTTATTTTTGCATTAGTCTAGGAATATAAATTGGAAAACAATTTTATTATCTAAATAAATAACGATTTTGGTTTCATGTTTTTCTCCCAAACTATTAAGCTTTTTGGCTGGAAAATTTTTATAGCCATAATCGGCTGATCGAAAAAAAACCGGACCATTGTTTATCTCATAAAGAAATCGAGATAGATTATAGTTTGATTTATGAAATATATTAACGTTTTGTTCGTAGAATTAATGATTATGGACATTGGATTATGTTTTATGTTTTTGTCTTCTTATTTTTTCGGTTTATGTTCATCAAGAACATATTAAGAAATCCGAAAATTTCTTATGTTTTGGTTAGTTTTAAATTGATTTGTTGTTTTCTAAAATTTAGGGATGTAACAACTTAAAGATTATCCCTTAGAATAAGGAAACAACTTTAATAATAATCCATAATTTAACTAATCAAATTTTAACATTTAATGATAAGATTTTCGGATCAATAAACAAATCAGGGATTTTGAAACAATGAGGGGTATCCGGACCGGACAGGGTTTCCGAACCCATAACTTTGTTTCCGGACTGATCAGGGTTTCCAACCCATAACCAGTTTCCGAACACATAAAGGAGTTTCCGAATTCATAAGTGTTTCCGAACACATTAAGGAGTTTCTGAACTATTATAATTTTCGGACTTAGAGATTCCGAATACTCAAGTTCTCGAGTTTTTGGTTTATATGTCAGGTTCTTAGCTTTGTCCTCGGAATCTCATGTTTTTGAACAAATTTTTTTAACAGGATTCTCATTGTTTGTCACAAAATTAATTCGAGAACCATTATGAAATCCGAGAACTACCAACTTTTTCGAGAACCAATATGTTTTACAAAAGCCTATTGAAATTTGAGAACATAAAATTAATTTGAAAAACTCAGTATTTTTCGAGACTCACAAAAATTTCTAAAACTCATTAAATTTTTCGAGAACTCGTTAGTTTATTGAGAACCAATTAATTTTTCAGGATCTCTAATAAAACTTGGTCGTTTCCAGGTCATTAGGTTTTACCGAAAAAAATGTTATCGGTTTAGGTTCGAACTAGGCTCGGAACCAAACAATTCTCGGGTATCTTATGTATAAATTATTCCGAGAACCATTATTTAAGAACCTTCTAAAATTCTCGAGAACATTGTCATATTTGGAAAACCATTACCTTTTCAAAACCCATTATTTTCTCATGGGAATCTTAAATAATTTAAAGGTTTTGACAAAACATAACGTATCAAGTTTTATCAAAACATTATTTCAAACCTTGCTTAACCTGCAATAACATTTTGAGTGTCACTTCTGCCCAACAGTGTGTCACATTAGTTCGTTATTTAAGGTCACGTTAAGCATTATAGCTCGGTTCACATAACATCCATAAGGTTTCACTTCTGCCCAATGGTGATGTATAACAGATAGTATTGGTGAACTAAGTATATTGCATTAAAACTTTGAAAGTCTCACTTCTGCCCAAAGGTGATGTGTTACAATCATTGTTTGCAAACCTAATACTTAAATAAATAGCGTATAGCCAAAGCTAGAAGCATGTTATTTAAGTAGCTTATGTTGGTGTTATTAAATTATCACATCTTCATTACAAAATTGATCCTCACAATTAATGACCCTTCATTAATAAAATGATCATAATCTAAGTCTGCCTTACATCAATACCCATAATTCGAAACTAATCTCACATTCTTCTATAAATTACTATCTCAACTAACTGATCCACCTAATTATCAAAACTAAGAAGAGTTTTCTTAAATTTTGTTCTTATTAAGTTACCTCTTAAGACATGACATTCCTACGCTCTATCTAACAAAGTATTACTGAATAACATATGAGAATAAGAAGTGAAATAAAATGTCTCCTAAGGTAATTAAGAACTCCTGTTACTGATTCCTATCAGGTGAGCTATTAAATATTCTGAAATTCCTAAGACTAATGTTTTATCGATGGAAATGATAGAATATAACGAATTCCTAAGAAGCATGCCATAAATAAATCTAACTCTATGGTTAAAGGAGGTCTGTGAATACATCTTAATATTAAATGACATGACCCATAAATCTAAGGGCTTATACATGGAAATCAATAAAATTTCTAGTGCATTATAACTTTTCCAACAGTACGATTAGATGCATTATGAATCAACTATAACACACAGAAACACCAAAGTAAAATGAGTGTGTTGATAGCGAATTACGTACAGGAAAAGGAACGCATTAAACTAATAAAGTTGATGTTATTCACCTGACTACCATTAAACCTAAAAGAGGAAGAATAATTACCATAGAGAGGATAATTCTAAGGTCTGGGAACAAAACACAAGTACTACTTTCAGCTATAAGTTTCTCAAAGGGAAAGTCTTACTAAATAAAATTGTGCCATTAAGAATAGGCACAAAAAATAAGATTACCCATAAGTAAAGAGAATAGTTGGCTAAGATATTTAGTTCCTAATTAAGGATAATTAACTCCACAAATCTAATGAATTCCAATTAACACATGGTGGTTGAGTCTAGTTTTATACGTTTTCTTACTAGAATTCAACAAATACTTAAGATGAGAGTTAGTGGCAAAATTAAGGGTCTATTAACGATTAATAACTGATCTTAGAATTAAAGCTTTAAGATACCTTACAACATTCTTGAGATTACTCAGAATTTAGTATCAATACTAAAAGCTACAATTTTTGACAATTACAAGGTTTAAATGACCAAACTAAAGCCACTATTAAGTTAAACTCTCATATTGTTTGTTATCATTATCTGAATAGAAACCTTATGAAATAAAACTAGATGATCCAGTAACTTTTTTCACAACTTTGTTATCATGAAAATGAGAATTTAACAAAGGAAAATGAGACCCATGCCATTCATCCACTAAGACCAAAATTTCATGAGAAATCATGATCGGGTCACTAAAGGATACTTGGCTATCCAATCTCATTCTCAGTGACTTTAAAGCATGTGTTAAACGCCCTAAACATTAAATGGCGAAAGGAATAAATGGGTTTCCATCATAAGTCATAACTAATTGACATTAGTGGAGCTTAGATAAATATCTAATTATATCTATTCTGTTTTCTACCAAAGTACTCAAGAAATCAATTCATATATACTTAATAAGATTCTCTCTAAGTATGTCCTTAAAATTTCTTACGAAATCTGAACAATAAGGGAAATTCAAGTATAAAATATATGAAATATTCTTGTTCATGTGCATCGCTAAAACTTATTATGTGGAGATACTAAGAGACCTAAAAGATTAGTGGGAGCATTAAGTGTCCTAATTATGACTTGCAAAAGTTACAGAGGTGGGGGAACGACAATTTGATCTATCCTCAAATTATACCTCTTGCACTGGACAACGCTCTATCACAACTTCTCTCCTTAGCATTTATCACACCCTCAAATTGCACATGCGGGGTTTTACCGTGAGGCGTGTGACACACCAGGATCCAAGTCAATGTTCACAATAAACGACAACTATATGCAAGAATACATAAACCAAAACCGTGAAGTTTCATAAGATAAAACCATTAGCGGAAGCTGAAATCAGTTTACAATCCATATTAAAGTAAACATAGTCTGAAATTATTTAAGGACATGCAACTAAACTCTATACGCTGTGCAAGACCCCGTGCGCCTAGTCCATGTACTGCTACCTTAGCGACCTAAGAAAACATGCCAAAAATGTCAACACGTAATGTTGCTGAGTTCACAGGCTTTTATAAAGCGTTTCCATAAGTTTTGAAAGATCCATCCCATTACTTATGTTATGCGAACGTTAGCTAGACATTAAGTATGGTACTACTACGATTGGAAAACCATTACTGACACGAATACAAGTATACAATGACTGTCCGAATGAACTACCGTTATCCACGGTATGTAGGTCAAGACAACATGCACCCGTCTGACCTCCAGTCGACCCAAGTGGGGCATGTCACGCCCAATAGATCTATCCACATTTCCCCCGTTGCGCATCCCCGTACATTCATGGTTTCCCCCGAGACTTAGGATGAGTCATATAGTAAACAAAAGATAACTATAGTATAACATGATCTTTACGAATACATGTACGTAGCATGTTTCTCCCCCGAAAGCAAAACCAGTAAAAGTGGGACCGTGAAACTCACCTTAGGTTGCGTTCTTGAAAATAGTTTAACCGACAATGCTATGACAGTCCTTAATACCGGCGACCTATCATAAGATGTATATAAGTATCCGGACTAATAACCCGTAGGTTAACTAGTCCCTGAATGTCCAGACCATAACCATTGTACGTTTGAAAACACGATTGAACTTTATCCCAACCACATAAGACAAGAATCAACATCCCATTGGTGACTCGACATCCCTCGTGCTAGCCAAATACAAGTAACCAAGCAATCCATGTGTAAACACGCACCTTATACGCATAATAGTCCTTCGAATCTATCATATAGTTCACATACCATACATATGGATCATGACGCGTATTACCGGGGTTCTCGACATACCACGGGCCTTACCATATGTTCCTATGTGTTAAATCATGTTTTGGGGTTCCAAAATATACTTACAGCAGCAAAACACACAACTAGGCATCAAAACACATGACGGGGTATCAAACAGGCAACTAGCAAGTTGCCTCTTGGAAGGGCGACTCGCTTCATACCAGGCGACTAGCAAAGCTAGTTGCCCCCTGCAGTCCAGGTTGCTTTTTTCATGCGTTAAACCCTCCAAATCATATTTGAAACATGCAAAAACACCTAATATCAATCCATAATCATCAAGCAACTCATCCTAAACGAAAACCCCCAATTTATCATCAGTCTAATACCCTATTTGCAAGCTATTAGGATCTGAGTATTGGAGTGTTTTGATTAAGTATGAAAGATGAATGAAGTATAAATGGAAAGTGCAGCGGAATAACAATAAATCAAAACATAGAGAATAATTGTTTTTTAATCGAAAGCTTTCATTAATGGAAAGGTTACAATTGTACAATTAAACTCCCCCTCAGCCTGATCACTCAGAGAATGTTTGTCTGAAAGAGAATGACGAGTGATGAATAGAACAGTACAAGTACTGTTCTATTTACAGACAAACTCAAAACTCTGATGATCAGTTGCTGACGTCACCTAGATAGCGACCCCTAACTGTCTAACAAACTCTAACAACTGTTAAGCTATAAACTACTGTTACATTGAAACTACTGACAATACAAAACTCTGTTAACTAAAACTCTGATGTCTTCTTATCATCTGTTGAACCAAAGTGCTGTTGGTTCAACAGACCTTTGTTCTTCAGATCTTTGATCAGCAGTTGTTCTTTATCAGACTTTTAACCTTCAGACTTTGTCCATCAGACCTTTCATCAACAGCAGTTATCTCTAACAGTTGTTAAGCAGCAGCAGTAGTTTAGGAATCAACAGATCTTTGGAGGAAGCTTTATTGAAACAACTGTTCTTTATTCAGGATCAAACACTTAGTATATTTTGGCTTTTAATCATCTGTTCTTCTCCAGGTCAGCAGACCCAACAATCTCCCCCTAGAACAGATGATGCCAAAACTCTGCTTTATTCTTGATCTGTATTCCTCATCAGACTTTCTCTAATTTGCCCTTTCAGTTGTAATTCAAAGCTTAGAGAGAAGAGGTCTTCAGCATCTCTTTCCAGTGTCAAGTTCAGAAGTGTCTGGAGATCTTCAGCACTTAGGCCAGGTGCATCATCCATACTTAACTTCTGAACACTACCATCTGATCTGAGCAGTGTCAATTCATGGGTCTCTTTATCAGACTTCCATTTTAGAATTTTATAATCAGAGGAGTGACTGGGATGCATCTTTATTTTAGATGAGTTAGGAGATGGAGGCCTGCCAATGAGTTCTCTGAACTTCTCTGTGACAGGGTCAGAGAAGAATCTGATTTGGTTCAAGAGACCCTCTTTTACATAGGTTTCAGTGAACTTTCTTGTATCCTCTTCAGACATTTCCTTCTGCTTCTTGTATTGTCTTCTGGCAGCAATAGAAAGATCAGAGGTTTTAAGTAAACTGTCTAGTGTAAAGGCCTATGAGGGTTTCTTGGGTGCATCATCATAGACTGGTTTTCTTGGTAGTTTGGGATTGGTCTTTCTTTCTTGTTCAAGCTTCTTGTATGTTTCAATTAACCTGATCTCAGACCATCTAGCAACAGATCTCATCTCTCCATACTTGGCTGCTACAAGCTCTTGTCTCATTCTCTTGAACTTCAAGGCTCTAGCTTGATCTCTCCCTTTACTGAAATCAGGGGCAGAGGCCTTAGTAGGAGGATTCTTGGCCATGCTCTCAATTCTAATGAGTTCTTCCCTGAGAGCATGTGTGGTCCAGCCTGTGAATTGATTCTTTGTTGCTTTGTAAGGCTTGGTTGCCAAGATCTGTTCTAGCAGTGAATCCCTAACTTCCATTTCCAAATCTCTGCTGAGAGGCATGGAAGACATGGAATTGCTCAGGGTCTTAGCATAGTCTTCAATCCTTCGAACTTTGCTAAGCTCTGCTGAATGGATGCCCTGAGCAGTCCTGTCATCCTTCCCTTTGCATTTCTCTTTGATGACAGCATCAGCCTGTTCACCCTTGTATTTAAGATAGGTGTCAATGTTGAGTGGAACAGGGAAGCCTTTGAGAGATGGGAAGGTTCTTTCTGATGGCTGATCAGTATTGTAGAAGGATTGAAGTTCCCCCTTGATTAAATCCAACTCAAGGGGATACTTCTCAGCCAATGGGGTGATGGTGAGTGGTGGTCTATGGGATCTGAATTGAGAGGTGTGTGGTGAGAAAGATGAAAGTGGAATGGCATTGACTGGTGTGGATTGTGAGATTGGGGTGTTAGGTGGTGTGTTGTGGATGTTTTCATCTTGTATAACAAAGGTGGATTTCCTTTTCCTGCTATACAAGATTTTGGGTGAAGGTGAGGATGAGGCAGTGGTTTGGTGAACATCTGTTGGTCCTTTTGTGGAACCAGCAGTTGTTTGGGTTTTTGGTTGTGCTGTGGTAGGTTTGGTAGTTGTTTGAGTTGTGGCTGGTTTAGTGGTTGATGGTGTGGTGATTGGTTTGGTTACTGGTTTGGGTTGAGCAGATGTTTTAGTGGCAGTTGTTTTGGTTTCAGTGGTTTGGGTAGCAGAGGTTGTGGTGGCAGTGGTTTTAGGAGCAGTGGTTTTAGGAGCAGTGGTTGTGACAACAGGTGTTTCAACAGCAGAGGTTTCAGCAGATAGTTTGGAAGGTGGTTTTCTAGTGTGTTTTGCTGGCATTTTCCTTCTTTTAGAAGTATTCACATCTTCCACTTCTTGCTGTTGTTCCTTTTTCAGCTGCACCAACAACTCTGCCTTTGCTTCCAAAGTATCAGCCCTTTTCATTTTATCCTGAGCAGCTTTCTCAGCCTTTTCATTGGCTGAAGTGTCAACTTCTTTTGCCTTGGATGCTTGAGCTGGTTCAGTGACAGGGATTTGAACATTTGGTTGCTATGATTGAGGAGCTGATTTTGGTGACTCTGGTTTGTCAGCAGCTGGCTTCCCTTTTTGTGAGGGTGGTGCACCAAATGGATTTAGCTTTGGCATCCTATCTCTGCCACTCTCCCCCTTTTTGGCATCATCAGCTGTAAACTCATTGTCGTTTTCATCTCTGAGAATGGTGGTAGGGGCAGAGCCAGTAGTCTTCAGCAGGTGTTCCTTGATCACTTTGATGTCAGCCTTTGTGTCATTGAATCTGGCATCCACCATGTTTCTGATCAAGGTCATGTATGTTTCCTGGGTCTGATCTGCCAGTTTTCGGTGAGCTATGATGATGGGTGAAACTGATTTCCATAGCTCACTGGCAATATCAGAGGTTGAGGGTTGACTTTTGGTAAAGTTGTTCAATGTCTCCAATATTGACTTGACATCAGTTTTGATGTCAGCAACAGAGGATTCAAGGTTTTGAACCTTAACCGTCAATTCTTGAAGTTTTGACTCATCACCTAAGTTAATAGGATCATCTGAATCCCTACCAGAGGTAGTTTTAGCTGGTTCAGTTCTAGGAGGTGAATCCATAGAATGAGAACCTGCTGCCCCTTTTTCTTGGTACTGGGGACTTCCAACTGATTTTGGGGACACAATGGTGGCCTCATCAGTTGTTGCCTTCAAGGAAGTCTTATCAATGGAACCACTGTCCTGTTGAGAGACAATGGTCTCAACAGCAGTAGTGGCTGCTTCTCTTGAAACCTCATCAGAAGTAACATTGACTTCTGGGAGTATAACCTCCTCTTCTGTTTGTGGGATAGCTAATTGACTTTCCTCAGCCCCAGTCACTGGTGGTGGTGTACTCTCTGTGACAGGTGAAGGAGAGGAACTGGGGTTGTCCTGAGTTTTGTCAATAGCTTCAAACAGGGGTTGCATGGTTTGTGGGACATGTGGTGGTGATGTAGGTGGAGTAAGAAGCTGATTAGCCCTGGGAGATGGACTTGTAAACATATGGTCAAGTGACTCATATGCCTCAGTATGAGGTTCCCTTTGGCTTACAACAAGATCCTTTTGTGAGGATTCTTGAGGAGTTTGCTGGGGTTGAGATATCTCCAACTGTTGTGAGGAAGTAACAACAGTGGTTTCATGTTGCTTTGGTGATGCAACAGGGTTAGCTTCTGGTATCTCATCTTCCAGAAGTCCCTTTTTGGGTTTAGAGGTGGTTTTTGAGGATGGACGTTTTCTTTTGGTGGCTGGTGTGGGTTTCACAGCACTGGATGAAGTGCCATGATCACCAGGAGCAGTGGGCTCACCAACAGAGGTTTCAACAACAGTTGTTGTCTTTGTCCTCTTTGGTTGTGTTTTTGAAACCTTTGTTACTTTTGATACTTTTTCTTGGGTTGAAGAACCCAGCATTCTAGTAAAAGTTTCATCAGTTAAACTTTTCATTTTGAAGGACTCTCCCTTTTGAAAATCTTTTTCAGGTAAAATCTTTTGTAGAATTACACTTAGAATTCTAGGGTAGAGCAGAAAAGCATTATTTGAGCCAGATTTTATGGCTTTCACATTTGAGACCAAGTCTAAGAACAATTCCTGAGACAGATTGAAGTCAGAATTTGACAACATTGCATATCCCAAGTATTGTATCCTTAATGGGATTTCATTGAAGGATGTAGTCTTGGCTGAGGCACAGAGGAGTAGGGTATGGAAGAAAAATTTCATGACTGAAGGAAAAAACTTTTTATACAATGTGGAACCAGTCATTTGTGCGTCATACCCTCTCTCTTGAAACTCAGTGTGAAGCTCTGTTTTTGGAAAAGTTTCCATACCTGACAAGTCGTTTAATGAGAAGGTAGTGGATATGATTTCAGGGGTTATAGCGATACTGGTGGCTCCAATTTTAGAAATTATGGAAGTGGGCTTTTTGTCTTGATACAAGACTTCAGCACTTGCCCAGAATTCTTGGAGTGTTTCCAGGTATATGGGAGCATCGGCAGTGAGAATATTTTTGTATTTTGAATTATTTATGATGTCGATGGTGGAATGAAATGGAGTGTTATCTTCGGTTTTTACCAAATAGGGAAGGAAATTATGAGTTGCTTTTGTTTGGAGATCCATTTTAATGGATTTTGTTTGTGAAAGTAATGATCTTTTGATTGAGAGTTATGAGGAAGACGAAGGCGGTTTTCAGTATTTTGAATACAATGAGACAGTAAAACTGCTGTTGGGGGAAAAACAGGGTTTTATAGGCTCTGGTGAAACCGCTGATGTGGCAAAACTCTGCTTTTGAGAGCAAACGTGGCAAACATCTGATGGTTGAAACATCTGGTGGCATACAGCTGTTTTGTTAAACATCTGTTGCCAACCTCTGTTGTTTAACCAAAAGACTGATGAAAACAGTTGTTTTATCTGATCAGATGTTTGAAACAGATTTTTCAACCAACAGTGGTTGTTTTATCTGATCAGTTGTTTGAAACAGATTTTTCAACTATTAGTGGTTTGAATGAAACAGTGGTTGTTTTATCTGATCAGTGGTTTAAAACAGATTTTTCAACCAAAGTGACATTTTAGCAAAATTTGATTTTTCTGAAAACATTTTAATGTTTTTATCAAAAACATTTTTGTTGTTTTAATCCATGTTTAACATTCCAATTCGAGAGATCAGATTTGTGAAGGTAGATGTGTCTAAAGCTTTTGTCAGCACATCTGCCAACTGATCCTCTGTTGGAACATGGTGCAGAGAAATCAAACCTTTCTCATAGCTATCTCTGACAAAATGATGTCTGATATCTATGTGCTTGGTGGTTGAATGAGAGACTGGATTCTTGATGATATTTTCAGCAGCTTGGCTATCCAACATGAGTGGAGTTCTTAGTGCAGTTATCCCAAAATCCAGTAGTTGATTTTGAAGCCACATGAGTTGGGATGTACACCTTGCAGCAGCAATGTATTCAGCCTCAGTTGTAGATGTTGAAACAGCTGCTTGCTTTTTGCTTTGCCAAGAGACTAAGGCATTCCCTAGAAACTGGCACCCTCCAGAGGTGGACTTCCTTGTGGTATGGCAGCCAGCAAAGTCACTATCTGAATAACCTGAAAGCTCAATGTTTCCATTAGCAGGATACCAGATACCAAGTGTGGGAGCACCTTTTAGGTATCTGAATATCCTTTTCACAGCAATAAGGTTAGACTTTCTAGGAGAAGCCTGGGATCTAGCACACACACAGGTTGCAAACATAATGTCTGGCCTGGATGCTGTTAAGTACAATAAAGACCCAATCATGCATCTATAGTGTGTCTGATCAACCAGTTCATCCTTTTCATCAATAGTGAGTGGCTTGACAGTGCTCATGGGTGTACTGCATGGCTTACAATCATTCATCTCAAATTTTTGTTAACAAGTTTTTCACATACTTGTTTTGATGAATGAAGGTGCCATTTTGTAGTTGCTTTACTTGAAGACCAAGAAAACACTGAAGTTCACCCATAGCACTCATTTCAAACTCTGCTGTCATGAGTTCCCTAAACTCCTCACACCTTTTAGTACATGTGGATCCAAAAATGATGTCATCCACATATATTTGGACAATCATTAAATCTTTTCCTTTCCATTTTAAAAACAAGGTTTTATCAATTTTACCTCTTGTGAAACCAATGGATAAGAGAAAAGTAGAGAGAGTTTCATACCAGGCTCTTGGTGCTTGTTTCAGTCCATACAATGCTTTATTAAGCTTGTAGACATGATCAGGATGGAATGTGTCTTCAAAACCAGGTGGTTGACATACATAGACCTCCTCCTGAATTTTGCCATATAGGAAGGCACACTTGATGTCCATCTGATACACCTTGATGTTGTGGTTGACAGCAAAGGCTAAGAAAAGTCTGATAGCTTCTAACCTTGCTACAGGGGCAAAGGTTTCATCATAGTCAATTCCTTCTTCTTGTCTGAAGCCTTGAACCACTAACCTGGCCTTGTTCTTGACAACTATACCCCTTTCATCAGTTTTGTTTTTGAAGACCCACTTTGTGCCAATTGGACAGACATCCTTAGGCAGTGGTACAAGTTCCCATACTTGTTGTCTTTTGAACTGAAGGAGTTCTTCTTGCATGGCTTCTACCCAACTGTTGTCTTTCAGTGCCTCTTGGTACTTGACAGGTTGTGAAAGGGATAGAAAGCCTGCAAAAAGACAGATGTTTGAAGATTGGCTCCTTGTGAGCACACCTTCTCTGATGTTGCCAATGATTTGGTCTGGTGGATGAGCTCTTAGGTAGATTAGATCTCCCTGATATGGTATGATGGCATTTTGTGGTGAAGGACAGAGGTTTGGAGACTCTGTTGACATAACATCTGTTGGCACTTTTGAAGAGTCAACAGATGTTTGAAATGGAGGTGGAGGAATGGGTCCAAGTGGTGTAAAGTTGAACTGACTGTTGTCAACAGATGATTGACTTTTGTCAACAGATGATTGAGCAGTGGATTGGTTGGGTGAATCAGTGGTTTGGAGATAGGACTGGCCAACAGTGGCTGACTCAGCTATGACAGAGTTTTGACAGTTGTTTTGAACCACTGCTTCCTCTGATGCAGGATAGACTTTGTAGTGATCTGGAACCACAACATCTATTCTGTAATCTTGTTGTGAAGATTGTGAAGTACCTGCAGGGTTAGTTTTGACAGTAATATCTTCAAATTTGAATTTATCTAAATCAAACAATTCAGCAGGGTTTGCTGGGATTTTCAAAGATGAAAGTTCATTGAACTTCGCATTCAGAGTTTCTTCTATTGTCTTAGTCCTTGTGTTAAACACTTTATAGGCCTTGGCAGTAGAAGAATACCCCAGAAAATATCCACAATCTACTTTGGCTGCAAATTTTGAAATGGAATCTTTAAGATTTAAAATGAAACATGGGCAGCCAAAGACTTTGAAAAATGATATCAGTGGTTTGATTTTAAACAGAATTTCATAAGCAGTCTTTTGATGTCTAGGGTTGATTAAAACTCTGTTTTGAACATAGCAAGCAGTGTTTACAGCTTCTGCCCAAAAGGACAGAGGTAAACCAGAATCTGCTAGCATTGTTCTTGCAGCCTCAATGAGAGTCCTGTTCTTCCTTTCAACCACCCCATTCTGCTCTGGTGTTCTTGGGATACTGTACTGCCTTACAATCCCTTTTGACACACAGAAATCATCCAACTCCTTATTCTTAAACTCTGTTCCATTGTCACTTCTAAAGACTTTTACTGGCAAGTCATATTGTTTTTCAACTTTGGTGACAAAGTCCTTCAAAATACCTGCAGTCTCATCCTTAGAGTGTAAAAAGTAAGTCCATGTAAACCTAGAAAAATCATCAACTATGACAAGACTGAATCTTTTTCTTCTTAGACTCATGATTTTTACAGGGCCAAACAAGTCCATGTGCAACATTTGTAAACACTGACTAGTTTTGGACTCATCAATGGATTTGTAAGAGCTTTTATGTTGTTTACCTTTTAGACAGGAAACACAATGCTCATCACATTTGAATTCTTTTGATGGCAAACCTCTGACAAGGTTTTGTTTGGAGAGTGAGTTGATAGTTTGAAGGTTGGTGTGACCAAGTCTCCTATGCCACAATTCTGTCTCTTTGGTAGAGGCAGCTGAGAACAGACAGACATTTGCCATAGGGTTATCCTTCAACATATCAAATACATACACATTGCCACTTCTGTGAGCAACAAGTTGTGCTTTGCTCTCAGCAATGATGGTGTTAATCTTTTCTACAGCCTCTGGGCCAACAATCTTACAAGTTTGCTTAGTGAAGAATGACCCAGAGCCTTTGTCACTCATTTGAGATACACTAAGTAGATTAAATTTTAGATTGTCTATCAGATTAACATTTTCAAACTTAAGCCTCCCTGCTTTGACAGTACCAGAACCCAACACTTTACCTTTAGAATCATTACCAAAGGATATATCACCCCCTCCATGTGCAAGAAAGTCCAGAAGAAGGGCTCTACATCCAGTCATGTGCCTGGAGCCTCCACTATCTACATACCATAAACTGTCTAAACAAGCAGAAGCTCCCTGCACATCAGTAAGGATTTTAGTTTTGGTGAGTGTCCAAAGCCAAATTGGCTTTGGATGGGTCCTTAGCTGTCTCAGCCTTAAGTTGAGGAGAATGATCAGTGGTTTGGACTAGCTTTTGAACTAGGTTCAACAGCTGCAGTTGACCATTTGCTAGTGCTTGTATGTCAACACTTGGTCCAGCAGATGTTTGATCATTTCCTATCAGTTGTTGAAAACCATGAGGGTGTCTGTTCACTTTTGGTTTTGAAGGCCTTTTGGGCTCTTCATAAACATGTGGCAGACGGTGACAAGTGGGTTGTCCATATCCTCTTGGTAATCTGTTAGCAGGTGGAGCATCTGTTACCTGAACATCTCTGGGAGCAGAGTTTTTGTTCAGACTTTTGGTAACAGATGTTTGGACTGATTCAAAAGTCTGTTTGGGTTTTCCTTTTGAAGTACTTACCACTTGACTTTCCAGAGTTTTAGCCTTATACTCTTTTATCTTTTCATCAAAATTTTTGAGATATAGGCACTCTTTTGTTTTGTGATTCTTTTTCTTGCAGATTGAACATTCTTTAGTTTTAGAATCATTTAAACTTGTTGTTTTGTTGATGTCATATGCTTTTAGAAGAAAACAGTTTTTGGTGACATGGTTCTTCTTTTCACAAAAATCACAAAACAAGTTGTTCTTGGCTTTCCCTTTTTCTTTCTTCTTTTCAACAGATGTTTCATCATCTGTTGGAAGATTTACCAGAGGGATTACTTTGGCCTGTGGTGCCATTTTACCATCAGGGGTTTTGAAGGTCATTGGTTTGAAATTTTCAAGGACTTCACACTCATCTGACTATGTTGGTTTGAATTGATATTTCTCAATTTCATCAAATGAGGGTGTACCTTCCAACTTTTCAAGAATGATTTTCTTGCCATTGGGTTTAGTAACCTTGATTTCTTGACCTTTTGAGTTTGTAGGGATGACTTCAACCAACTGGGGTTCCTTTTTGTCAGTGGTTTGTGAACCTTGGTCAGTGGTTTTAAAACCAAACCCAAATTTCACATGACTTTTAGATTGTTGGTTGACAATCATCTCAAAACCCTTTGATGATTCCACCCATTTCTTACATTCAACTTGGGTGGACTCAAGCTCCTTCTTACAACTATGATATTTTGTTATCATAGTCTGAAGCTGGTCTTTGGTTATGCTTGCTTCATGTTTTAAACTGCTGATTTCAGACTCTTTTTCAGATATTTTTGATTTTAACTCTTTTGTAAGTTTTTCAAACTGAATTTCAGAATCTAAAATTTTCTTTCTAAAGTTTTCATTCACCTCTTTTATCTTAGCAAATGCCACAATACATTTGTCTGAGCACAAGTCATTTAAGATTTGAGGAGATACCTTAGCAGCAGCCATCAAGGCACAGTTACACTGGCAGTCACAATCATCACTACCCCAGGGGTCTGAGAGATTCACAACCTCCACTTCAGATTCTTCAGCTGAAACAACTTCACCAACAACACTATCAGTCACATTTTCATACAAAGATACCACATCCTCAGAATCAGTCTCTTCAACAATTGTTTCTAGTGCCATAAAACAAAAATCCTTTTCTGAGTTGGCGACTAGAGCAATGTTGTCATCTGTTATCTCATCTGGTAGACTGCTCCAATCAACAAAGCCCTGAGTAAAGAAACTCTGTTGACCTGGTTGACTGGTCTCTGCAGGAGCAGAGGGTGGAGTAACAGTCATTAGCACTGGTGCCTGAGTAACAGGTGTTTGGACATAGTGATACTGAGGAACAGTGGTTTGGACATAATGCACAGGAACAGTGGTTTGGGTCTGTGCAAAGTGAGCAGTGTTTTGCACATTAGGTACATTAGGGATGGTTTGATAAGTGTTGGTCTGTGGTCTTTGGTTTGGATAGGTAATCATAGGAACTCCATTTTGACTCCTACATTCCCTAGCAAAATGACCCATTCTGTGACACTTGTAACACTTTATCTTTGATTTATCCAACCCAACCTTTGACCCACCATGTAAACCTGGGTACCTCCTGCCAGTTTTCTTATAAAAGTTATTGGTTCTAATACTGAGCAGGGCAACCTGATGTAAGATGTCCATTTCTTCTAGGTCCAAAGGGTCAATATATTGCAAGTCATTGTACACAAAAGATGAATTATCAGAAGCCTGGATATCACCACTAGCTGTGAAAGCACAGTTGTTTGGTGATGAGTAAGAATCATTATTGAAACCAGTGGTTATGTCAATGTAATGATCATAACTCTGATCCTTACTACTTCCAGAACCATCATCCTGACCCAACAGTGCAGTATTCCCAAATACATAGTCATCTGACACTTTGCCAGAGTCCTGGAGCTTCTTTTTCTGGTTAAGCTCCCTTTCATAAGTCAGGAGCTTACCATGAAGCTGGGTCAGGGTTAGGTCTTTGAATCCGATAGAGTTTCTCATAACTATGGCTATAGTGTCCCATTTGTCCTGAAGTGATCTAAGAAACCTATGATTCAGTGTTGAATTAGGAAAAGTTAGACCAACCAGTTTAAGTTCACTAATTAGACAGTTAAACCTTTCAAACTGCTGTGTTAATGACTCCCCTTTTATGTGACTAAACGTTTCATATTGTTGGTTAAGTATTTCACGGTTGTTTTCAATCACATCATCAGTTCCCCCGAATTGCTCTTTGAGAGCATCCCACAGTTCTTTAGCACTATTGCAGTGCAAGAGACCGGCATAGATATCATTCGGCAGTGCCATGGCTACTATGCTGAAAGCCTTGGCATCTAGCTCGATTTTTTGAAAATCTTGCTCTGAGTAGTTCTCAACACTCTTTGGTACTTGGATCTTTGGATCCTCGGCACTCGGTACCATTGGAACATGTGGTCCATATACTACCGATTTCCAGCACCCTGTGTTCTGTTGTGCTAACACATGAGCCACCCGACGCTGCCAGATGTTGTATTCTGACCTGACAAGCATCGGAGGCTTGTTGTGTGTGCCAGTGTTGTGTGGATCTTGATTGAGTGAAGTCATTCTCTTGGTTTTTCAAAAACAAAGTCTGTTTACTAACTGTTGAAATGAAAATAAACTATTACTCTGTTTTAACCCGACAAACAAACGATATCAATGATTATGAGCTGATCTGTGTATTAAATTGATTGATTAGATCAGATTTAATTGACCAAGCTCTGATACCAATTGTTAGGATCTGAGTATTGGATTGTTTTGATTAAGTATGAAAGATGAATGAAGTATAAATGGAAAGTGCAGCGGAATAACAATAAATCAAAACATAGAGAATAATTGTTTTTTAATCGAAAGCTTTCATTAATGGAAAGGTTACAATTGTACAATTAAACTCCCCCTCAGCCTGATCACTCAGAGAATGTTTGTCTGAAAGAGAATAACGAGTGATGAATAGAACAGTACAAGTACTGTTCTATTTATAGACAAACTCAAAACTCTGATGATCAGTTGCTGACGTCACCTAGATAGGGACCCCTAACTGTCTAACAAACTCTAACAACTGTTAAGCTATAAACTACTGTTACATTGAAACTACTAACAATACAAAACTCTGTTAACTAAAACTCTGATGTCTTCTTATCATCTGTTGAACCAAAGTGTTGTTGGTTCAACAGACCTTTGTTCTTCAGATCTTTGATCAGCAGTTGTTCTTTATCAGACTTTTAACCTTCAGACTTTGTCCATCAGACCTTTCATCAACAGCAGTTATCTCTAACAGTTGTTAAGCAGCAGCAGTAGTTTAGGAATCAACAGATCTTTGGAGGAAACTTTATTGAAACAACTGTTCTTTATTCAGGATCAAACACTTAGTATATTTTGGCTTTTAATCATCTGTTCTTCTCCAGGTCAGCAGACCCAACACAAGCATTTCCCAAAATGGAATAATATTATTAAGACATCACATCATTGCATGAATAACTTACCCTAAATGGCAAATAATCAGATTTCATCACATAATCACGTCCCAATCATTCATACTGTTACTACATCATTCTAGCATAAACCCTAACATCATACAACCATCAAATCATCCCATAACATCCTAAATCCTCCTAATGCACTCAAACGGGTCAAAACTGATATTATCATCAAAACACATCAAACAACCTTCAAAGTCTGAGATAATCATCCTAATAACTCATTTGTATCATTGCAACATCAAATACACAAGAAAACCCATGTTTTAATCATTAAAAACCGTTTTCAAGTTTTCATCTTCATCTAAAGTCCATAGAAATGATTAAACATGGGTTGGAACCGTTTTTCAAAGGTTTTTAAAGACAAAAACTTTATAAAATCAGGTCTGGACCTTTAGGAATCAAAACAACGACCTTACCAAAGCTTAGGATGAATAACACACCTTAGATTTGTTTAGAAATGATGTTTTAGGCTTGGAAATGGTAGATTTAGGGCAAAAACGCGTTCCAGAGGTTAAGGATAGTGAGAGAGAGGTTTAGGGAAGGTTAGGGTTTGACAAATGATGTTTAACAAGCCAAGTATGGTATTTATAACTGCTACTAGTCGTTTCAGACATAACAGGAGACTAGGGTGCAGCAGGTGGCTACTGGGGTAGCCAGTCGCCTCCTGCAGGTTGTGTTGGATTTCCGGCGCGTTAAACACTATTTAAACATATTTTAACACGTATTCACATACCGAAAAGTTATACACTGATTATAAACGTATATTACTTGATAACTAACATGTTCACATTCGTTCACCAATCCCCGGGACTCGAGACTCGCGTGCGTGCATTAAATCCGATGATTCCACAATTCAAACCACTCTTTGTACACATGGTTATGTACCGACCCCCGATGATCCCTTGGATCATCGTAACGACTCCTGATGATTCCCCGAATCATCATAACGACTCTCGATGATTCCCCGAACCATCGTACTGACTCAACTGACCTAGTTAAGTGTAATGTATGCATTATTTGCTAAGGTAGACTTATACGTTTGACCAAAGTTACTAACCTGAGTTTGCCTAGTGTCACATCATCCCCCCGTTGAAAGAATTTTCGTCCTGAAAATTTCTCAAAGTCGAAAAGGAAGAGACGAAAGGAAAGAAAAATTTTCTGGTTGCGACATCATCCCCCTGTTGAAAGGAATTTCGCCCCCGAAATTCATTCAGCTTCAACATTATCAGGTGTTGGTTTAGGTGTGCGCTTAGGAAATAAATGTGGATACTTAGACTTCATCTGATCCTCCCGTTCCCACGTAAACTCCGGTCCACGATTTGAATTCCAACGAACTTTGACCAAAAATTTATATATATATATATATATATATTAAGATTTCGGATTCGGATATTTCGAAAATCCAAAAATTTGCAAAAGTCATATCCGAATCTGAAATTTCAGATTATCCGATTTTTGGATATCCAAAATTTAGAATATTTCAGATACGGATTGTCGAATATTTCGGATTCAGATTCGGATGTTTTGAACACCCCTAATGGTGGTCAATATTTATATATAATATTTATATATAGTACATGACTCAAAACCCCTAAATATAAGTGATGATTAATATGAGAAGAGTAGTTTCATTCTCTTCAATTCTAAACATGTCTCAACAGTCTTGATATTAGTAGCATATAACAATGGAATTGTAACATTGATGCTCCCTCAACAATATCCTTGTATTTCTATACCAAATACGAATGGTTTTCATCTTTCCAAATCCTTTTGAGTTTTGGTGAAAACTCAAAACCTAAGAAAAACACTAATGTAGTTACAAAAAAATAATAAAAAAATGTTACGGTTGAAAAACTAGTTAAAAAACGTTTTTATATAATACCTTTTCCTTCATTTTTATGAATGCGTTTCGTAGTAACATAAATCACCAAAAGACATGGTGTGGTGGTAAGTGGTAAGGTGTATGATGGAGAATATGGTATAATACCTTGGGGTTGATTGCATTCATCACCAAATCATATATAGAGTATACAATGAGTTATAATCGAAAATACAGTTGGTACATAATCTATACATTGAAACCTAGTCAATTTAGATCCTATATTGTAGGCTATTATACCCCCGCAGTCGAAGCTGGAGGAGACCGAATGTTGAGACTCGATCTAAAATCTTCAAATAAGAGCCGGGGGAGACCCTTGGTGAATATGTCAGCAATTTGATGTCGGGATGAAACATGATGAACTCAGATTAAGCCTTTCTGGACGTGTTCGCGAACAAAGTGGATGTCAAGTTCGATGTGTTTGGTACGTTGATGCTGAACTGGATTGCCCGATAGATAGACCACGCTAACATTATCAGAGAAGACTAATGTGGCTTTTGATAGAGGGTGATGAAGCTCAAGTAACAAGTTACGTAGCCATCAGATTTCACACACAACGTTGGCCACGCCACGATATTCTGCCTCCGCACTGGATCTAGACACAACGTGTAGACGCTTCGATGACCATGAACGAAGGGCTAAACCATAATAAACACAGTAGCCAGATGTTGATCTGCGGGTGTCGGGGCAACGGTGTACGCAGTCAAAGACGAGGCCGAAGATGGTTCCAGAGTTAAACCGAAACAAGAAGTGCCCTTTAAGTACCAGGTAATGCGTTTAAGCGCCTGCCAGTGTGAGGTCGTAGGAGCATGCATATGCATGCATATTTGTTGCACTGCGTAGCTGATGTCATGGCAAGTAAAGGTGATGTACTGAAGAGCACCCGCTAAGCTGCGATATAAAGCCGAGTCATCAAACGGAGCACCATCGGTTGAAGATAATTTTGGTTGAGTATCGACTACTGTGTCCACTGTTTGCAAGAGTCCATGCCAGCACAATGAATAATATCATGTGCATATGATTGTTGAGATAGAAACATGGTGTTTTGTGAGGAGTGACAACAATCCCCAAAAAGTAGTTGAGTGGACCGAGGTCTTTCATGGCAAATTCACTAGCAAGACTCGTCATAAGAAGTTGACGAAGACGATCAGAAGACGTGACCAAGAGAATGTCATCAACATATAGGAGGAGGTAAGCCGTTTGAGTGAAACCCATGCGAAGAACTAGTCCGTGAACCTATGATACCACGCCCTCGGTGCCTGTTTTAACCCATATAGAGATTTCTTCAAATGACAAATGTTTTGGCCAAAAATTACTAAGTAAAAATAATT
The DNA here is from genome assembly GCA_032199755.1 of Ambrosia artemisiifolia. Classification (NCBI taxonomy): domain Eukaryota; kingdom Viridiplantae; phylum Streptophyta; class Magnoliopsida; order Asterales; family Asteraceae; genus Ambrosia; species Ambrosia artemisiifolia. The sequence goes on from CM063512.1 coordinate 39,838,261, forward strand.
TTGTATTCCAAATTAGAAATTATGAAGTAGAGTGCTACAAGTATGAATCAAGTGTATAAACTAGTTATATTCTAAAAATGGTTAATCAGGATGCAAAAGACATAAACAAGTGACAACTATGCTCGGGATGGCAAAGGTATGATTCGGGATGGACAGTTATATCCTCGGGATGGAACTGTTGGCATATTCAAGGAATAAGTAAATAAAGTAGTAAAACACAAAGAACAACACTCGATCTATGAGGAAAGCCCTTGATCAATTGTAGATCGTCGGTATATAACCTCGGGAGGAGACTAGGCCCATGCCTTGTTTGTTAATATTAATGTGGTAAAAAGAATTACAACTTTGGATGAATGAGTGGACGAGTGTTCTAAGATTACAGTGATTGTGTGAGTATTCTAAGTAGCTAAGTGTGAGTGTATAGCTCTAGTGATAGCAATGTGTCCTATACTCATCCATCACTCCTATTTATATAATACAAGGAAGTAAATAAAGAATACCGTAAGATCCGCCATTTAGTTAAGCTCTTTGAAGACTTCAGGTGACCGTTGTGGCAGTTTCATCTTAGCTATACGTTGTACCAGCTGTTTCCTTATCTCTCGCCGACATTTAATGTATATCGGTTACAACTTTGACTTCATCTTCGATCTTGGACTTTGGCTTGCATGAGTTACTCATTGATCCTTGACTTCTTTGACCGAGTGTTATAATATAGACGTTGGAGAGTATTTATGTATCCATATTATAACTTAGTTGTACTTGCAATCACATATAAAAAAGGTAATTCGTTAGTCCATTCTCAGGATGTGCACATGCTGAAGTATTGTTACATCCTGGAGTCAGTTGAGCCCTTCAGCATCCTAAGGATGCTACACCAGGGATGTGAGGTAAAATCATCCTGAGGATTTTCACCACTAACAATTGTCCCCAAAAAATATGTTACCGTTAAATTCTTTCAAGGTAAATATATTTTTTTAATCAAAATATCTTATCTGATGACTGATGGGATGTCTTGTCAGGATAACAACGGCTATATCTTCGGCGGTAATTATGTGATGACTGTTACATATCATCACCTTCTTCTCCCTATATCTAGAGGTTATCTCCTCCTTTATAATCACACTTGACTTTTTAAAGAAGGTAATTTCTTTCTCTTCTTGCTCTCACTTTCTTGTACACCTGCAAAATATTAGTGATATTCCGAAGATGGGCAAAAGATCCACAAGAGCTTCGGGGAGTGTGGGAACTTCAAGTGACTTTATTCCCCAAAACCTCTTGAGTCATCCTGAACAGGAGATCTGTTCTTTTGATGATAAGGACATTCAAGCCCTAAAGAACTCAAAAATATTTCCGAGTTCTGCCAAGTTTTGTCCTTATGACCCCCATGCAAGATCTGATTTTGCATCTCCTACTTGGGTCTGTTTCCTGTACTTACCATTCCTTCTAGGGTTAAGTTATCCTTTTCCCACGTTTATCAAAGATTTCTTTGATGTGACTGGGATGGCTTATTACCAAGCCACGCCTGAACTCTGGAAGATTCTAATGGTCTGTAGCAGGCTTGTCGAAAATCATGGTGTCCATCTTCAAGTGGGGGACCTGTCTCATGTTTATAAATTGAGGACACACGGTTCTCACCGTTATGTTCTTCAAGTTATAGAAAAGGATCCACCCTTTCTGTTTAATGTGGTTAAGTCTGAGAAAAACTGGAAAACAAAGTTTTTCTTTGTAAAGAGAAGCTCTATTCCTCATGGGGATGAGATTCCTCTTTATTGGTTAAAAAGTGGTAAAAATTATTCAAAGTTTTTATGAAAAAAATTTTAGTTACATCGTGAAGATGTTAACATCCTGAAACTTTTTTGTTTGACAGGTGCTTCGTTTGCCAAGTTTGCTACTCCTGTGAACGACGCTTTCCTATGGTGTAAAGTTGTTTACAAGTTACCTGAATCGGCAACGACCTTTGAAGTGGAAGAAAGTTACACCACCAGTCAAGCCTTCGAGATGTCTGGTGAGTATATTATGTTACATCTTGAGGATGTTCATTATTTTATTTATTTATTAACCCTGCTATTGTCTCACTTTCATCCAAAAATCCTGCTTCCTTTGACTTGGATGATATCGACAGCATGGATGCTAAGGCAGCCAAAGTAACCTCTCCATCCCCTTCTAGCTCCAAGATGGCTACTCCATCCAACCCCCCTAAGTCTAGGGCTGCTGCTGCTTCGAAGAAGAGGAAGGCAAGTGTTGCTTCTGACATTGCTCAGGAGATCACCCATTTGAGGGTTTAAGCTTTGATGATGTTTTGAACAAGATCTCCCAGTTCACTCTCCAGGTATGGTCCTATCCTGAGGATAACATTGTCATGTTAGTGATAAAAAGTTAGGAATACTTACCTTTTCTTTTCATTTCTTGTTAGGGTCTTGAATATCTGGCAAAGTCCTTGGATGATGTTGCCCAAGAACTTCATGAGGCCCAGACCAAGCTTGAGGACGTCCAGAAGATTGCTCGTGATAAGGGAAAATATCTTGAAGGCAGGCTGGCAGAGACTGAAGCTGAGTTGAAGCGAGTGAAGGCAAAGCATGCTAAGGCCATGTTGGATCAAGAGAAGGAGGCTCAGGATCATAGGAATGGGCTCATCAAGTCTGCCACTATTTCTGTCTTTCAGGCCAGGGTGAAGATGTCTCTCCAGGCCAAGGATCCAGGGTTTGATCAGAATACTTGGGATGTCGAAGCTTGGAAGGGAGATAATCAAAAGCCTGGGCGGAAAAGAAGTGGTTTATGAGCCTGTTCCTATTGCCCATCCTGAGGATAAGGCTAAGGATCCTGAGGATGCCGAGGTAAAGGCAGCAGAGGCCAAGGTTGCTGAGGTGGTGAAGGACCTTCCTGTGGGCGATGAAGGATGTGTTGACTAGGATGGAGCCCACTTTTTTATTAGATCTTTTGTGGTTGTGATGGTTGAACAATTTCAGACAATTTTATGTTTTTATTTGTATGAACAATGAAAGTTTTTGGGGTGGAGGGATCTTGTTTTACAAGACGAAGCCCCAAATCTTTCTCTGCCCTGACTTTGGAATGCTGACCCCTGGTGGATGGGTCCTTGTTTAGGATGAAGCCAGGGGTTGGCATTGTTTTCACCTTTGATGAATAATATATTAATAACTTTTGACGCTATCATCCTCGTGTTCTTTATCTCTTTTGATATTCTGCAAACATTAGCAAACATTTAGGTTGTAAAGAAATAACACAAACAATACCTTTTGTATTTTCCTTGTCATCTTCAGGATGGTCTTCATTATCCTGAGGATGTCCCCAGTTTACTGCTCTTCTTCATCCTTAGGATGGTCTTTTTATCCTGAGAATGTCCCCAGTGTAATATCTTCAAGATAGACTTTAAGTCCATAATCCTTTCTAAGAAAGAACTAATCTTTGATAATATCCGGTAAAGGCAACATTGTTATTGTACTGGCGACTTAGGCCTTTGGTTTAACTGGGATCAAACCCCTTTGTAATAACTTGGTGACAAGACCAATGTGTAACATCTTGAGAATAACTGGCGACAAGGCCCTTAGGAATAACTGGCGACAAGGCCCTGGTGACTAGACCAAATACGTAAGAGACATTGAAAAATGTCTAAACCTTATGAGCTCAATGTATATCTCAAAGATAATGAAATTGTCAGCCACTTTTACATGGACTGGTCCCACCATCCCGAAAATATACATGAGCAACGTGCGCACCAGGCGGGGGTTGCTAACCCAATGAGAAAGGTGAAAACCTTTAAACCTTAGGAATGTGTTGGACACCTTAACGGAGGAGAGGGTGGCCAACCCTCTAGTCTTCTAAGCATTCCATCTTCAGGATGGTACTGCAAAATTCTCAGGATGGACTATTTCTAGACCATGTTTAGTGAAAATATAATCGATCGAAATAGATTAAGGATAAATACTTACATATGGAGATGATTCATCTCTATCAGCCTTCACCTTCATCCCACCAGTGATTCGGACCATGGTTTCTCTTCCAGAGAGATCAGTCACATGCATCCCTAGGCATGGTAGTATTTTAGGTGAATAGCATTCCAAGCCCTTGGTAGAATTTCTCCTTCCATCGTCGATAACCAATATGCTCCTTTGCCAGCTTCGGAATCAATCATGTATGGGCCTTCCCACTTGGGAGCTAGCTTCCCATCACTTGGTTTCGTTGTGTTTTGGAAGGCTTTTCTTAGTACCAAGTCTCCTTCTTGAAATCTTCTTATCCTTATATTCTTGTTGTAGGCTTTAGCAATCGTTTATTGATATGCTGCCATCCTTAACTTAGCAGCATCCCTGAGTTCATCCACAGTTTCCAAGTCCTGCAATAGTGCTTCAGAATTTGTAGTTGCATCCTGAAGGTGTTTCCTTGCTCTAGGCATGACCATCTCTGTTGGTAGCATTGCTTCTGTTCCAAAGACCAAGGAGAAAGGTGTCTGACCAATTGCATTCTTGGAAGTAGTCCTATCAGCCAAAGTACGAAGGGAAGTTCTTCTGCCCATTTCCCTTTCTTTTCCCCAAGCTTCTTCTTCAAGTTGTTGACAATGATTTTCTTTGAAGATTCTGCTTGTCCATTAGCCTAAGGATGGACTGGTGTTGAAGTTACCATCTTGATCCCCCAACTCTCACAAAAGTCAGTTGTTCTTTTGCTAATGAATTGAGAGCTATTGTCACAAATAATTTCAGATGGTACTCCAAATCTTGTTAAGATATTCCATTTGATTAATGAGACCACCTCTTTATCTCTAACTTGCACAAATGCTTCAGCTTCGATCCATTTTGAGAAGTAGTCTGTCATTACTAGCATGAATACCTTTCCACCAGGAGCTTTGGGTAGCTTTCCTACTATATCCATTCCCCATTTCATGAAGGGCCATGGTGAAATAATAGGATGCAGTGGTTCAGCAAGCTGGTGAAGGATGTTGCTTTGTCTTTGGCATGGGTCACACTTTTGGGAATATTGCATGGCATCCTTCTTCATAGTTGGCTAGTAGTATCCTGTCCTTAAGGTCTTCGAGTAGAGAGATCTTCCTCCTGTGTGATTCCCACTATCTCCTTCGTCGATATCCTTGAGTACTTCGTTTGCTTCTTCTTTGTTGAGACACCTCAAATATGGACCTGCAAGAGATTTTCTATACAAGATATTGTCTATAATTGTAAATTTTGATACCTTCATCCTGAAAGCCTTTGCGTTTTCTCCATCAGGGATGACATCTTCTTGTAAATATTTCACTATGGGAGTCATCCATGATGAATCTTCTTGAACCTGAGTGGTTAAAACAGTGATATCCTCGGGATGGACTGTTTTATCCTCAGGATGTTTAGCTGCATCCTCAGGATGTGCCTGGCTATCCTCGGGATGCCACTCTTCAATTGCTGGTTTCAGGATGTGGATCCCTGGTGGTTGCCATCCTGGGTGCAGTTGTTGTTTCTGGAGCAGAGAACCCAGTGCTCATGGGGATGAAATCCCCTTGATGAACACCCCAGAGATGCCAGAATTAAAGTCTAACACCCTAGATTGCAATGGTGTCCCCATGTCTTCAGTCGGTCTCTTCGAGGATGTTTTGAGGGATTGTATCTCTCTCATTATTATCCTGTTAGTCTCCTGCTATTGTTGCATTTGATCCTTCACCATTGAAAACATGGAAAGGAGCTCATCATTCGATATGAAAACAGGAGGAATAGATCCAGATGTCCCCATTGCTGGTCTAGGTGGAATTTGGGAAGTAGTATTCTTTGAGAATGCGGGTGGGGGTGGCAGTGTAGCATTTCTGGTAGAGGTTGAAGATGGCATGGATGAGGAAACATTTTTCTGGGAAGAAGACATAGTTGTCAAGTTTTTGTAAAGTGAGTTGTTTTTGGAAAAAAGTTTTTAACAAAGCTTTTTGTTCAAAATGGCACCACTTGCCCCATGGTGGGGTCAAATTATTTTGGTCAAAAATTGCTAAGGAAAAATAATTTTGTATTCCAAATTAGAAATTGTGAGGTAGAGTGCTACAAGTGTGAATCAAGTGTATAAACTAGTTATATTCTGAAAATGGTTAATCAGGATGCAAAAGAAATAAACAAATGACAACTATGCTCGGGATGGCAAAGGTATGATTCGGGATGGACAGTTATATCCTCGGGATGTAACTGTTTGGTAGATGAAGAGTCTGTTGATTCAGAGGAGACTGAGACTGAAGAACAGTGGGATTCGGATGCTGAAAATGTCCGGACTGCCAAACAAAAGGCCACTTTGGTTGGTGAGTCTGAATCACTTAACAGATCGATTGAAGAAGCTAAGAAGAGCAAGCAGTCTGTAGGTGCTGAAGATGAAGGGTTGACTGTTAATTTGGACGAGTTGAATGAAGGTGAAACTGTTGTGGTTAACTTGCCCAAACCCAAACACAAAACCATGGCCAAGAAAACAAGTACCAAGCAGCTTAGAGAGAAAGAATTAAACCTACTTTTGAAAGGAAAGAGATTACCTGATGCTGGAACGTCATCTAAACAATCTTCACCAGCCGCTAAGAAGCAAAAGACTAAGGAGGCTACAACATTACCAGTGGATCAATTTAATATTGCACTGGATAATGTTCTTAACATGTTTACACAGCCTCAGAAAGGAAAAGAAGTTGATGTTGAGCCATCTAAGTCAAAGTCCAAGTCAAAGAAAGTCACTGTGGATGATGAAGTGATGAAGCAGGTGAATAAGAAAATGGACGACATGATGAAGATGCTAGTGGCTCAGCAAGCTGAGATTGCCAGGTTTAAGCAGAATGAAGAGAAAATGCTTCAGATCGTTGTAGCTTCAAAGTCTAATCAAGATGAGATAGACGAGAAAGTGAAGAAGCTAGAAGCTAAGAATAAGAAGCTTGAAGGAAAGTGCTTGAGAAACAAGAACAGGTACAAGGCGATTAAAGAAGATAATAAAGAGTTGAAGGCTGAAAACAAACGCCTTAGTGAGCTGATAGATAATCTGTACAATATTGCACCCAAGCTGAAGGAGGGTGAGGAAGATACAGAGAAAGAGGTTGAACAGGTTGACTTTGAACCATCTGAATCTGACAAAGAGGAAGATGAGGATGATGAGGATGAAGAATCGGAAAAGAGTGATGATGGAGATGATAATAATGATGATGATGATGATGCTGAAGGTTCGGGAAGTCAAAAGGAGGATGATAGTAGTAGTAGTGATGATAATGATGGAGGAGATGATACTTCAAAGTTTACATTTGAGAAAAGACCACCTTCAAAGAAGAAGAAAGACACAGGTGAGTCAAGTTCAAAGAAGAAAGGAGAGAATGTTGATGATGAGACTGTGTTTTGGAATGAGAAGGTGAGGTCCTTGTCTGATGATGCTAAACAAGTATACAAGGACATGTTAGAAAGAAGAGAATGGACCATTGAGTTCACAGGTCGTTTTGCTGAAATATTCCAAACTGATGATATGCGATATGAATTGGAATATAACGATCCTGATTTAGAAGAAGGGGAAGTACCTGCATCTGTGGCAAAGGAGATTTTAGATGGACTTGCACAGAGAGTAGGGAAAACGTTTGAAGAGTTCATTGTTGATGAGTCGATTCCACATATTCCTGAAAAGGATATTGGAAGTCACTCTGATGATAAAGAAACCCCTGAATTTGAAGAAGTTGAAATAGAGGATATCACACATGAGGAATATCCACAGTACTTCAGACAAACTGATGAAGACTTGGTGTTTCCTGATTTTACTGAAAGACATAATACGTCTGCTAAAAGAAAGGCAAAGAAGAGGAGTGCTGAGTTTGTAGAGAAAGTATTTGGAGCTGATTTGCCAGAATCTTCAAATAAGACTGATGAGTTGAAGGAGTATTTGAAGAAATTAAGACTGATGGATGAAAACCGACCGAAGCCTGAAGCTCAAGGAAACTTTTATAGGTTTCACAATGCGAAGTTCAGAGGCAGAGCTCTTGGGTGGACATACTTAGGCAGGCTGAAGTGTTTAGCTGCTAAGTGGGAATCTGGAATCTTGTACTTTTACAGATTCATTGACTTGCTGACTCTACCGTATTGGGCGGTTAGAGATCTTTGCAGATTCCAAATGTCGGGTGCTTCAGTGAATAATTCACATGTCGGTTGGTGTGCAGACAAACTGGTTTGGGAAAGTAGAACTAAGTGGAACAGATTTAAACCACAATATCCCCGGAGGAAAGTTCACAGGGATATTGATCCCAGAACCAAGTTGAAAAGGGTTACCTTGATTTATAAGGCACCTGAAGTGATGAGAAAGATACCTTTGATGCCTATGCCTCAACACTTCAGTGCTGACTTCATTTTCTGGTACTATGATTGGAGGAAGGCAGAAGCGGTGATCGTGTTGAGAGATGGAAAGGACAAATACAAGCATGTTCATGTATTTGATCCGATGTGGTTGATCAATTGCACCTTCGAAGACATCATCATGCTCTTTTATAATCCGATTCATTATGAGCCAAACGATGCAGATCAAGCAAAGAAATACACACAAGTTGTGGGTGTTTGCTTTGCTTATGACATTAATGCTGGTAGTAATTTGGAGGGAAAGCTTGGCAAGAAGGTGAAGATGGCTAATGTGTCAAAGCCTGTGAAGAGGAGGTTAGAGCCTGAGATGACGAAAGAACAAAAGAGTTTGCTTAGAATCAAGTTGCTGAACAAAGCCATGGATGAAGACAGAAAACGATCTAATCAATAGTCGAGGGGGAGTTTGTAGATGCGTTTTGCGACTAATGATTAGATATGTTAACATGTGTTAAGGGGCGAAGGAAGAGAAGAAGGGCGAAGGTGATTAAGAAGTGGGCGAAGGTAGCTTTACAATGGACGAATCTGGAACAGGTTTACACAGAAGACACATTCGACCACCTTCAGTGGGCGAATGTGGAAAAGGCCTACATTCGACCAGTGAAACTGGGCGAATGTGCAGGTGCTATAAATAGATTTTGTGATTTTGTAATGTTAAGCGAGTCATTTTGTGTGTGTGTTTTAGAGGTGTGTTCCAGAGAGGTCTGAGAGTGTTAGTTTGTGTGCTAGATTAACTGTAATCAATCTGTAATCAAGTATTTGGAAAAGTTAATCTATGAAAAGCTTTTAAAATGACTTTGATTGTGTTTTGATTGAGTTTATATCAGTTTGTTCTAAGCTAGGGTTTCCGCACCTGGTTTAGCAACTTGTATGATCATATAATCCTGTTTTCGTGTCAAATCACATCCTCAACAAAGTGGTATCAGAGCATAGAGGATCATACAACAACAAATTGATAAACTCAGAGCTGATTTGGACATTATTTTCATCAATTCACATCTGTTTTTACATAAAAATGGTTTTTGAGTGTTTTTGAAAGAATTAGAGGTGATTTTGTGGTTAAAATTCAAAATTCCAAGTATTAAAGTTGTTCCAAATCATCTCCGAAGCAAAACCTAATCAAAATCATTCAAATCCACAAACTTTTGAAAATCAGAGATCAAAATAACCGTTTTTCAAAGTGTAACCGTTTTTCAAAAGGTCAAAATGGGCGAACCTGAGTGTGTTGGGCGAATGTGAGAGTTTTTGGTCGAAGGTGAGTGATATTCTGGGCGAACCTAGAGATTTTAGGGCGAACGTAGAGTCTTTCACTTGAATATTTTACATTCGGGTCACATTTTTCACATTCGGGAGATCGGGCGGGCGAACCTGGAAATCAAACGGGCGAACCTGGAACTGTTTGGGCGAACGTGAAAAGTGTCAGTGTGTTTTTACTTTCTGGTGACATTTTACCTTCGGGAGAGACTTTTTGGGCGAACCTGAAACCAAAAAGGGACGAATCTGAATCCATTTGGGCGAACCTAGATTTTGTTTTTGAAAAATTTTTCGAAGTTCGTGATCATGTGGCGTTATCAGACTACTCCTACACCAGCAACTACACAACCACAACAGCAGGTGATGGACCCATGGACAGTGGCAGCACAGAAGACGAGCACACAGTCTTCGCAGCCGGTTAACTACATGACTCAAAGTGCACCTCCAGCACCACAGTCTGACTACTGGGGAGTAGCAGCAGCGGTGGTAAACACTCAAACTACAAATGCTATTTCCACACTGATTAATGATTTGTCTTCAGGTAGCGGGACTCGGCCACCGAAGCTCATGGAGATTCAAGAATACAATCAGTGGCAGAAAAAGTTCAAGATACATTTGGAAGGCATGGGAGTGGAAGGTGCTGAAGCATGGAACATGATTGCTAAAGGTTACACACCACCAGTTCTGGAGAACACAGGTGAACCAGTGCCATTGGAGAGCATGGCTGAGGATGAGAAAAAGAAGTTTGCTGTGGAAAAGAAGGCGTTTTCCCAATTGACACAGGCAATCACAAATGATCTTTTGCATCAATTTGGGACTTGCACAACTTCTAAGGCACTGTGGGATATGCTTAAAAGGAAGCATGATGGAAATGAGAAGACTCGAAGTTTGAGGACGGAAGAACTTGTTAAGGAGTTTGAGAATTTTTCTTATGTTGGAAATGAAACTTTGAAAGAACTAACTCCTAGATATAATCATTTGATATCTGAATTGTCTAGCTATGGTATACAGATTCCTATGGCAAAGCAGGTTGACAAGTTTGCAGAAGCATTACCACCAAACTGGGATCAGCATGTGGATGTTCTGAAGGAGAAGGATGCTTATCAATACTGGTCTCTTCAGGAGTTCATTGAGAAGCTGGAAAACAAAGAATTGGAAGAGAAGAGGAAGGCTAGGAGAGCACAGATTCCTCAGAATCCAAACTTATACTTTGGAGGATCTTCAGTTCCAGCGAATACAAGCTCAGGAGGGCTAGTTACACCACATGTTGCATGTATATCCAATGTTGTGGAATCACCTACCATTAACTACCAACAACAAACTTCATCTTTATCACAACCACAACCACAAGTTCCATATCAATATTCATACATTCCACCATTCTCCCCAAAGCAACAAGCAGCTTTTTACACTGCTAGTCAATCTCAACCACAACCATTGATCCAACCTAACCAACAAACAGTGGTTTTGGAGACATCTAATCTTGGTAATGTGACAGTTGAAGTTGCTCAGCAACACATTGCATTATTCTCTGCAATGGTCTCATCCTACAATGGATTAGTTGCTAGTCAAATTGGGAATAACAACTTGACCAATGAAGACTACGCACAGATTGACAAGGAGGAGATGGAACTCATTGATATTCAATGGGCCTTTGCGAGCATAATGCGAAGAGCAACTGAGTTTATTGAGAAGACAGGTAGAACAGACTTGGGAACTTCTCCTAACACAACCTACGGGTTCAATAAGGAGAAAGTGACTTGTTTTAACTGTGGAGGGAAAGGTCACTTTAAACGGGAATGCACCCAGCCACCAAAACAAGGCAATAGGAATCCATTCAATGCCACTTATCAGAACCGTCAACAACAAAACCAAAACCAAGTTTCTTCCCAAAACAACAACAACAACTACCAAAATCGTCAAAACAACTTTAATAACAACCAAAATAGACAACCAAACACACCAAACCAGACACAAACCCAAACACCAAACAATACTAACCGAACAGTCATACCTATCACTACACCAAATGAACAACAGAATACCAATCAAGCATTGGTTACTCAACAAGATGAGAGGTTTGACTGGTCGAGTATTCAGATAGGTGTTGAGGAAATCACTACTGGGGGAAATGTGGCTTGTGTTGCATATCAGGTTGATATTGAAGATTCAGTGACGATGGAGGAGAAGGAGGAAACTGAGATTGAAAGTGATGAGTCTGAGGCTGAGATGGATGTGGAACCTGAACCTGTTAAGGTTAATGCTGAGGTTGATATTGAAGTTCAAAATGAAGAAACAAATTCTGGAGTCGTGATTGATACTGTTTCTTACATTCCTGAGGAGTGTGAATCGGTTTATTCTGATTCAGACAGTGAATCGGATACAGAAGCAAGTGTTAATTCTCTTGATGAAGATATCGATCAGTTGCTTGCAGAAGCAGATTTTCTGATGACAAGGAAGTCGTGCATTGCAGATGATGCTTTCACAAAGATTGATTATTCCAGATTCTTTGCAGGAAAGGAAGCTCATTTTGCATTGATGGCCATGACTGATCCGCCAAAACCTGTAAGTTCTGCATGTAGTACTGATAATACAAGTGAAAAATACTGTGGTACATGTGATAGATTGACTGAGGAGGTTAAACAACTCCGTGTTCAACGTGATAGTGCTATCATGAACAGTCAATCTACTCGCAAAGAGTTGAATGCTTTTAACAAAGTATTAGATGGCTACAAAAAGGACATTTCCGACTTGAAAAACACTTTGTCTTTAAAACAATTGGCAATTAACAACTATATCAATGAAATTGAAAACACCAAGTTGGAAATGGCCGCCATCAAATGCTTTGCTGAAAAAGTAAACAAAAAGTTGGAAAGTTATAAGCATATTGCTTATGTGGTAGACCATATCATTGATGATAAAACCACCAATTATCGGGCTGTACCATCTCCGGTTCTTTTTGAAAACCATAATTGTCACCAAGTGACACCGGAGAGTTCGGTAAAATCTGATTCAGCATCGGAAAATGAATCTAATACTTCAAGTATTGGTGATCCAAATTCCGATGTTAGACCGATTTTGGGAATCAATGATGAGGGTGTTACTGCTGAAAGTGTAGATTCAGACTCAGAGAGTGATGATACTGGTTGTAACCAAACTGTTAATGCATGTGAAATTCCAAAAGAAAATCACATCATTACAAATGAACCAGTTTCATCATCTCAAATTGTTCCGATGAGAAGTGTTCATCATGTGAATAAGTCTGAGAAGAATGTTGTGAAGAAAGATCTTAATATGGTTAAGAAAGATCTTGAAAAGAATGATAAAAACGAACAATGTGACAAACCTGTCAAGGTGTTTTATCGGATGGAAGGATCCGATAAGATCATCTCTGACGAGGACTTTCCAATAAAAAATGCCAACTATGCTAAAATTGAAAAGATTTGGCAAGAAAGTACTATTTGGTTCCCAAAACATGAGAGAACAAATGAAATTCCACCAGCTTTGTTAAAGAAGTTGTATTTGGATGTTCCTCAAGAACCAAAGGTTCATGTCACAGAGTTTGTTAAACCCAAAAACAGAGCTAATGGTTTTAATGAGCCTACTTACTCAAAAGGGCCACTCCCTGAGAGTTTAAGGAAGCAACAGTACAATGATCAATATCCTGTTAGATCATTTGCTCAACCAAATGCTCCGAATGTTTTTGAAGAGTACCGTGCGTGTTTTAAATGTGGAGAACGTGGGCATTTACTTGCTCAGTGTCCATATGTAAGGCACAAGAGGCACGAGGTAGAAGTGAGGAATTCCATGAGGAAACCGATTGATCATTATGTGCCACCTCATAGGAGAGTTGTTCCTCAACAACAACAACCGTTTTATAATCAAAACAATTTTCAAATGAGGAACACTCGTCCAATGCACTATGATAGAAGGAATCGGATTGCTATGGAACACTCATGGAGAAAGCCTGTGGTGAACGCAACAGTTGATAGGCAAAAGGGTCCACCAAAACCGATTGTCAAATCAAATGTTGGACCTAAGTCTGTTAAATCAGATAAGGTTACCAAGAAAGTTACATTTGCTAACAATGTTCAGAAACCGACTGAGAACCCAAAGTCTCAGATTCGTATCCTGAAAAGGACTGAACAATCTTGGACACCCAATGGTACTCCAGGAGCCTCAACTTCAAAAGTTAATGAGAAAAAGGAAACTGTTTTGAAAAATCAGAAAAAGATTGATCAAAAAGTTGTTGAAAATGTTTGTGACAATGTTACTGTGAAACCTGATGTTGAAAGACCCAAGACTCAGGCTTGGGTCCCCCGAAAGAACTAACTGATTTACTTTTTGTGTGCAGGGAGCTTCAGCTGGCCCTATTAGCAGTCTTTGGATTGTTGATAGTGGAGCTTCAGGCCACATGACAGGGGATCTTGCGTTGCTGTTCGACGTGAAGAACATCAATGGAGGGTATGTAGCTTTTGCGGGAAACAAAGGCGGATATATCACAATGGAAGGAAGTGTGAGCAATGGGATAGTGAGTTTCGAGCGGATTTCGTATGTGAAGCAGATAGACTATAATCTGTTGAGTGTCAGTCAAATATGTGACAAGAAATTTACTGTGCATTTTGATGACAAATCTTGCTATATTCTGAAACCGGGCTTTACAATTCCTAAAGAGTGGATAATGTTGAAGGCACCTCGCGTCAACAATCTTTACATTCTTGATATGTCCAAGGCAATGACATCACAGGGGCAGATAACATGCTTTTTGTCCAAGGCGACTGAGAAAGAATCGATAATGTGGCACCGAAGAATGGGGCACATTCATCTAAAGAAAATGAATCAACTTGTGAGAAATGGACTTGTTGATGGAGTAAACGTGAAACATTTCCATCTGAATGACAAGTGCGTGAGTTGTAAAAAGGGGAAGCAACACAAACAGTCCCACAAAGTGAAAAAGGTTAACTCTGTTGAGATGCCACTTGAGCGACTGCACATGGATCTTTTCGGACCGGTCAAGCGCAAAAGTCATCTTGGAGAGCTTTATTGTTTAGTCGTCACTGACGATTACTCAAGATTTTCATGGGTGATGTGTTTGCAGAATAAAAGCGACACTTTTATAAATCTAAAAGTTCTGTTCACTCGATTGGAGAATCTCTACAATGTGAAGATAAAGAGAATTCGGAGTGACAATGGGACGGAGTTCAAAAATGCCAGGATGGATGAACTTTGTGAAAACAAAGGGATACATCATGAATATTCGGCTCCATACACCCCTCAACAGAACGGTGTTGCTGAACGAAAGAATAGGACTCTAATTGAAGCGGCAAGAACAATGCTTGCTGACTCAAATCTTCCAGTAATGTTCTGGAATGAGGCGATTTATGCAGCAAATTACACACTTAATCGGGTTTTAACAGTGAAGAAGTTTGGAAAAACATCTTATGAGCTGTTACACCGAAGGAAGCCGAACTTAGAGTATCTAGAACCTTTTGGGGCGCCATGCACTATGTTGAATCCAAGCGAAAAGTTTAGTCCTAAAGCCGAGGAGGGTTACTT
Source organism: Ambrosia artemisiifolia (assembly GCA_032199755.1). Taxonomy (NCBI): domain Eukaryota; kingdom Viridiplantae; phylum Streptophyta; class Magnoliopsida; order Asterales; family Asteraceae; genus Ambrosia; species Ambrosia artemisiifolia. Next base: position 39,853,401 of record CM063512.1, read on the forward strand.
TGTTGGATATGCAACCCCGCTAAAATGGGTATACAACCAGCGAACTCGTCGTGTGGAAGACTGGGCTAACGTGGACGTTCAACGATATACTCAAAATATTCAAGGCACGGGTCCTGATTGGATGTTTGATTACAAAGATTTCTTTGAATCATTCAATCTAGATAGCTTGGTTGAAGAAGCTGTTATTCGATTACTTTACGAGTGTGAAAATGCAACAACTTCACCATTGGTGCGTCCGATCACCGTGAACCCCCTACCAGCTTCTAATGATACCAATGCTCCTATACAAGAAGAAGAGATATTTCAAGAGGCTTCAACTTCATTAGACACTTCAGAATCTGAAGATGAACAATTTGAAGAAGCTATTCTTGATCAAGCTGAAGAACCAGAGGCACCGCCAGTGAACCCAACTCCAACTACTGATGTGGCTTCATCATCAAATACGGGTCATGATCTGGATGCTGTAGAGAACTTGACTGTTCAGACGGGAGTGCAAGTACCTGATTATCCGGAATCTCGGATTCATCGTATTCACCCGCTGGAGCAAGTTATCGGTGATCCTGGAAGTAGTGTTATGACCAGAGGGCAGCTTAAAAGCGTTAATTCGCCAGAGAGTTTTGGTGCTTTAGCTTTATATGCCAAAATTCAACAATCTGGTAGTCAAAATGATTGGTCGTTTGCGTGTTATGTGTCGCAGGTAGAGCCAAGGACATACAAGGACGCTTTGAAGGATGATGCCTGGGTGGAAGCTATGCAGGAGGAGTTATTACAATTCCAGAAATTGGGAGTTTGGACGCTCACGGATTTGCCGCCGGATAGGAAGAAGATCGGCACCAAATGGGTGTTTAAGTGTAAGAAGGATGATCGTGGGGTAATTGTTCGTAACAAAGCCAGATTGGTCGTGCAGGGTTTTCATCAAATCGAAGGGATTGATTATAACGAAATCTATGCACCGGTAGCACGAATCGAAGCTATTCGGATGTTCCTCGCGTTTGCTTCTTATAAGAAATTCAAAGTTTATCAAATGGACGTGAAAAGCGCATTTCTGTACGGGAAAGTCAAGGAAGAGGTGTATGTCGGGCAGCCACCAGGCTTTGAGGACCCAATCCACCGGGATAAGGTCTACGTGTTGAACAAAGCTCTTTATGGCTTGCACCAGGCTCCGAGGCAGTGGTACGAGGAGCTAAGTACATACCTCATCACCAAAGGATTTAAGCGCGGCCTCGTCGATTGCACCCTCTTTACGAAAAAGACGGGAGATGACTTGCTTCTAGTGCAGATATATGTTGATGATATAATATTTGGTTCAACTAACGAGCTTTTATGCAGGGAGTTCGAAACTGTCATGCAGGAAAAGTTCGAAATGAGCGCAATGGGGGAGATGCAGTTTTTCCTAGGCTTGCAGGTGGACCAAAGACCCGACGGGATCTTCATTCACCAGACGAAATATGTCTCCGACATCTTGAGCCGGTTCCAGATGGAGGACTCAAAGCCGATGGATACCCCGATTCAACCCAATCACGGGATTGGAGTGGACGCTAAGGGGGAGCTGACGGATCCTTTTACATACAGAGCAATCATCGGATCTCTGATGTATTTGACGGCGTCTCGACCAGATATTATGTATGCAACGTGTCTCTGTGCCCGTTATCAATCGAAGCCGAAACAAAGTCATCTGACGGCGGTCAAGCGTATCCTTCGATATCTGAAGGGTTGTCCTTCAAAAGGACTTTGGTACCCTAATGATGATAATTTTGATTTCATATCTTTTAGTGATGCAGATTGGGGCGGCTGTGACAAAGATAGCAAATCTACTACAGCTGGTTGCCAGTTTTTCGGGAGCAGGTTAATCACCTGGCAATGCAAGAAACAGACTTCCGTAGCACAATCTACCTGTGAAGCCGAGTACATTGCAGCCTCGAGTTGCTGTTCACAAGTACTCTGGATTCAACAACAAATGGTGGATTACGGTTTGCAGTTTCTAAAAACTCCTATTTACTGTGACAACGAAGCCGCAATTGCTTTAACTAAAAATTCGGAAAATCATTCTAAAGCGAAACACATCCGGATTAAATATCATTTTATCCGTGATTGTTACGCTAAGGAATTGATCGATATGATCAAAATACACACTGACTACCAACGTGCAGATCTGTTTACTAAAGCTTTTGACCGTTCACGCTTTGAATATCTTTTAAAAGTAAACAATATAAAGGAAAAACAGGACTAATCGGCACCTCGGTTTATCGCTTTTTAGTTTTTAGTTTTTATATTTTGCTAATTGGGAATTTCTCTTTGCTAATTGGGAATTTCTCTTTACTATCGTAATCCTCAAAGAAGTTGATGCTTTCGAGGGGATTGTTTAATCCTCAAAGAAGTTGATGCTTTCGAGTGGATTGTTTCTTTCAATTTTTTTTTTTTTTTTGTTCTTGTTTTTCAGAAAAATCAAAAATCCCAAAAATATGTTCTTTATTTTAGGGGGAGCCATTTTATCAGAAAAACCAAAAACATTATAAAATTCAAAAAGACCTAAAAATTAGAAAATCAAAAATGATTTCCTGGTAAAACAGAGGAAATGATAGTACATCAGTGGGGATCTGACACAGGCTAAAGAATTGTATAGTTTATGAGGCGTGTGTTGATTACGTGTGATATGCTGATAGGCTTCGTAGACTAAATATTGCGTGCATTAGTGATACAAACATAACGAACTACGCGTTCGTGGCTGAACACCTCATGGGCATATGGTCTTAGTACCGTAATTTCGTTTGATAGGATTGCCAAAATCTGAGGTTTCGGGTCGTTATGTTATGGTTATCCGGGATATTCTGATAAACTTTTGTCGTATTGATTTACGGACCTAGTTTTATCAGAATATTTGCTAAAAGAGCTTAATTGCCAAAACCGGAAGTTACCGAATTGAGGAACTTTATGTTTTAATTGATCATAGATCATTATTACATCGTATTGATCATCTGATGCAAATCAGTGATTACTATCAGCCTCAACCTAGTGTATACGCACATGTTACTCTGCTGCATTCAATTGCTGACCTGTACACCTCTGTGCTATATACTTTGTAACTTTTACGGATAACTCTGGCATAATCACGCGTTACGACGAAGCTTTGTGCAATTACTTGATACGGGAGTATGTCGTGTGTGTGGGCACCACATCGTGCTAGTCTAATACACTTAACTCGTATCAATTTAAAGCATTGCGTAATTGTCTGCATGTGAGCTTAAGTGGACCACAATATCAGCAATTGCCGTATCACATACTGTTTCTAATGATAATATTAAACAAAAAGATCAACGCTGTGATCAGATTTCTCAGTAAACTGATATGATCCTCTAACCGGATTTCACAAAATGTTTACTGCTTTCATTTACTTTGATGCATTTTATTTTGTTGCAATTTACTTTTATTGTCAAAAAGATACAAAATCCAAAAAGATTTTAGGTGTGTTTTGATAAAATTTCAGAAAAATCCAAAATTTTTTGCATTTCTGCTTTATTTTTGATAACCGGGGATGCTTGATAGTCAATTTCTGAGATTTGACACCACCATCTGGGCTTTGTATCATTCTAAAAGTGAAAATTTGTGTTTTGGAAGCTTAACGGATTGAAAAATGTTGAACGGGATTCGAATTTGTAATTTGGCAAAATTTTTCAAAATTTCCATTTTACATTCGCCCTTAATTGGGACGAATGTGGAAATTTTTTTTACCTTCGGGTTGATTCCAACGGGCGAATGTGGCTTTTAACTCAAAATCCACTTTCGGGTAAAACAATTTTACCTTCGTGCCTTTCATTAGGGGCGAAGGTGGAAATCTTGTTCATTCGTCCAGATGGAATGGGCGAAGGTGGAGGCTATATATAAGCCACAGCAGATTCGACCAGTCACTTCAATTTTTTTTAAAATTTCTTCGTAACAGACCCTTGTTGCTTTTGATTCCTGTGCTTGTGCCTTTTGCTCCTTAGTGTTTTCTGATCATTTTCCTATATTGATTACAGGTAATGGACACGTAACAAAGCCGGAATCGTTTGTTTTATAACCGGACTTAGGGTTTAGGGTTCTTGATTTTCTAGTGATTGTTAATGCTTACTGTTGATAGTAAATCATTCCATATCAGTTTTAGGGGGAGAGGATGAAAGGAATTAGGTTTTTAACATTGTTTCAGTTGTGATTGATTGATTAAATAAAGAAAAACCCTAATTCTTATTAAAACTGATATAGAATGACAATTAAGGACAATTGATGGTATACGAAGCTTAGTCGGCCATAATAGATTATGTTTTGATCAAAATTAAGGGTTAAAAACAGATTTGATAAATTTTTTAAATTTTGGGAATGAACAATTTCCACCTTCGGGTCTTCGTATGGACGAAGGTGAAATTGGATGGACGAAGGAGTCATGAAACGGGCGAATGTATATTTTATCCAAAATCAGTTTTACATTCGACCAGAAGTTTACACCTTCGGCCACAAAAACCTACATTCGACCAGTTCATTTTGGGCGAATGTGGAATTCCAAACTTCTAAAATTTTCAAGTTTTGTCGATTTCATGTTTTGACGCTTATTTTTGATTTCATGTTTCAGATGGCTGAAGAACAAACAAATATAGAGATTCCTGTGGAGACTGCAATTACTGATCCTATTCCAGAGACTGTACAAGAAGGTGAATCATCAAGCGGTACTAAATGGCCGTTTGAGAAGACTCACAACTGTTGCGCGTATCTGGGAGATGTGGAGAAGAACGTGGAGTTTACTGAGATTATCAAGTTTCTGAAGAGATGCAGAGTGGTTTATGCTTTGGCCACACCAACTATTATCTACAAGGATATAGTTGAGGATTTCTATAACAATGCCAAGTATGATTACTTTGATAATCAGACTATCATCAAAAGCAAGATTCAGGGAATGGAGATGTTTATCACTGAAGCTGATATCAGAGAAGCTCTCCAGATCCAGTTTGAAACAAGTGAGGATCCAAGGGAATTATCCTGGACTGAGCAGAAAGCCTGTTTCCTGAGGATGAAATACAAAGGACCGATTACTGATGGTTCGATGTATAAAGGGAAACTGAGCGTGCAGTTCAAGTATTTTGCTCACGTCATCATACTAGTATTTGGATGTGTTAGTGGGGGTTATGACGTTATGAGGAAAAGTTTGAGCTCGTTAATGGTTGCGTTGACTCTCAACAAACCATTTAATGTTGCTGGGATGATTTTAGATCACATGCTGGGGATGTTGAAAGGATTGAAGAAGAAATACTTTATGCTTTATCCTAGATTTCTGATGATGATCTTCGATCACAAATATCCAAACTTGAAGAAGGATCCAACACAGATACTTGCTATGGATCATATGAATATCAGAACCTTGGTTAGAATGAAAGGTTATAAAGGTGTGCCTGACAATGAGAGACCACCTTACAGAAGATTGTTTGGAGCCTTGGCTAGAGAGGATTACATGGATCCTGGAAAGAATACAGCAAGGCATCCTGATAGTGATAGTGATAATGATGATCCGTTGGTTTATGCTGATGCAAGCACAAAGAGGAAAAGGCAGGTTGTCAATCCCGGAGCCAAAGGGAAGGGTAAGGGAAAGACAGATCAAGGGAGTTCAAAACAACAAGCGGTGAGGAAGAAAACTACTGCTAAGAAGGGTACGAGTTTGGTAGATGAAGAGTCTGTTGATTCAGAGGAGACTGAGACTGAAGAACAGTGGGATTCGGATGCTGAAAATGTCCGGACTGCCAAACAAAAGGCCACTTTGGTTGGTGAGTCTGAATCACTTAACAGATCGATTGAAGAAGCTAAGAAGAGCAAGCAGTCTGTAGGTGCTGAAGATGAAGGGTTGACTGTTAATTTGGACGAGTTGAATGAAGGTGAAACTGTTGTGGTTAACTTGCCCAAACCCAAACACAAAACCATGGCCAAGAAAACAAGTACCAAGCAGCTTAGAGAGAAAGAATTAAACCTACTTTTGAAAGGAAAGAGATTACCTGATGCTGGAACGTCATCTAAACAATCTTCACCAGCCGCTAAGAAGCAAAAGACTAAGGAGGCTACAACATTACCAGTGGATCAATTTAATATTGCACTGGATAATGTTCTTAACATGTTTACACAGCCTCAGAAAGGAAAAGAAGTTGATGTTGAGCCATCTAAGTCAAAGTCCAAGTCAAAGAAAGTCACTGTGGATGATGAAGTGATGAAGCAGGTGAATAAGAAAATGGACGACATGATGAAGATGCTAGTGGCTCAGCAAGCTGAGATTGCCAGGTTTAAGCAGAATGAAGAGAAAATGCTTCAGATCGTTGTAGCTTCAAAGTCTAATCAAGATGAGATAGACGAGAAAGTGAAGAAGCTAGAAGCTAAGAATAAGAAGCTTGAAGGAAAGTGCTTGAGAAACAAGAACAGGTACAAGGCGATTAAAGAAGATAATAAAGAGTTGAAGGCTGAAAACAAACGCCTTAGTGAGCTGATAGATAATCTGTACAATATTGCACCCAAGCTGAAGGAGGGTGAGGAAGATACAGAGAAAGAGGTTGAACAGGTTGACTTTGAACCATCTGAATCTGACAAAGAGGAAGATGAGGATGATGAGGATGAAGAATCGGAAAAGAGTGATGATGGAGATGATAATAATGATGATGATGATGATGCTGAAGGTTCGGGAAGTCAAAAGGAGGATGATAGTAGTAGTAGTGATGATAATGATGGAGGAGATGATACTTCAAAGTTTACATTTGAGAAAAGACCACCTTCAAAGAAGAAGAAAGACACAGGTGAGTCAAGTTCAAAGAAGAAAGGAGAGAATGTTGATGATGAGACTGTGTTTTGGAATGAGAAGGTGAGGTCCTTGTCTGATGATGCTAAACAAGTATACAAGGACATGTTAGAAAGAAGAGAATGGACCATTGAGTTCACAGGTCGTTTTGCTGAAATATTCCAAACTGATGATATGCGATATGAATTGGAATATAACGATCCTGATTTAGAAGAAGGGGAAGTACCTGCATCTGTGGCAAAGGAGATTTTAGATGGACTTGCATAGAGAGTAGGGAAAACGTTTGAAGAGTTCATTGTTGATGAGTCGATTCCACATATTCCTGAAAAGGATATTGGAAGTCACTCTGATGATAAAGAAACCCCTGAATTTGAAGAAGTTGAAATAGAGGATATCACACATGAGGAATATCCACAGTACTTCAGACAAACTGATGAAGACTTGGTGTTTCCTGATTTTACTGAAAGACATAATACGTCTGCTAAAAGAAAGGCAAAGAAGAGGAGTGCTGAGTTTGTAGAGAAAGTATTTGGAGCTGATTTGCCAGAATCTTCAAATAAGACTGATGAGTTGAAGGAGTATTTGAAGAAATTAAGACTGATGGATGAAAACCGACCGAAGCCTGAAGCTCAAGGAAACTTTTATAGGTTTCACAATGCGAAGTTCAGAGGCAGAGCTCTTGGGTGGACATACTTAGGCAGGCTGAAGTGTTTAGCTGCTAAGTGGGAATCTGGAATCTTGTACTTTTACAGATTCATTGACTTGCTGACTCTACCGTATTGGGCGGTTAGAGATCTTTGCAGATTCCAAATGTCGGGTGCTTCAGTGAATAATTCACATGTCGGTTGGTGTGCAGACAAACTGGTTTGGGAAAGTAGAACTAAGTGGAACAGATTTAAACCACAATATCCCCGGAGGAAAGTTCACAGGGATATTGATCCCAGAACCAAGTTGAAAAGGGTTACCTTGATTTATAAGGCACCTGAAGTGATGAGAAAGATACCTTTGATGCCTATGCCTCAACACTTCAGTGCTGACTTCATTTTCTGGTACTATGATTGGAGGAAGGCAGAAGCGGTGATCGTGTTGAGAGATGGAAAGGACAAATACAAGCATGTTCATGTATTTGATCCGATGTGGTTGATCAATTGCACCTTCGAAGACATCATCATGCTCTTTTATAATCCGATTCATTATGAGCCGAACGATGCAGATCAAGCAAAGAAATACACACAAGTTGTGGGTGTTTGCTTTGCTTATGACATTAATGCTGGTAGTAATTTGGAGGGAAAGCTTGGCAAGAAGGTGAAGATGGCTAATGTGTCAAAGCCTGTGAAGAGGAGGTTAGAGCCTGAGATGACGAAAGAACAAAAGAGTTTGCTTAGAATCAAGTTGCTGAACAAAGCCATGGATGAAGACAGAAAACGATCTAATCAATAGTCGAGGGGGAGTTTGTAGATGCGTTTTGCGACTAATGATTAGATATGTTAACATGTGTTAAGGGGCGAAGGAAGAGAAGAAGGGCGAAGGTGATTAAGAAGTGGGCGAAGGTAGCTTTACAATGGACGAATCTGGAACAGGTTTACACAGAAGACACATTCGACCACCTTCAGTGGGCGAATGTGGAAAAGGCCTACATTCGACCAGTGAAACTGGGCGAATGTGCAGGTGCTATAAATAGATTTTGTGATTTTGTAATGTTAAGCGAGTCATTTTGTGTGTGTGTTTTAGAGGTGTGTTCCAGAGAGGTCTGAGAGTGTTAGTTTGTGTGCTAGATTAACTGTAATCAATCTGTAATCAAGTATTTGGAAAAGTTAATCTATGAAAAGCTTTTAAAATGACTTTGATTGTGTTTTGATTGAGTTTATATCAGTTTGTTCTAAGCTAGGGTTTCCGCACCTGGTTTAGCAACTTGTATGATCATATAATCCTGTTTTCGTGTCAAATCACATCCTCAACAGTAAAAAGAATTACAACTTTGGATGAATGAGTGGACGAGTGTTCTAAGATTACAGTGATTGTGTGAGTATTCTAAGTAGCTAAGTGTGAGTGTATAACTCTAGTGATAGCAATGTGTCCTATACTCGTTCACCTATACTCGTTCATCACTCCCATTTATATAATACAAGGAAGTAAATAAAGAATTCCGTAAGATCCGCCATTTCGTTAAGCTCTTTTAAGACTTCAGGTGACCGTTGTGGCAGTTTCATCTTAGCTATACGTTGTACCAGCTGTTTCCTTATCTCTCGCCGACATTTAATGTATATCGGTTACAACTTTGACGTCATCTTTGATCTTGGACTTTGGCTTGCATGAGTTACTCTTTGATCCTTGACTTCTTTGACCGAGTGTTATAATATAGACGTTGGAGAGTATTTATGTATCCATATTATAACTTAGTTGTACCTGCAATCACATATACAAAAGGTAATTCGTTAGTCCATTCTCAGGATGTGCACATGCTGAAGTATTGTTACATCCTGGAGTCAGTTGAGCCCTTCAGCATCCTGAGGATGCTACACCACGGATGTGAGGTAAAATCATCCTGAGGATTTTCCCCACCAACAACAAACATGATCGGGAAACTGTTGATGTCGAAAGCCCATGGGTTGGTACATGTAAACTGTCTCTTTTAAAGTCCCGTGTAGAAAGGCATTTGTGACATCCAGTTGGTGAACGGGCCAAGATTTGGCAAGACCAATGGAGAGTACCGTGCGTATAGTAGCGGGCTTGACCAACGGACTAAATGTTTCGCCACAATCAACGTTAACCTGTTGTAACCTGCCATCACAAACTAAACGCGCCTTGTAGCGTTCCAAAGTACCATTAGAATTAAACTTGTGTTTGAACAACCACATGCTACGAATGACATTCATTTGTGGGTGTCGACATACGAGCTCCCAAGTCTCATTTTTAATAAGGGCGTTATATTCTTCGGTCATAGCTTTATGCCAACCCGGTGTGGACAAGGCAAGGGTCGGGTTTTTCGGTATATGAACGATGGTGGAAGTGTGAAGGTTGAGACGTTGTTTGGATTTGTGAATGTCGTCCATGCCGCGTGTGCGCATGGTACGAGTAGAGGTGGTTAAGGGAGGAGGGTTAGATGGAGTAGGCTGATCGGTGCTTTGTGGTGAAGGGTGATGGGCTGGAACAGTGGGCAGTGATGAAGTAGGTGTGGAATGGGCCGATGGTGACTGTGGGCCTAAGGAATGGAGTGGTGTTGAGGAGTGGGCTGGAGATGGTTGGGTCGTAGCAGGATGTTGAGGGGGGACGGTGGGGATGTGTTTGCTGGTGAGTGGTTTTGGGTCAAAGAAGAGTTGGGCGAGGCAGTGGGTGACGGGCTAATGTTAGCCCATAATTGAGGGTGTAGTGGGGCGGTTAAGAAGTCATAGGTTGGAGTGGAGGTATTCATGTGACTGAATGGAAAAATAGTTTCGTCAAAAATGAGACTTAGGTGTGGTGGTGGATGGCATGAGTGGGTAGCAAAGAGAGCCAAAGACTCATAGGTGGTAATAGGAGGGAGTGACACGACACAGAATTTCAGTTGGAGTGTGGTAAGTTTTAGTTTTGGCTGGTGTGATGTTATGAAGGTAGGTGGCCATTTCGAGAGCATGATGCCAAAAGGTGGGTGGGAGACTCACGTGTGCGAGAAGGGTTCAAATCATGTTGTTGAAGTTAATAGAGCGAATTTTTCGTTCCGCTTTACCGTTTTGTGATGATGTGTAAGGACAGGAGAGACGAAACAACATACCATTTTGAGCACAATATTGTTTAAAATTGTTGTTTACGTATTCGGTTCCATTGTCACATTGAAAGGTTTTAATTTGTCGTTCAAACTGGGTTTTAATTTGGGCGGCAAAGTTGGAGAAAATAGTGTAGACTTGGGACTTGTTAGCTAATGGGTAAGTCCACAAAAAATTTGTATAGTCATCCAAAAACAAAATGTAATATCTGTGGCCACCGGTGCTAAGCACGTGTGATGTCCAAAGGTCACTGTGAACAATGTCAAAAGGTGCAACAGTATGAGAAATGGAAACGACAAAAGGCAAACGAATACTTTTACCCAAAACACAAGAATTGCAAACAGTTTTATTTATTACATCATAAGAAATAGAACTAGAGTTTTTCAAATTTTGTAATAAAGTAGATCCTGGGTGGCCGAGGCGTTGATGCCAAAGGCATTGGGATAAGGTAGCAAAAACAGTTGTTGGAGTCCGTTGTGAGGCAGGAGGAGGGAGTAGCGGGTACAAATCACCGCTGCTGTTGCACCGAAGGATAGGAATCCGGGTCTTGAGGTCCTTCACAAGAAAACCAAAAGAGTCAAATTCTATTAAAAGAGAGTTGTCAGTGGTTAGCCGACCGACATATATGAGATTTTTAATAAGTTTTGGTGAGTATAGGACATTATTTAGTTTAAAGGGTGGGTAAGGTGGTGGTAGGGTAAGGTTACCTTGTCCGGTAACTGGGATAGCATTGCCATTACCTACGATTATATATTTAGTTTGACATGTATTAAAAAGAGATTGAGATGTACCTGACGGTTGATGGTAATGTTCAGATGCACCAGTGTCCATGATGGAGTTCCAATCTGGCGGATTTAAGGTCATTGTGTGCATGGCTTGGGCAATATTGGTAGGGGTGTAAGCCATGTAGGCCGAGTTGGGCTTTGGGCCCCAGAAGTCCAGCACTAGTATTCTGTCCAGTAGAGTGATTGGAGGTGGGATAAGGACAAGGTGAGACACCCCATGTGGGCCATGGAGTTGAAAAGGTGTTGGGTGGCCAATGTGGTACACTATATTGCCAAGGTAGGTGACCAGAGTAATTATTTTAACCAGAAAAATTCATTTGCTACTGCCGATTACGATTCAATGATGAACGGCTCTTACCCCGACCGCGTCCTCGAGTCCCACGGCTACGGTTTCTGTCAGAAGGATGATCAATATTATAAGCAGGAGGTGGGTTTGAATGATTGGTGAGGTGGGTTTCAGTGGAGGTGTTGCAGGTGGATGTGTGGAGGGCTGTTCCGGCGGCGGCGGAGTGGTGGGCTTGGTTCGCCTTACGAGTCTCGTTCATACATAATTGTGAGCGAACCTCGTAAAACGATGGTAGAGGTTTGGTGTTGTTTAGGACAGTGGAGATGCTCTCGTAGGCTTCTGTCAAGCTGGCGATAGTTTGAAGAAAAAAGCGAGTCATTGTCGACACGGGCGTCAACATTAGCGAGTTGATCAGAGAGTACCTTCAATTCTTAACAATAAGCGGCCATATTTACAAAGTTCTCGAGACCGGTTTTGTTGAATTTTTGTTTCAGATAAAGAGCACGAGTGGCTTTATTGTCTTGGAAAAGGGCTTCGAGTGCAGTCCAAGCCTGATATGCGGTTGTGTTTGGGTTAAAGATGGTGTTTATAAGATCTTGGGATATTGTACCATATAGCCATTGAAGAACTATTGCGTCCAAACGTTCCCAAGAGTCGAGTGTAAGAGGAGGTGGGGTGGTGGTTTGTTTTTCTTTATCAGTGGAGGATGTTGCAGGGGCAGAGGGTGGTGGACGAGGGGCAAGATGATCCGAGACAAGGAAGGCCCGACAGTGGATCCGAAAGAGTTCGGACCATGTCGTATCTTGAGACGACTCAGATTCGAGGAGGATAGGAATGAAGGATTCAGGGCCAGCTTAACCTTTTTGGAGGCCTAAAGCGAACACTAAAACTGGGGCCCTTTATAGTGACCGAACTAGAACTTAACGGGGGTTGTAAAATTTTTATTACGTTCTTTATATCAATAATTCAACCTGTTTACGAACCCTTTATTATGGTGGTTGGGCACTCCCGGCAAAGTTATCGAGCCCCACCCAACCCCACTTTGTCATGTCAAAATCAAACCCAAAAGGAAAAAGTAATAACGAATGGTAGTTTTTATGCAAAATTAATAATAATTAATAATTAAAAAAGAAAAAAAAGAAGTGATTGTGAATGATAGCTAGCAGGAATGGAGTGGTTAGAGTCATAGCTTCTTTTCTCTCTTTCTCTTGAACCTTGGTACATAACCATATCATGTTCTCTTCTTCTTCCTTCCAGGCAAAAATAACAAAGAAACCCTAAAAGAAATTGGGGCCCCTTGAAAATGGAGGCCCAAAGCTAGTGCTTCAATATAATTGCCTTAAAGCCGGCCCTGGAAGGATTTGATGTTGGTGACCGTCACTGCGGGGTGAAGTTTGGAGTCCATGGGTAGGGATTGAAGGTATGTGAGAGAAGGTAAGTGAAAGGTGTAGACGACAGGGTTGAACAGGATTGGAAAAGGATTGAAGGCAGAGGGTGGCTGCCGAACAGAATTGAAGGCAGAGGTCAGAAGGATTGAAGGCGGCAGTAGGTTTTTTTTTTTTAAGCCAAGAAGAGGCTTGATACCATGATGGAGAATATGGTATAATCCCTTCGGATTGATTGCATTCATCACCAAATCATATATAGAGTATACAATGAGTTATAATCGAAAATACATTTGGTACATAATCTATACATTGAAACCTAGTCAATTTAGATCCTATATTGTATTAGTGTATCTCATCTATTCATTAGGTGGATGGTTTAAATCCTGTAAGTTAGGAGTTTATAAGTATTTAAAAGTTAGTTTTTTGTTTAAAAAAAAAATAAATCACCATTAGCCATTTTCAACTCCTTCACGTCTTCTCATCAAAGTATTAAGTTATCACAAAATATACACATCTTCTCAATTCACAAAGTATTAAGTTATCACAAATATAAACACTGAATACTTTTATAAATACCTATAAACAAATAGATGAAAGACACTTTGTCTTTTGTTTTGATGTTTGATCATTTATGTTAATCTGATAAATTAATAAGAAAATTAGTAAAAAGACAAAAGAATCTTGTCAGAAGCAATGAGATGACAAGCAAACGGTGTACGTATATCGCTACGCTTCCGTTAAACTAGCTTGTGGTTCACAACTCATACCATCATTATTTGAGCTTGTAGGTCCGCAAAACTAGCTTTAAACATTCCTATATGTTGTAAAAAACCAGGGCATGAGAGTCCCATGAGAGTAACGTGTGATCAATTATATCAATACTGATTTTCGTTATACAAAATTATGAAGTTTACATTTTAGATCTAAAATTAAAAGTTTACTTTTTACACTTGCAATGTAAACATTATTTATTATTATTATTATTATTATTATTATTATTATTATTATTATTATTATTATTATTCTTAATCAACCTGAGATCCAATTGTTATTTCACGCTAATTAAAAAACAAGTCCATACGTAGGGCCGTCTCAAATTTCATTTCTCCAGATAATTAATTGAAACTAAAATTATGTACGATGTCAAAAGTGCTCTTACGAAAGATTTACCTTCAATGTATATATATGCAGTGACGAACCTACATACATTTCAAGTAAATCAGTAGTGTTTCACAACAGTATTAAAAAGAAATTATGCTCTAGGAATCAATTAACACAGGTATACATGCAGTGGCGAACATACATGTATTTCAAGGGAGCGGACGTCCCCTTAAAAATAAATATTGAGTGTAACTTATAAGCAAAAATTCCGACTGCAGCCTTTTAAAGTTCGGCTAAACTCTTCGATCACCTCAAAAAAAATAATTCCTGGGACTGCCAGTGTATATATGCTTGTCACACCGTGAAACTTAAAAGAGAGTTCTCCAACCGATCTCAAAGGAGGACCGGCTTGTTATCAATTTATTCTAAAAGGACTAAAGTTGTAATAATATGAAGGCATAAACTGAAAACTTATTAATAATTCAGGAACCACTATAGTAGTTTATTGAATTCTCGGTATATTATTGATCGAATCTTTTGTTACTTGTATGTAAACTCAGTATCTTCTACTGCAACGTTTGGGTTTAAAGATGGCGATAAACGATGAGCTTCTGGAGAAAGTATACCATGAGAATTGTCCGGGTTGTAAAGTGGATCGTAATAAACGGATCCAAACCGGGTTACCCATCAAAGAGCTCGTTTCTATATGGGTGGTAGTGCTATGTGTTGGTGAGTATATTGCTTAGTTTTATTATTTAATCATTCTTATTCCTTCATCTATTTATTATATTACGGCTTATTTGTAGTTTTATAATGAAACTGTACGTGTTTTTTTTTCTTTTGTTTTTTTTTTCTAAAGGTCTCCAAAACGTTTAGTTTGCCGATACAATTTTATCATGTTCTACAACGCAATCATTTTACTGTGTTACCTTGTGAAAAAATTTCGATGAATTGGTGACACGCTTGAGCAGTAGATTACGCAAATGTATATAAAGTCTATCCGTTACCGTTTCACATTTTGTAACTTTCACGTTAAAAAGTGGTTGTCATACCACTATCGCATATGCATGAACTTTCACTTTTTTTAAAAAAAATTTCATCTTTGTGCGTAATTATTTCACAAGTTTTAACTATCCATCATCCATTAATTTTAAATAAGTTATAAAGATAAATAAAGAAAGAAAGAATATGATTCATTGAAACATGCATGGCCCACCATCAATCATTTCCTTCTCTCACGCCCTCCCCTGTACGCCAGTGGGGCGTGTATCAGCCCTTTCACTACCCTACACTTTCCACCTCATATGGACCATAACACATAGTCTAAAAACCGAAGATCAGATATTATAACAAGTTGCCTTTCAAAAAAAAAAATACTCCATAGTATAACACGTGTTAAATATATAGACTGTGGTGCTCTTTGTAGGTAATTAACTGTTAATATCCTAATGTTGCATCATCAGTTTTATCATATATTCGAAAGTATATGTTTATTAATTTCTATCTTGGTATCTAATGTTGGATTAATTTCTATCTTGGTATCTTAAATGTAATTCCAAGTACTCTCAATGTTGGTTTGATCATATCTGACATATATCTGTTTCTATTTTTTCTTCCCAGTACTACCAATATCATCTCTCTATCCGTTTATCTATTTCATGGTACATATGTTCACTTATGTCTTTTCTTTCTGTCACATTATCGGTTTTCAACTTTTGGAATTCTTTATCTTGATTTTTGTTGTAGGTAAGGGATTTTAACATAGCAGAGAAAGAAGAGGACATCAGTTACTATGCAGGCTTTGTTGGTAATTTGTTTTTTCCTGTTCTGTTTCATTAAAAGTTGCCACATTGGGTAATGGGTCAAAACATATACAAGTCAATATGAGTATTGATCGTACGGATGGGTTATGATGGGTTGGTTGACCCAAAAGTCCAAAACACTTTCCGTCTAGAATCTTTTAATACGTTATGACAAATTAGTGTCAAAATTTATTACAAGACTTGTATCAACTAAAATATTTTTTAGGAGGTTTTATGTATTATATATACACTTTGGGCTACTTTTGAACTTCTTGACCCATTTGTCCCACTTTAACTGTATCTGTTTTAGCTAGTTTTGTGCTTTGACATCAAATGTATACTAAATTGACCCATTTATCAGTAAATGGATTAAAATAGTTACATTTATATCTCATACATTTCTCCATCTTAAAGGGTCTGCATATATGATTGGACGGGCACTGTCATCTGTCCTCTGGGGAGTGGTAGCTGATCGATATGGTCGGAAACCAATTATTATTCTAGGCACTTCAACAGTGTTCGTAAATCGTAACTACCTCTACAGTTATAATTTTGGCATTATCTCTCATAAAATACATATAAATGAATTGTTCTAACAAAGCTTGTATATTTCATGTTCTATAGTTTTGGAATTATGTCTCATGATATACACATATATCAAATGTTCTTACAAACATTGTACTTTTTATGTTCTATAGGGTTATTTTCAACACAATTTTCGGGATTAGTTTCAACTATTGGATGGCTATCGTTACAAGGTTTCTTCTTGGCTTTTTAAATGGCATACTAGGAACTATAAAGGCATATGCATGTGAACTTTTCCCTGAAGAATATCAAGCTTTAGGATTATCAGCTGTAAGCAACGAATCAAGAAACTTCTTGATGTTTATTATAATCCATTCAAATGTCACATGGTTTTCTTTCAGACTAGTACATCATGGGGGATAGGACTTGTCATTGGTCCAGCTTTGGGAGGTTTCCTTGCACAGGTTGCTATACTCACTTGTATCTGGATATGCTACATGAGTAGATAATATCTTCAAAGTTGTTTTAATATAGCATATGTATATGTATATCTATATATGTATATGCATGTGTGATGTGTGGCTATTACCTTTATACGTGGAACACATTCTCTAATATGGGTATAAAAATTCATATGGCCTGGATATTTTTCTTAATATTTATCAGAATGCGTTTCCAAAAGTAGTGTTTGAATCCGATACTTGCATTGGTATCACGAAACCAATTTTGGGATAATAAAGGAAGCTCACACTTATACTAATAGATAAGCAAAACTTACATGGATAGTTTGTAAGAAATAAGAATGTAAGATAAGTTGGATCTCTCTTCAATACGATATACGTACTCATAGTTAAGTTTGTACTAGCCTGTACTCCACATCTCCTAACTTGTACTGGTATTCAGCCTGCAGAGAAATTTCCATGTCTAGTATCTCCAGATTCTTTATTTGGGAGGTAACCATGATATTTTATGCAAATATTATTTGGTTTTAGTTATGTAAAAATTGCAACAATCATGTGTGATGCAGGTTCCCATACTTATTGCCTTGCCTTTGCATCTCCATTTTCGCATTTGTTGTGACCATCGTTGCAATTTGGCTACCGGTACAATTAACAATCAACATTTCCTTAACACTTCCATTAAAATGCATCTTAACATGATATGCATACAACATTTGAAACTTTTAAGTACAGTTTCTGATATTGATGAAAATAGGAACATTTTTTTTTCTAAATTAAAAATATTTTTTTAGGTTAAAAAAGAAGTTTTACATGTATTAGAACCATTATGGCTTTTTTGATGTTTGACCTATGCATCTTCATTTGTAATTTCCAATCTCCAATGTATACAGAAGATATATAACTTATACAAGGGCTGATATATAAAAGTGATGTTAGAGATGCAACATTTGGTTGCATATAGAGCAGCACTTTGCATATGTTAAGCTCTCGCCTCAGGCCTTGGAGCACCTCAATTTTTTTAAAACTATGCTTAGAAAAGGGAAAAAAAAGATATCATTGGACATACACATCAGTTCGATTTCATATTTCAACATGAACCTTAATTTATAAAAAATTAAATAATGCAGGAAACATTGCACATTCATAAATTAAATGAGTTGGAGTCTGCTTCGGATGCACCGGTTGCTAAGGAAAAAGCAAATGAGGAAAAAGATTCTACTTTATTGAGCCTCATCAAGAACTGGCCATTAATGTCTTCTATCATTGTCTATTGTGTTTTCTCTCTTTATGACACGGCTTACACTGAGGTAGACTTTAAAATATGGTCATTAGTTACAAATTTTCCATTTCAAACAAATGCTATTCATTTTCTATCATTGTTTCAAAGTACAGCGTAATTTCTAGATACCTAAATGTAAACGGTATAGTTTGGTTGGTGATGTATAGTTAAGTACATTTTACAATGGTTTAAGAACTCTGATCCTAATATATATTCACCCATAATAACTTCATAAAGGATTTTGAGTTTATCATTCACAGATTTTCTCATTATGGGCTGAGAGCCCGAAGAGTTTGTGGGGACTTAACTATACTAGTGATGACGTTGGCGTGGTCCTGTCCGTCACAGGTGAGTTTATTTATTACTTTTAACACCTCTTCTGTACTTGGATATTCCAAATTATTTGCAACATTTGTTTATTTGACAAAATGTCAAGCTAAATTACTTAATTATTTCCCTCAAACCTTCAATCATTTATTGGAATTATTTACTTTTCACTGCAAACAAACCATGCATTTTGTTCATGCAAAAAAAAGGTTAAAGAATGAGATAATTTGTGTCAATACTTCATTCAACACATTTTACGTTTTACATTTTTCATAAGCTTGGGATATTAGTAGTTGAACAAAACATTTAGAATTATTGTGTCTTCATTATTAGTATTAGGGGTCAATGTTGTAAAGCTGTAACTAGAAGCAGTCAAGTATTATTATTGCCATTACTTCACACCGGACGATTCTAAACAACGTGTTGTTTAGACGCACGGGTCATAGGCATAAATATATACAGGTCTTTGTATGTGAACGACGATGTTAAGAGTGTAATCAACATTCCGTTTTTGATTGTTGAATATGTGTTTTGTCAATTTGTTTACCCTCTTGATTTCCAACATGGCAAAACGGACAGGCCTTGTAAAATATCAAAATGGTCATTTTAAAAAATTATCGAGTTGCTCAGGGTCAAAACGGCTTCTCACCAAAATGATGATTGTTTCAGGGGTGTGCCTTCTCCTTTTCCATACTGCATTTTTTCCTATTGCAGTGAGGATATTTGGGCCTGTCATGGTAGCTCGCATCTCGGGAGTAAACAATCTTCCTTTATACTCATTATTTCTCTACAATTTCCAGTTCTCTTTATTAATTGCTTTCCCTTTGACTTTGAAAGTCAAACTATAATTCCTGCATTTTTCTTGATTTGTTTATAGTTATGTAGAAGTAGTATGTTTGACTTTCAGAGTCAAAGGTACCTACTTATAAAGGAAATAAGATTAGATACTTCAGTTGTTTTACAGGCTAATCCAGCTATCTCTTGTGTAGGTTCTATCTATACCTCTACTAACAGCTTATCCATACATAGCATTGTTATCTGGCTTCATGCTCACATTTACATTAAATTTAGCATCGATTCTGAAGAACGTTTTATCAGTAAGTCTTTTAGGACTAAATGTTGTCTCCTAAATGTAAATTTTGTGATTAACTGCTGCTGTTACGTTATTTATGATATGCACATATAAGTGGTACTTCAATTCTAGCCATGTATGTGAAGATTGACTGCATTGACCCATTACCTAACCAAATCGACCCACTTATTTTGCCAACTATAGTGGCGGGTTTCATAAGACTACTATAAAATAAAATAAAGAAACTTTACTTTTAATATATTTACGGAGGTCCAGTGACGGATCCAAGATTTTGCTCAAGTGGTGCAAACAAAATATATGTAAAAGTAACTTTTAAATTACAATTATCCTTTATGTTGTTTCATATTTTGGAAGCCAGTTATCTAAATCAACTAATATCGATCTGGAAAATGATGTTACTCATTTATAAATGTTTATAGTACCATATCCACTATTTCTCAATCACCATAATTTAAATAGTTTCTCTTTTAACCAGATCTCCATCATAACTGGGACAGTCATGCTGCAAAATAAAGCTGTGGTAATATTATTTGTTTCTCTAGTTTTTATTTATTTTTTAGTGTTATATTTTATACAAATGTACATGGATAATAGGATCAACACCAAAGAGGTGCTGCCAATGGTATTGCCATGACTTTGCAGGCAACTTTTAACGCAATTGGTCCATCATGTGGAGGAGCACTGTGAGTACTCATTTCTTTGACAATCTCAAATTAAGTGTGGGTCTGGGTCATTTAGGGAAAGAATTTAAGAAGTTGAGTTTAGTTATAAAAAAGTAGTTAACTCATTAAATATGATTAGTGGAAACTATATTTTTTCTCATAATTATTCATTTTAATTCCAACATTTAGATACATTCTAACCGAAGCGATTGACACATCTAGAGCAACTTTCAACAAGTAATATAATTACAATTAGTTAATATTAATAAGTCTATTTATCTCTAAATTTGTAGTTTGTCATGGTCCCTGAAGAGACAAAATGCAACCTTTCTTCCTGGTAAGCGCTTTTTCACTTTGAAATTGTTGCATAGAAAGACAATTTAAAAAAAAAATATTAGATTTACTCGATCCAATTTCAGGAGCACATATGATATTTTTTCTCTTGAATATAATTGCGGGACTAGGAGTTCTACTGACGTTCAAGCCATTTTTGATCATAAACCATTACTAGCTAGTTGGGGCACTCAAATTCGGTTTGCTTATAGGGTGATCCAAAGACTTAACTACAGTCATTAAAATGATGTAGTTGACAATTTCTTATGTGGACTTTCAATAAGGTCAACCATGCATGGGATCTAGCTTTGTTATATTAAAGTAGTTGAAAGTATAGATTATTTTCAAATTTGTAACATTGATGGAAGTGATTTGATGAGTGAAAAGACAAGGGTCTTGTTTTGTGAGGGTTGATCAACCGGTAGTGGGCGAGGGGATTGCTTTTTCCTTGAACAGTTCTTTCAAAAAATGAATTTTTGTTCAAGAATGAAATCTTGTTGGAACTGTCCATATCCGATTTTTTTTATCTCTCTATAATTGCAGTCATGGTAAAATCTTGGTTTATTTAATTATCAGGGACTCCCAAGCGCACGAATTTTCAAATGGAAAAAAAAAATTATGTTATGGTTCATGGGCTTCATGCTACTAGATGGAGTAAGTGTATCCCGAGGAAAGTTAATATTCATGTGTGGAGGTTGTTATTGGATCGTCTTCCTATTAAGCTCAATTTAAGCAGAAAAGGTTGTCTAATTCAGTCGATAATGTGTCGTGTTTGCTTGTTACGGGGTTGAGTCTACGAATCATATTTTGGGGAATGTATAGTCGCTTTTAGACTATGGAGTGGCATTGGCCGATGTTTAGATACTCAGTGTCCGGTTTCTAGACTTCCGCATTTGATTATTTCTTGGTTGGATTCGGCTTACCTATCTAAAATGAAGAAGATTGTGATTGAGGCCATCATTAATAGGATTGAAGATTCGAAAGCGTTGCTTGCATTGTTAACGTGTCGTTACAAGACAAAGGGAAACGTCGAGAAGACACTCAGTCTCGAAGAGATCATAGACGAATGCAAAACATTTTACTTTGCTAGGAAAAAAATCAACAACCAATCTTTTAACTTGGGCTTTTGTTCTTGGATGGAACCAAGAACGGCAGGACAAAGCTTGTGAAGAAGTAGTTAAGGTTTGTGGGCATGATGGGGAAACACTCATAATGCACCTATGAGTTGGTATATCACATTAATTTCAAACTCTCACGAACACTCATTTCTCCTCAAACACTAAATATTATTAAATATTAAAATAAACATACATACATATTGGTTAGATAATTGAAATATTAAATATATAGTTAATAATAAAGATTTAGAAATTATTAATTGATATTATGATAAAATATATTATTAACACAACTAAGGTTACTAAAGCTTTTAAAAATTGGGCCCTACCTTGGGGCCAAGCTTAACATCAGGAAAACCGAGGTTTTTTGGCCGTCTTGTAATGGCCTAAAGGTGCAAGAAGGGCTTTTACCGACGGAGATTGGGAGGCTGGATAAAGGGGTGAAACTCCTGGTGGGGTGGGGAAGGGGAGCTTTAGCAGGGATGCAAATTTTATTAGCGGCCTTGGTGTTAAAGGGCTTTGTATGCAGTGGAACTTATGAGGTATCTCCCCTAACCGAGGGACCCTCAAACTGAGCTTCTCCTTCTTCGCTCTTGTATGGGTGTTGCTAAGCTGTTGTTTGGACTGCGTACTTGCCAACCTTCATTTTTTGAGGAGGCGGTGTGTGTTTTCAACAATGTGCTAAGGAGCACTGCAGAAGATATCGTTGTTTGTGGGGGTCCCTTTTGGGGATCTTCAATGGAGGGTTGCTTCTCTTCTTGTCAAGTATGGTGGATTGGGGCTTCTCTTAGCGAATGATTTTTCCACTTATGCTTTTGTAGCTTCCAGGGTTCAATCTTGGAAATTGCAGGATCATATCCTGCGTAACAACAGTGTATCTGGGCTGGACCCAGATTACGGGCAGGTGTTGGGGCGTTTGCATGCATCCCTCCCAGATTCTGAGCTCAGTTGTTTCACTAGTATGGTCACCCCCTCCCCCAACCTCATCAAACTATGGCGAGTTCCCTTTACTGTAAAATATCTTAGAATTTGGGAATGAACTTTGGCTTGTCCCTGCGGCAGAAGGCGGTCCTGGAATGTCTCCAGCAACCGCACGCTCAGGATTTCTATCTGTCCTCCCTATTGAGGGGATAGGGCAACACATGTCCCAAATCGAGTACAGAGCGGTCCTTAAATATGAATAAGAAAGATATCAGATTCATCATCTAAACCATCCATGAGCTCCCACGTGTTAATAATAGAGTCGAGAGAGGAAACAGACACAAAACACAGGGGTGGAGGTGGTGTTAAGGGAGCCATAGGTGGTGGAGGTAAGGGAAACGGAGTGGGTAGAGTCACCTTTATGGAGTGAAGGGTGGTGGATTAAGGGGGTGGGTAAAGACATGGTTCTTGAAACAGGGGTGTGATGATATGGTGGAATTAGAGGTGGTGGTGGGATAATGGTGGTCAGAGAAAGGGGAAGGGGGAGAAAGGAAAGAGGTGGAGGAAATGGAAGGTGGGTTTTGGTTGTGGTGGTCAACGGTGGTGGAGTGGTAGTGTGATGGTGTTTAAGATGGTTGAGGTGATGGTTTGTGAAAGTAGGTGGGAGGGTGGGGTGGGGTGGGATGATGAAGAAGAAGAGTTACCTACAAGGGTAAAATAGTTAATTTATACTCACTTAACTGAGTAATTTAACTGACGTTAGAGGCAAGGACCATACGAGTACAGTTTTGTTAACCTCAAGTCCCAACTCTGTAATTATTAAACATTAGGACCACGAGTGCAATATCTGTAAACCACAGGGACTGACCATGCGATTCTCTCTAATAATAATTAAGAGGGTGTTTGGGATTGCGTTTTGAATATGATTTTTAGATTACTGCGTTTTGAAAACGCAGATAATTAGTTTTTAGTGTTTGGATTGCGTTTTGAAAACGCATATAATCGGTTTTTTAGGCTACCAAAACGCAATAATCTATAAGCAGCTTCACCCTGCTTTTCTAAAACGCATAATCTGTTTTGAAAACTCTCTAAAACTAAAATTTTAAATAAATTTTAATAGAAAGCAAGACGTGTAATTAATTGGAATCGTAGATAAAGATTTTAATATTAAAATTTAAAATTAACACATGGAAATTAGGTGGAAGATAAACTTGCATTTATAAACAAAGGGCAGTTTCGTCTTTTCAACCAAATAAATTAAACACTCAACATGATCATTATTATTATCGTCAACCCCACAGTCCATATGCCATTCACGGTATCATCCTGCAACACGTAACATCCAAACCCTAATCTTAAATCTCATCCACTCAATAAAATCTCAATCAAACCCACTACGATCAATAATTTTGTAATCAAGGATGACGGTATTGTTGGAAGATATGGTTCGGGCGATCGAGGCATGGTTAAGGATATTAAAAGAACCAGAACCGTATGTTGACCCGAATCTTGACCCGGTTCTTTTAGTGCCTGGGATTGCTGGGTCGATTTTGAATGCTAAAGATGGTGAAACTGAGAAAGAAGAGCGGGTTTGGGTTCGGATTTGGGAAGCTGATCGTGAGTTTAGAGATAAACTTTGGTGCAAGTTTGATCCTCAATCTGGTAGGTTTTTTATTATTATTATTATTATTATTTTTTTTTTTGTAAAGTGTTGATTTTTAAATTAGTGTGTTAAATTGATTATTGTGATTGAAGTTAGGGATAGTATATTTACTGATTATGGGGAAACACATACATGGTTATTGTTATTTATTGCAACTGAAGGGGTGTCCGCGTGATGTGGCGGGGATTGCCGGAATATCGTACTCAAATCAAAGAGAATAAAATATTTGATTTTTTTATAGTGTAATTTGAAAAATGTATTATGGTATGAAAAAATCATTGTAGTTTAAAAATCGTGGAGGTAGTTGGTTTAAAGTCAACAATATGTTTTAAAAGTTGTATTGCTTTATGTGAGATTACGTTTTTTGTCATCCTTATATGTATTATAATGTAGTATAGATGTAGATATGCTCATTAATCGATTCTCAAAATCGGTTTTCTTGCAGCAACGTGCCTTAAAATCAGATTATCTAAATCAGTTTTGTAGGAAGCAAAATTAGGCTGTTTTCACAGACATTGCAGTACTTTGATTTTTGCAGCCATGCAAATACTCCCTTAGAGTGATCCCTCTGGATTGATTACCTTTAAGGAATATACTGATGTTTTCAGATTTTATAATGTAAAATAAGCTAAGAGTTAGTGTTTTTTGTTAGAGTGTACTACTGTTGTCTATTAGTAGTTATTATTCAGTAGGGAGTAGGGACTAAGGAGGAAGAATAGATCAACTTTTCAGCAGGTTCAATGTTTGTTTGGCAATTGCGGAGCTTGTGGGATCTCAGTTGGGGGTCACTATCGAGTACTTGCCGTTTATAGATCCGTCTTGTGTAGTTTTTTGTTTAATATGACATCTTTATCGATTTTGTTGATATTCGTCACTGTTTTAATCTACTTATTGGCTTGGTGTTAACCAGGTAAAACTTTGTCTTTGGATCCCAATATCAGCATCGTTGTTCCTGAAGACAGAGATGGCCTCTATGCAATTGATTGCTTGGATCCTGCTATGGTGCGTGTTTTAATACTTATAACTGAATCATATTTACTTTGCATCCATCATACGTTTGTTAGTGTTGTTGTACAATACGTTTCTTCATTCATTGGACACCCCATTATTATCTGTTTAATATAATAAGTTAACGATTGTGAAGGCCAACTACCCAGCACAAGCTGTGTACATTTATTGTTTACCTTACTGGTATGGCTGGGCCCTACACATCATGAGTCCTTTTCTCTATCCCCCACCAGAGTATGAACTTGTGAATTCTGGAGAGAGAACGATTCTTCGTTGGATCTCCCGACTCAGTGACTCTTCATTTATTCTCACACTGTGTGCATAGGAAACAGTTGCTTTTGTTTCTCAATTCTCATTTCTCTTTACGTCATAAGCAAACATTAGTTATATACTTATAATTTATGTCTTAGATATCCAACAGCTACCCCTTATCTTTGTATAATTTAAAACCAATAAAATTTACTTTAAATTATCTAGTTTTAATGATGGTTAGAACATAGTGTGGCCGTGTGGGTTTGGTTACATTCTACACACTATGATGGTTAGAACATAGTGAGTTCCTACATAGATTACTTGTACCTTTTGCATAGGCTACTTGTACACATAAGGGTTCAAGGCTTATTTTGGTTATAGTAAACTTTTTTCATGGCACTAAAGCTATTTTCTTGTATTTATTTATTTTAATCTCTAAATTTTTATTGTTTAAATTCAACCAGCTAAAATGTTATATATATAAAATTTTTTAAATAACAAAAGCGTCGTATACGTGATGCGCGCATCACACATCGGATTTTGGGATTGAAACGCATCGGAGATCATCGCGCATTTTAAAATCAAGCTACACAGTAATTCTATTAGTTGTATGGGTTCTAATTTAATTATGATTGTCACTTAAAAACGCTTTTAGTCATACCTTTTTGTTTGTGTTTCTAATCGAAGGATTTACAATTTGCCATCTAGCATACCTTATTTGTGACTCCATCCAAATATATATCGGGCTTAAGGCTTTAAGCTTTTACTTTGTGCATAAAGAAGTCTCAAAAACCTTTAATCTGATGCAGATCTTTTTAATTGCATTTTTCATGTGAATATCCTGTTTTGGCAGGTTATCGGGCGTAGTAGCGTATGCTATTTTCATGACATGATAAATGAAATGACTAGCTGGGGATACCAAGAAGGAAAAACACTATTTGGATTTGGATATGATTTCCGACAAAGCAACAGGTATCAACTTGATGAATCTTTTGACATTTAAAACACATTGTTTATTTTTGCTCAATGCTCACATTTGTCAGGTACCCAAGTTAGACTTTATTTTAAGAATCCTTATTATAATTAGATGTGCTTTTACATCAAAACAATAAATACTTGCATTCTATGTTTAACTTCTAGTTTGACATCCATGCCACCCTAATTAATACGTAAGTGATTTGATTAATCAGCTGTGATTATCAATGTGAATAATAGAAATACAGCCAGCAAAAATCACTATCTACCCTAATAGGCTAATATAGAAGTCAATGTTATGGAAGCATCCCACGATTTACAAATTCGTTAGTCCATTTAATATTTTGAACAATTAACAGTTTGCATCATTTTTGTTCATATTTTGGGCATCATATATATTCGTATGCCTAGGGCTTGCATTTTCTTCTCCGCTTTACAAGTTTCATATGCTGGATGATAAACCAGACTTGATTGAAGCTATATCTTTTGAAATCTTTTGTATCTCTGAGTGCGCCTGCTCTCTGTTTTGTCTAGTAGTTGTAGACTTGTAGCTTTCAAATGTATATTTCATAGAATGGCTTTTGTGACTGTATTGGGGCTGTGTTGGTGGTTGTTTACGGTGTTTGGCTAAGATATAAATTATATGTGGTCAAAATTTGGTGGATGTGTTTTCTGTCAAGCACATGATCAATGCAATGTTTAAGACATCTAATAGAGGTGACAAAATCGATGGGTGGGGTCACAGGTCAAAACAAGCATGTTTTTTGTTTATTAAATCGGGTCAAATGGGTCGGTCGGGTCAAGTTGATCCCAACACTTTTTTTGTCCATTAATCCATTACGAACACTATGAATAATCAATGTATTAAATTCCACTATAAACCACATATCATGAGAAATAATAGTGCAGCTGGCTGTTCACTGTTGCACCAGTTCTATTTGATAATATGCTGAATTCATGTTGAATCAGTAATTGATATTTTTTGTTAACTCATATTCTGCTTACATATTTCAGACTCCAAGAAACTTTGGATCGCCTTGCTGCAAAGCTGGACACGATTTATACTGCATCAGGGGAGAAAAAGATAAATGTAATAACTCACTCAATGGGTGGACTTCTTGTCAAATGTTTTATGAGCCTACACAGTGATGTATGTTACTTTCTTTCTTCTTTGTGTTTTCTTGCTTCTGTTTCATACTTTCATACTATCATTTTAGCCGTGACAGCCGTTTTATATAAAATACCCTTTTGCAGATTTTTGAGAAATACGTAAAGAGTTGGATAGCAATTGCTGCACCATTTCAGGGTAAGCGACTCAAATTGTCTAGTTATGTATACAAGGACATATTCTTCCTAAAACCTAGAGGATTAAAATGATAACCAAATAATGTTTAAAAAATATTGTAACTTAAGCTAAGCAGTCAATATCGGTGGGATATCGGTGGGATATCGGCGGGATATCGGTTATCGGACCCTCACCGATATTCGGTGTCAAATATTGGTACCGATATTATCGGTGATATTTGCCGATATCCCACCGATATTTTGATTCTCATATATCGGTTATAGCGCCGCATTTCCAGGTTTTGCTTTTTTATAGGCCAAATTACAATAAAAGCCAATAATAATCATTTTTTTTGGAATAAGCCCCTAAATATTAAGAGTCCAACTACCCAAAAACACTTCCAAAACCCTAAACTGGACAGATTTGTCTCTCCTTCGTCTTCTACCATTCGTCTGTGATTGCCATCAAATCTGTAAGTATTATATATTATTATGTTTTAGGTTATATATAGATAACATTTCAAACAATGGCACTTTGGAGTCTTGACTTTTGATATTAGTATTAGTCATTTAGTATTATATATGACTATGTTTAGGTTTTATATTATGTTAATATATAAATATTAAAATTCTACATGATACTAAAATTACCGATATCCCGCCGATATCCCACCGCGATAACCTATATATCAAATATCGGCCCTTGACCGATATTCGATTTCCCACCGCATTAACTGCTTAGAACTTAAGTAGTTTCAGATTTATTACATGTGTGGTAAACTTAGTCAGAATTTGCTGAACTTTGTCTATTTTTCTTTTTTTTAACATAAGTTATTTTTATTTACGTTTTATTAACTGGACCAACAGGTGCACCTGGATATGTAACATCTACCTTAATGAATGGAATGTCATTTGTGGACGGTTGGGAAGCATACTTTTTTGTATCCAAATGGAGTATGCATCAGCTGGTATGTGGTCAGATGTTCTTGCTTAAATTGAAACCGAAATAAAAGGAAAAAAAAATGATATCTTTTATAGCTTCATTTCATTAACAACATGGTTATGCATTGGCAGTTGATTGAATGTCCATCGATTTATGAATTGATGGCATGTCTCGACCATGAGTGGGAACATGTTCCTCTATTACAAATTTGGAAGGAAATTCAGGATGACAATGGTAGCTCTAAACCTATGTTGGAGACATTCACCCCAATTGAAGCGGTTTCAATTTTCACTCAGGCTCTTTCAATGAATGAGGTATGCTTTTTTTTTTTTTTTTTTTTTTTTTTTTTGCGGGTTGCACATAGATTACTTATGGGTCATACTTTACAGTTAAGCTATGGAGGAGTGGATATCCCTCTACCATTTAACAAAGCAATCTTACAATGGGCTAATAAAACACGAGAGGTCTTGTCTTCAGCCAAACTTCCACCAAGTGTTAAATTCTACAACGTTTATGGCACTGGTCTTGATACTCCCCAGAGCGTTTGGTATAGCTTTCTTCTCCTTCTTAACACACACCCTCTGCAAAATATAAAACTAAAAATAAAGATTGGGTAATATTTGTTAATTTGATAACTGAGATTTAGCTTGCGGATCAGTTGATAACACCATGTGTTGTGCAGTTATGGAAGCGCGGACTCACCCATCTTGGACCTGCAGGAATTGCCATTGGTAGATGTAATGTTTCTTTACCTGGAATTTTACACAGTACTACTGGTTTTACTTTGTGGGGACGTTATGCTATTATTTGAAGTGGCATGATGACTTAGAATGGCTCAAAACATGTTTGGTCAAGTTGCATCTTCGACAAACTCATTTTTATCTTCCTTTTGACATTTTCAAATAAATAATGTTTTAAACATGATTTAGAAAACCATTTTATGATAATAATCTAAATTGTGAAATGAAGCGATGTAGGAAGTTTTATGTGCTCTAAATACTTTTTTCTGATGTTTGACATTCTTGACCCTCACATCTTGCCCGTTTTAATCCGTTTTTTTTTTATTTCTGGCAAAGTACAAACAAGTTGATGGATAAATTGTCAGAATTGCCACATCAAGTTGTATCGTCCGCATGAACGCTATATTTACTTCCTTTGTTCATGCGTTAAGTATTGGTTATTTTTTTACAGGCAACTTATATCAATGTTAATGGTGATGGGACGGTGCCTGTAGAATCATCCAAGGTATGTTACCATCTCAATGTCAAAACAGGTTAACGACCACCATGTTGCAGGCTCCATTAGTTGTACTGATTCTCCTTATAACTTTGTTGAAACAGGCTGATGGGCTCGATGCAGAAGCTAGGGTCGGTATCCCAGGTGAACACCGAGGGATCTTATGTGACAAACACCTGTTCCGGATAGTCAAGCACTGGCTAAAGGCAGACCATGATCCATTTTACAACCCTGTAAACGATTACGTCATCCTACCAACTTTATTTGAGATTGAGAAGCACAGTGACAGCAAGGGTAAAGAAGTAACTTCAGTAAAAGAAGAATGGGAAATTGTTTCAGAAGATGAGAGAGAAGCTATGGTTGGGTCAATATCAGCTACTTGTGTAGGTGATGATCTGTCTTCTTCTGAGGAAGCACATGCTACTTTTATTGTGCATCCACAGAGTAATGGTAAACAACATATTGAACTCAATGCCATGAGTGTTACTGCTGGTGTTTGAATTGATGAATTTATCATTATGTTAAATAAAATGTGTATATATATGTATATATTCAAGTGCATGCAAGTGAAAATAAAGAAAAAATTGTGATGGAAAAAGTGGTGGTGAACTTTATGTGTATCATCATTTAACTGTGTAATAGTTGTTGTTTGTGTAGCCATGTGGCCTACCCAAGTCATTGTGTCAAATTGTTTTTCTATCAATAAATAAATTTACTTGTAGATACGAAAACTTTTGTTGGGTTTGACAGTTTAAATGTAACTGTGACCGTCTCTGAGTTGTTAGTGATGGATTTTGACAGCTGTAAACCGAATGTAAACTGTTGAAGAAGCAAGGGTGTTCCAAGTACCAACAGTTAAAAAGTTGCACAACCCAAATGCACATGTATTGGCTATTTGGTTTAGTCTTTTTCTGACCGGTTTCAAGTATAAGCGGTAACCAAATTGTTCCTAAATCAAACCGTGAGAGTAAATGATGTCTGGTTTTAATTTTTGTATGGTTACAAACCGAACCGTGAATAACTGAATATCCTTACAAATCACAATAAGAGGGTGTTTGGAGGTTGAGTTTTGAAATTGATTTTTAGATTATTGCGTTTTGTAAACGCAAATGATTAGTTTTCAGTGTTTGGGAAAAAAAAAAGTTTATAAAAATAGATTATTTGCGTTTAATAGGTTATCAAAATGCAAATATTTAAAAGCAGCTCCACCCTACTACAACAAAACCCATAATCTATTTTCAAAAAGCAATCCCAAACACCCACTAAAATAGTGAACACTTTTTAAGCAAGCAAACAGGTACGATAGTGCAAGCGGTGGGGCCGTGACTTGAACTGAAGTAAAATTAATGAGTTCATTAACGAAACGGGCGCATTGACAAACAAACGACATGTATTTCGTTAATTTTCATATATTTTTTCACACTGTGTAACGGTACCTTTGAATTTATAAAATATTTCTATTAAAAAATATGAGTTGGTCGGCTCACCAGAATTTAGTTATGACGAAATTGGAGGCATTGTTTGTCTGGTAACATTTTTTAAAAAAATTATAGTTATTTATAGTTTGGAACACTAATAATGTTTTTAGCTTTTGTTTTATTAAATTCATTTTGATTCAAAACGTTTATATAAATAGCAAATTGACTAGGTTTATTTTATAAGATAGTTATTTTAACCGAATATTATGTGCTTCTAGAAAATAAAACTAGTAAAGTGTCACTTACCAAAAAAAAAATGCGTACTTTGTGAGATAGTACGGCTAGTGGGTATGAAGACATGAAAAAAGTCATGTCTTGATGCTATCTAAGATGCCACATAGGACAAGATCCATGTTCTTATTTTTGGGACATGGTAAGGGTGTGGAGACACCAAAAAAACCATGTCTCTTGCATTTATTATTATTTAATTAATTTTTTTAATATTAATTTCTCATAATAAAATAACAAAGTAAAACAAAAGAGCCAGCCGTCTACCTCCATCAAGAGGTGAGCAAATCGTTTTTTTTTTCCGAATCGGTTTCGGTTCCAAACCGGTTCGCTACAGTACCGGTTCCTGGCCGAACCAGTTTCGGTTCCAAACCGGTTCGGTTTTGGACCGGTTTTGTCGATTCGTATGTGATACCCCGCAATTTCAGGTTATTACTTTAACTAGACTCTAGTTACTTGTACATACTTTTCGCGCATTCTAATTAACTAGGGTTAGTTAGGATGAGTATACGTTGCACAGTTATAGATGAATAACTGCATGAAATGGTAATTCGGGGAATTACCGGACTACGTACACAAGTAGGGAACCCGGAACGTTGGTGACTTGGTGAAATGTGATTATTATAAACCTACATGTTGATATTATGTGCCACTATGTGATTATGTGAACTTACGTGACTAGACGTTAACGGATCGGTAACCGGGACGAAACGGACCGGGATCCAAATATGTATGACGAACGTTTACGTGTGTTTTGAATATTAAGGTTTAAGATATTAATATTTGGAGGTTGGTAGTGTTATAGAATAAAAGAAAATAAAATTTCGAATACTTGTCTCCCCCGCGGAGCGCGGAGGGGGGGCGGGGGGGATAATCCCCCGCGGTCCGCGAGGGCAATGAATAAAATCTGGTGATTTTTAGGAATGCCGCGGACCGCGACGGGAATTGTAATTACTCCCGCGGTCCGCAATGGAAATGAATACGTGGAAAACAAGTTTTAGCTCTTTAAAAACGATTTTAAACACCCTACTTCTCATAAACACAACCCTAATCGTCCCTAGCAGCCACCATACGAAAATACACTCCATAACCTCTGCCATAACCATAATCAATCAAGCTTTGGAGCTTTACTTGAGTTTTAATCACCCGATCGAAGAGCTTTAGGTATATTGTTAAACCTTTTGTGTTTTATCTTCTTTATTATGTTATAAAGCACCATAAATAAGTTGTCCAAGATCTGAAATAAACTTACAAAGATTAAAACATGGTTTTTCAAAAGGTTTAATGGGTCAAACATGATAGTATGCGATTGTTATTTGGTGTATCACATGATATTGCATGTTTTAGATGTTTTGGACTTCTAGGGTTTATGAATGATAATGTTTATGATGTATCATTAGGGTTTTGATCAGATTTGGGTCTTGTTAATGTTGCATGATGGTTGTTGGGTGTTGTTGATTGATAATATGCAACTAGGGTTTGATATAGTTGATGGTATTGCATGATTAAAATCTGGACAGAATCTGAATGACGACTTCTGGGTCTGTTACGTGGATTAAAAGTAATTCTTTTGATCGATTCTTTGCATGGTTGTATTTTACATGGTCTTAGCTTTTCATAATGGGCAAGATCATCTGTTTTGGACATCGTTTGAGTGGTTTTTGGAATTTTATTTGATAAGAGGTCATATCAGATTTTCGAAGTTGTAAATTGGGTCAACTTTAAACGGTCATAACTTGGGTTTTACAAAGAGTTAA
This sequence comes from Ambrosia artemisiifolia, assembly GCA_032199755.1. NCBI lineage: Eukaryota > Viridiplantae > Streptophyta > Magnoliopsida > Asterales > Asteraceae > Ambrosia > Ambrosia artemisiifolia. The sequence goes on from CM063512.1 coordinate 39,886,848, forward strand.
GCTTTGAAATTTGGACAGTAGGTCGACATTGGAAAAACTTGGCTCTTCCAAGTGGATTCACCCCGTTTGGGTGAATACACAATTTTTGGGAATTTTTCTATTAAACTGACCTGTTGTGGAAATTTTCTGGACATAGCTGTGTTGTACGAATTTTGATAATTTTTGTGTTTGGTTTTAAGACAAAAAAAAAATATGGGTTATCAACTGAATCCCAATGAATACTTAGTAAAAATTTGGGACTTTAATTCATTCGTTTAGTATTTTAAATAATTCGTTTTTCACAACGCACAATCTGCCCTAGAAACGCAGATTGTGTATGGGGTTTTTATGTGACTATTTGGAGTCCTATATGGTATGTATTTGACATGAACTTGTATGGACACTTGTATGAGATGTATTTGAAGTTCTAAACTGATAATAATCACTATGATCACCAACGGGTTACGTAGGACATACTTATGCATGTAGAGTCATTAGGTGTCACTACACGGTTTTGAACATTTAAACGTCTTGGACAAACGGGTTATATGGTGTATTGGTTGTACACATATACTCACTTAGTGACACTTGTATTAGGGAGTCGGTAGCACTCTATTGTTTTGGAATTTGGATAATTTGCTTGCAACCAAAGGTGAGTTTCACTACCTTTTCTCAAAAGCATGCGTCTCGGGTTTGAGACAACATACTAAACTTTTCTAGTCCGGTTTGGGACTACTCTTACAACTCAGGTTTTGAGTCCTTGTGTGGGTCGGGTTTTACGATTCCTTGTGTGGATCACGCTTTTATCAGTTTAAAACTTTACTATCCTTTGTGAACTAAACACACTCTATCAATTGAAGTCCTTACATATTATTGGGTTAATCGCTGTAGGCGAACGAGGTATTAGTTGATAGCGCTATTAGGTTGTGCAGCAACCTCATGCTTGAGGTGCTTGTGTCACGGTCATGAACTTCTGACCACGCTTTAAAGGAGCTGAACTGCTAGTGTTGATAGACACTAGTACTAAGGCAAAAACTTATAACTTTTGTATGTTCCCAATAATCACATGTTTAGTTACAATGAGTGGGCTAGCTACCCCTGACAAGCTTAAACTGATAACACTTGAACTTTTGGGTCTTGAGGACCTACGCTTTTACCTGGTTACGTGGTTTTTGGAAACCTACGCGTTTACTCATTCATTTACTTTACTTAGTGAACTCACCAACATTGTTTGTTGACCCACCATGTACATGCTTTTGCAGGTAGTTAGCTTCCGGTGTTACGATTAGGGAGCACTGCACGTTCATTGCATTTGGGGTCTTGGGAATACACTTAAATTACATATCATGCTTTTATATTTGTTTCTATATGGTTTAATATGGGCGCGTTGTTTTGCGCATGGTTTCTAAAAGGTTTAACTTTGGTTTATGCTTCCGCAGCTTAACTAAACTTGATTTTGAAAACGAACTAAATGGTTTGGGCATTTAGAGTTCGTTCATATGACTTATGGCTATGGGATCCTGGTATGTCATGCGCCTCGCGGTAAAACCCCGCAGTGGAAATTTGAGGGTGTGACATCGTAAGACCAGTTTCGGTTTGTTTCGGTTCTTAATCGGTCCTTTCACGCACATTTTTTTTTAAAGACAACACAAATTTTTTTTTTTTTTTACATAAAGTTCAACTTTTATTGATTTTTGTAATTTTTTTAAGGTGTATGGGTATATATTTGTATGTGTGGAAACTTTTTTGTATAGTTTTATTATATATAATTTTTTTTTACATAAAATTCAGTTTTTTTTTAATTAAAAAATACCGGTTTTTCATACTAGTTCCCAAACCGGTTTGAGTTAAAACCGGTTCGGTTCGGTTTTTCTAGTGGGGATGGGGAACCGATCCTAGAACCGCCAGTTCTTGTAGAAACCGGACCGGTTCGTGTAGGAACCGGTTTTTGGACGACCCGGTTCGGTTCGGTTCGTGCGATTCCGGTCCCCAAGCCGGTTTTTTTGCTCACCTCTTCCTTTTAATTAATATTAATTTCTCACAAATACCCACAACTTTCCTTCCACACAAAACCAGATCTAACTCTTTTCATATTCATCCTCCTCCCCTCCATCTCCAACCCTAATAATAATAATAATCAACCCAACCCAACCCATGGATCTGCCACCAGACGAGCTCCATTTCCTCTCAGCCACCGACATCCCTTTTCTTTTTAATTGACCGTTGCAAAAAGCACCAGGTATAATATTCAAACGGTCGAAAATTAAAAAGGATTGGTTGTGATTGGCCCGTCCCGGGCGTCTTGGGAGGGACGAGGACGGGGGAGGGGGATGGTGTTCGAGACAGGGACGAGCGAAAAAGTGAGAGACGGGGGCTTGGGGCGTCTCCATACCCTATAGCCTAATAGACATACCGTATAAAGACGTAGAAATTACGCGACACTAATAGACATACCGCGTAAATTATATAGACATTGTACATTTTTGCGTCATGTTTGTAGACCTACATGTATTCACTATTCTATGTCTAAATTATTAAGGTTTTTAATTGATATTTGGAATATTGTTGTACTTGATAAATCAAATCACTTCATATAACTTTGCTTAACATAGTAGAACAATTCGTTTTTATGGTATCAAGGCGACAATGCCTAACTGAATTACATATATTTCTAAATCTAAATAAGTATAAACTTATAAAATGATCCTAAAACTGAGAATTTATCCTATCAGATTGTACACTTTGTTACACACACCTGTACATGTAATTATCGGGCAGCAATTTTCGAATAAAAATAAAAGACAACCATTTTTTATGAATTACGACAACGTTTAGGTAAAAAGATTCCATTTTGATTTCTATAGAATGAAAAAAAAAAAAAAAAAAAACTCTTGATGCACTTTTGACTTGGTGAAATTGTTCAATTTTATAGACCCTTTAAAATAAGTTATTTTTATGACCGGCGAGATTATGTAAACAATCTTTTCTGAAACAAATAATCTATTTATATAGATTAAATATATTTTTTATTTTTATAAACCTTAAATTATTAATTTGACTTGGTCATGAATTTGTCACTTGTTTTTGAACCATCATCCCACACGCTTATTCCATCCTACCAATTCCTACTTGATCTAATCATTCTCTAATTTTATATTTATAAAAGATATATATTTTTTTTGTTTTTATAATCACCCATCTAATCATACACAATTAAACAAACCTCAAAATCAATTGTTAATCATAACTTTCTTTGACTTTCAGTTCATTTTCTCAAACACTCATTTGAAAGCAATCCAAAATCCCAATGGAGCATGGAGCAAAAAAGCTTAGTGATGATTATGAAGTTACTACCATCTTGGGAAGAGGCGGATTTTCGATTGTGCGAAAAGGTATTAAGAAGTCAAAGAGCGATTTTGAAGACTGTGAAAAGGAAGTTGCAATCAAGACCTTAAAAAGAGTTGGTGGTGGTGGTGGTCCTAGTAGTAGTGGGATGACGCGTTTTCCAAGTCGTAACCAGGTTTTGATATCGGATGCATTGCTAGCAAACGAGATCATGGTGATGAAAAGAGTAGTGGAGGAGGTATCTCCTCACTCAAACGTCATCCAATTACATGATGTTTGTGAGGATGCTACTGGGGTCCATCTTGTTCTTGAGTTATGTTCCGGTGGAGAGTTGTTTGACCGCATAGTTAGTCAAGAAAGGTACTCTGAGGCAGAGGCCGCCAAAGTGGTGCAACAAATTGCTAGCGGTCTAGCAGCACTCCACCGGGCCAATGTGATCCATAGGGATTTAAAGCCTGAAAATTGTCTTTTTCTTAGTAAAAGTAAAGACTCACCTTTGAAAATAATGGATTTTGGGCTAAGTTCAGTGGAGGAGTTTACAGATCCAGTTGTGGGCCTTTTTGGGTCCATTGATTATGTGTCACCAGAAGCATTATCCCAACAAAAGATTACTTCCAAATCTGATATGTGGGCTTTGGGTGTCATTTTGTATATTCTCCTTTCAGGGTAAGTAATTCAAGTAAGATATGTGGGCTTTGGGCTTTGGGCCTTGTATAAGATGAATGAAAACTTGGGTAGATTATTTAGTTCATATTTTAGAGTTAGAGGTGTACGTTTTTGTTTTTCAAATCGATACCAAGTGTGGAATCGGGTTTTGGAGAGAAATTGATTGGATTTTTCAGATTTTGATCATTTCGGGTCGGGTGTAGCTTATTTTTTAACCAGTTTCAGATAATAGGGTATGGAAGAACCGGTTTTTTAATACCCAGTTCCATGTTTTTTCGGGTAGCATATAATACATGCTTTTTTTCTTTAGGGTAGTGTGTAACACCTTTTTTTTTTTTTTCTCACTTCTACTTCATATAACAAATCAAACATGGTTATGATAAAATCAAATCCTACAAGGGCTGGTTGATTCACGCACACTCGTTTTTCTCATGATTCTTAGCTTATTAACGAAAAAAAAACCTTTAAATCAATCAGACATACACAAATCGATCATCACTACAACCACGTCACAAATGATAAAACATGGTTGTAGTGATGATCCATTTTCACAAACCGGTGGTTTGCCCTTTTTATGATAAAATATAAATCGAATCGTTTTGATAATTTCAGGTACCCACCTTTTAGTGCCCAATCGCATCTTCAAAAACAACAGATGATTATGCACGTATGACGACATCATTCTCAAATCATGTCTTGATCAAACATTCGTTTTAAATTGCAAATCAGTTGACATCGCGTGTGTTCATCGTGTAGGGGAACTTTAGCTTCTATGACAAAACATGGAAAAAGATTTCTCAATCAGCCAAGGACTTAATTAAAAGTTTGCTTAATGTTGACCCTCAAAAACGGCCAACCGCTGATGAGGTAAGTATCCACACATTTGACTTCTAAAGTCAAACTTAACCTTTTACTATAAACAACCTTTGACTTTAAAAGTCAAACTATAACCTTCTCTTTTTACTAATGTATATATAGATTCTTAAACATCCATGGGTGATTGGAGACTCGGCAACAGAGCGCCTAATCGACCCAGAGATTGTATCAAGGCTACAAAGCTTCAATGCAAGGCGAAAGTTTCGCGCAGCAGCCATAGCCAGCATGTATACATGCACTGTTTTCTTGAGAACAAAGAAGCTCAAGAACTTGGTTGGATCTTATGATTTGAACCAAGAAGAGCTTCAAAATCTTCGAAATCATTTCAAAACATTGTAAGTAAACATCATCAACTATAGTTTAATAACTGTCTTGAAACTATCTAAATTGGTATGCTATTTATTATGTTATCCTGCTGTTTAGACCGGTTCAGTCTGGTTTTGAAAACATTATAAAAATGTGTAAATTGGTATGTTTGACTTAACAGATGTGCAGATGGTGAAAATGCAACACTTAGTGAGTTTCAAGAGGTGCTAAAAGCCATGAAAATGACATCTCTAATACCTCTAGCCGGACGAATCTTCGACCTCTTTGACAATAATCGCGATGGTACGGTTGATATGAGGGAGATTCTTTGCGGGTTCTCTAGCCTAAAAAATCTCAAAGGAGACGATGCTCTTCGTCTCTGTTTCCAGGTGTGTTAGCCGAGTTTATTATCTTATTTTTATTATTTTTTTTATTTATCAAATTGATTTTAGTCAATATTCTATCTTCACTTTAAATGCAGCGATCTTTAATATTTTATTGTTATCTGATTGAGATTGGAATAAAGCTAGGGCTTCTGGCTCATTTCAATAAACCCCCAAAATTCTAAATAAAAATAAAAAGAAAATTATATGTAATTACTATTGGGCTCCGGGATTATTGGCGGTAGGATTTGTGGTCTATAATCATGCGTATAGACATTATTTATATACAAATTATAGGATCGAAAAAATATAGGATCGAAAAAAAAAAGACACAATTGGTGAAATAGGGTATGACTTTATATGTGCATTGGGCCCCAAAAAATTTGAAACATCGAGTCACCTGTTTATTTAAAGCGGTGAATCATGTTTGATAAATATATAAAACAACCACCGAGAGGGTGTTTGGGATTGAGTTTGGAAATGTACGTGCGGTAAATTTGTAATTTTTTTTTCAAAAGTCAAAAGCCAGGATTTCTAACTTTTCAAAAACAATTTTTCCACTCTTAAAAGTCAAAAGCCAAAAGTCAAAACAGATGGTGCTTTTGGTTACACAAACAACTTATTGACTTAGACTTTTTGAAAAAACCAATAAGTCAATAAGTTGTTTTGAAACTCAATCCCAAACACCCTCCGAGTATGTCAGTGATGGTACAAGAATGCTAATGAACATGTACGTGTTGACAGATGTATGATGCGGATGGGTCGGGCTGCATCAGTAAGGAAGAAGTGGCATCTATGCTTCGGGTAAGACGACATTATGGACATAGATTCAATGTGTTAAAAAGGTTTGAGTTTGTGAAAATTAAGGATTGGATGATTGTGTTGTGTTGTGTGTAGGCGTTGCCGGATGAATGTTTAAGTATAGATATCACAGAGCCAGGAAAACTAGATGAGATATTCGATCACATGGATGCCAATAGTGATGGGAAAGTCACCTTTGATGAGTTCAAAGCCGCTATGCAAAAAGATAGCTCCTTACAGGATGTTGTTCTCTCTTCAATTTGTCCCAATTAATAAATATTGCTTCTTGCTAGTTAAATTCATACATTATTATTATTATTATTATTATTATTATTATTATTATTATTATTATTATTTCTTAATTTAGGGGAGCCGGTGACCCAATTTGGCCACGGGTACCTCATGATAACATCGCTGCCGATGACAGCAATAGTAACTTTGTTAAATAAAAAATACCAATTAAACTACAAATAAACATTAAACTAGAAAAATACACATTAATATTATCAAAATACATTATTAAACTAAACATATAATTAAACTATAAAAAAACACAATTAAACTAGAAAAAATATAAATAACCTATCTAGGCCCTAACATCTTTTATGCCAAAACGGGGTCAAAACTCTAGCCATACCTATCCATGTACTCGACTAGTGACTTTGATTGCTACGTCCTCGGCTAGATCACCGTCCTCATCCATGGCTCTTTTGAAGAGGACTTCAAATCATTCACACTCATTATTAAGATCCGTCCACTTTTATGCAAGTAAATCAAAAGTACAGTTAGCTTTACCAACTATCTGTTGAAATTCTACCAACACGTTATTCCAATATGAAGACCTACCTGGTTTCCTGCACGTAACTGTAAAACGCATCAGTCTATTTGATATGTAAAATTGATATTTCAAATTAGATTTCTCAACCTTAGGACGCTCCCGGGATATAATCTAGTTTTATGTATAATTAAATGTGCGTAACTGAAATATTATTGTGTTAGTAAATGTAAACGTAAGTTAAAAATTAAATATGCGTAACTGAAATATTATTGTGTTGGTTACACCGAATGTAACAATAAATTATTTAACTCCAATAAAAATAATTTTTTTGAACGGAAAAGAACGATTTATCAACCACGTGATTCTGGGAGTTGTGGTTAAGGCTGACTACTCGACCGCTGCCAGGCTCTTGGGTCTTTCAAATGCGCTGAAACCCGACCTCCACCTGCCCCAAAGGCACAACAATGGAATCAATATAAATTGGTCAAATTTATTATTTTGGGTCAAGTGTGGAGGTGGACCAGACAATTAATGTAGTTAAAAATGGTCAAATTTATTTTCTTCGGATCAATGGGGAAAGAGAGTCAAAGGGACTATTCGTAAAAATGGTCTAGGCGTATAAGAAACCCAAGCCAACAAAGTCAAGCATCTGCGTAGAAACAGTGAGGTGTACAAAAACCATAAGAACGGGGAGACTACGTAAAAAGATGAATATGGTGTATTTAATTAATGATACCTTTGGAGGAATGTTTTTCATGGGTATATTTGGGTACAAGCATAGAGGGATGGTAAGTAATGCGGAGTGGGTGAAACGGTTCATTTTTTATGACATGGGGTAGAAAGATTTTTTGTTTTGTAATAATCTACAAGGGGTTGTTCAGATGTGTTTATGTCAGTGTCTTCCTTTTACAATGTATTGTACGTTTTAGGAGATGAATAAAAGATTTTTACCGTAAAAAATATAACCGAAATTTAAAATTAACTCATTCCAACATCACGTTAAATTCAAATGATGAAATCATGGCTATTTAACTTCACATTTCCTAAATATAACCGAAAATTAAAATTAACGCATTCAACATCACATTAAATTCAAATGTTGAAATCATGGCTATTTAACTTCACAATCACATCTCCTAAAAAAAACTAAAATACGATAAGCAGATCCACAAAGAAGACACAAAGCATAGAAAAAATGGCTGTTTTTTTCAACTCTAATATGGTTGTTTTTATTGTCATGGTTGCTTCCATGGCATTTCGTAGCTCGGCAATTAAACATACGGTCGGCGACGCCGATGGCTGGGGCATTCCTAGAAATCCCAATTTCTACGCCAAATGGGCATCACGTAGGATCTTCAGAGTCGGTGATTCTTTGGTCTTCAACCCTCCAAGCGGAATAAATGATGTCATAGAAGTGAGCAAGGATGACTACGACAATTGTCATACCGATAATTATGCAGTCAGCATACAAAGAGGCCCTGTCACCTTCAACTTAACCAGACCCGGAGGCCATTATTACACTGGTTCAGAGGAGGGACGTTGCACTTTTAACCAAAGGGTTCTAGGATTCATACACCCTGTGACGTCACATTCTGGGGGTGTGACATCACATTTTGGGGTATGTGGCAGCCTCCTATTGGTATGTGATGTGGGCCAGGGTGTATGAATCCTAAATAGAGGGTGTATCAATCCTAATTAACTTAACCAAAAGTTGGCAATTAATGCTGTCCCCGCAAATACTGTGGTTACTTCCTTGGGCTTTTGATTTGCATATATATGTAGAAACCGAGTCAAGTAATTGAAATGGAATAAATAAAAATTATATATTTGTTAAAGAAATTGTTTCTTTGATAAACTACATTCACCGATTCTTGATTTTTTTATTTTAAGATGCTCAAAGTAGGCTTACTATTTTTTATTTGTGATTTTGTCAAAAAGTTGTTTGTTAATAAGTGTAATATAATCAATGATCAATAGTAGATTTATATTATTAAAGTGAATATGGTGATGATAAGTATTTAGCCATTTATGAATAATGGTTTATAGGGTAAAGGGTATGCACCAAATTTTGGTGGATCTCTCCGAACGCCACATCATGTTTCAACTTAAACTCCTCAAATTAGAGGGTACTCACCAAATTTCACCAAAATCCACCAAGCTTCCTGAAATCTCAAATGACACACACTAGTCGAGTGCCGGTGCGATTTAGCGAAGACCCAAACATTGGTAATCACGCAACCTTTTTAAGTTAGAAATACAAAAATATAACAATATCACACTCAAACTAAATAGCATAAAATGCTCACACCAATCTTGGAGAAGTAGCATCAAACCGGGGAGCAAACCAGAAAGCCCACACCAAGTTGGAGCCTTTTTACCCATGCCAAACACCATATGGCAGTGTTCCAGTTTATGGCCACAACCCCGCTATCTTCCCGACCTCTACTCCGTATGCCCATATGTAACTAGTGTTGGGAATCATTGTATCATATACGAAGGGGAAGCGGTTTATATATATTAACATTAGATGAATATATAAAGATCTTGTACAAAGTGTTTTATTTGTGAGAAGTGTGAGAAAGTGTTTTGGCCATTGGATCATCTTAATCTATGGTATGAATTGAGTGAGTGGCATTTTGGTAATTAGTGTTATAATATTAATAATAAATTACATAGCTAAGGGGTATTAAAGTAAATTAGACACCCATATTTAATGGATAACTCTTAAAAAATAGAAACAACTATTTACTCTCATTCATTACTCTCTCTCTTTCTATTTCTCTTTCTCTCCTCTTCGAAATCAATCTGCCAAAATAACTTTTAAATATTCACTATTTTATCTAAAATCACGAGAATGACTCATGTGGAAAATTTTATGTGAATCATGGATCTTTAGTTTGTTGACTTTATCTACATGTGAACAAAAGGCTTCCTGATTATGTTTTTTTTTTTTTGAAGTGTAAGGTTTATGGTTATGTAAATGATGGATCTTTTGGTTGTTGACTTTATCTACATGTGATAATGTGTTTAGGATAATGTGTTTTATATTCAAGGGATATTATGGTAATATAGATAAAACACACTCGATTATGTATGATAAAGATAAAACACTGGATCTAGTGTGTTTTTTTTAATGTGTATGATGAAGATAAAACACACTGGATTATAGAGAAGATGATGATAAAACACACGGGACTGTTAAAACACAAAGTTGAGAATATGGTGATAAAACACATGTGGATGAACGTAAAACACCTTCTGGATAAGCAACACATAATATGAAAAATGAAATAAACACATTCATTTAAAACACCATAGTATGAACGTAAAACACCACAATATGATATTTGGATAATCGATGTAGTTGAATATGAATGATAATATGTGCAGAATGATTCTTTATAAAGATTTCAGTAAAATTCTTTCTAATTTAAAAAAAATCCCTAATAAAGCTCATATTTAATAACAAAATTAATTAGACAATTATCTCCTAAAATAAGATTGACAACCCAAATTACAATGATGCCCTTCTAATTAAAAAAATTGGCTGCCACGTGTCACTCTAAGATTGGTTCTCACACTTCTCACAAAAAAATAGTTTTGTACAAGAACCTAAACCTATATATATATATATATATATACAATATATATATAGCCGAATAGGGTATGGTTCTATGGAAAACCCTATATTAGGGTGAAAACCGGGGAAACTCTAACTTCCCGAGCTTTTTAGGGTCTGAAAATTTTAGGGCATGTAATATACATAATACTAAGCATTTTGAGCCAAAAAAATCAAAAAAAGCGCCGAGCGTTTTTTTTTTTTTAAATTAAAGTTTTCAGGTAACACATGTTACACGAAAATAACACATGTTATTTTCCACTAACATGTGTTACCCGAAAACGGTTTTTTTTTTAAAAAAAATAGCCGCACTTTTTTGATTTTTTTGGCTCAAAATGCTTAGAATTATGTATATTACATGCTCTAAAAATTTCAGACCCTAAAAAGCTTGAGAAGTTATAGTTTCCCCGGTTTTCACCCTAATATAGGGTTTTCCATTTATCCTATATATATATATATATATGTTATATAATTAATTTTATTAATCCGATTAATAAAATATTCCCAATCAGGATCTCATTTAAACGCATATAAACAAATAAATAATAAACAACCATAGGGGGTTTAGTAATCAACCTTTGACGACTACATCGGAATTGTAACACGCGGGTTACAACGAATCCTCGCTAGTAGGAAGTTCACAACCGAGCACGAACCAACCGGGAAGCAACACTTTTCCTTGGGTGGCGGCCAAAAACTTGGAGAGGAAGGAAGGAGTTTTGATAAAAAGTATGATTAGGGTTTGCACCTTAATCCCCCTTTTATAAAACTAAAACTTACATTAAGCCCCCTTTGATTATACACTTATAATCCTCTTAATACTAATCTAATTAATATCAAGTCCCTCGAGTCTAAAATATTATTATTGCATAAATAATAATCCATCGACACGTGAACTTATCTGATTCGTGTACCAACGTGTAACTCTTCGGATCGTACCAGGTCGGGTTACGTTGACCTCGACTTTAATTAAATCGGACATACTATATACCCAACAACTAGCTTACCTCTAATTTATATATACAGACTAATTTGCAATTTAGGTATGCATTATAAGTTGTACCATGAGCTTTAGTTGGTTGTACCCACCATTGCTTTTTTATCTTTAACTAGTGGTAATCGAGGCGGCGCGTTGCGCCTAGGTTAAACCGGTATCTAATTCTTTGTATGTAACGCACAACAGTGGAATGACGACGCAATTTCTTTTTGTATTACAACAGCCTTTCTTTTAATTTTCCAGTGTTTGTTACTGGTGTATAAGTTGCAAGAATACTAGATTTCGGATCTGATGTAGCGAACCAATAATTAACGGAGTTTAATAGTAACTTGCCGGCCTTGAATAGTTACTTGACGGAGTTGGATAGTAGTTGACGGAGTTGAGTTGAGTAGTAACATGACAGAATTGAGTAGTACCCTAACGAGTCGAGTAAAGAAAATTTAAAAAACATAGTTAAATGGTAACTCAACGGAGGAAAACACGGAGTTGCGGGAAAAAATAAATTAAAAGAACAGAGTAGATAGTAACATGGCGGAGTTCAATAGTAACGTCGTTAAGCTAACGGAATTGAATAGTAGCCTAACGGAGTTGAGTAGTAACATAACGGCGTTGAGTGGACTTGAATAGTAACTTGACGACCTTGAATAGTAAATTGACGGAGTTGGATAGTAGTTGACGAAATTGAGTTGCCTTGAGTTGTACCATGACGGAACTGAGTAGTAGCCTACAGACTTGAGTAAAGAAAATTTAAAAAAAAACATAGCTAAATATTAACTTAACAGAGAAAAAAACGGAGTTGCGGAATTTTTTTTTTTAAAAAAACAGAGCAAATAGTAACTTGACGGAGTTAAATACTTAACGTAGTTGAATAGTAACTCCGTTAAGCTAACGGAGTTGAACAGTAGCCTAACGGAGTTGAGTAGTAACCTAACGGCGTTGAGTGGAGTTGAATAGTAACTTGACGGCTTTGAATAGTAACTTGACAGCCTTGAATAGTAACTTTACGGAGTTGGATAGTAGTTGACGGAGTTGAGTTGAGTAGTAACATGACGGAATTGAGTAGTAGCCTAATAGAGTTGAGTGAAGAAAATTAAAAAATAGAGTTAAATAGTAACTTAACGAAGAAAAATACGGATTTAGGAAAAAAAAAATAAAAAATCAGAGTAAATAGTAACTTGACGGAGTTGAATAGTAACTCCGTTAAACTAAATAGCAACTTAACTAAGTTAAATAGTAACTTAACGGAGTTGAATAGTAACTCCGTTAGTGCTATTCATGAGTTTGAAAACTAATATATAGAGTAAAGTGCACGGATGGTCCATGTGGTTTGCCCAAATTTAAACTCTGCTCCTTAGCTTTTGGAAATTACACGTATGGGATTTGTGGTTTGTATTTTGTTTCATCGGTGGTCCCTGACTTGGATGGAGGTTAAGTTTTTCAGTTAAGTCTATGTAAAATTACTAAATTACCCTCTTTTTAAAAAAGAAATATTATACTCTCTCTATTTATTTATACTTCTGTCTCTTTCAACCCCACCACACCAAACCACCACCACCAACCATCTACTACCACCAAACCATCTGCAAAAAAATATGGTTATCTTCTGCCGATAACCACCATAACGTGAGCCACCATCAAGAGCCATTATAATCGTCCCATCTCCTTTACTAACCACCACCAAAGAACACCCCTGCAGCTGTGACCACCACAAAGCGTCACCACCTGCACCCAAACAACCACTATCGGACCAACACCAACCTGTCGAACCACAATCGAACTTAAACAACCACCATTGGACCTGTTACCATCGAACCACCACTGTCTCCTTCCCTCCCGACCAACGCCGCCGTCGATCCGGTCACCACCTGACTGCTTCGGCTATTTATAACCAGCTGATGATACTCGCATCCGAACAGAGCAAAACGAGGGGTTACAAAGGACTCACGACAGTCACCATAACCCGGTGACTGTCCGGTTAATAATATAGGGTGATTCCGGTTGATTATTGGTTCTCAACAGAAACAAAGGAGGAAGAAGGATGGTTGTAAAGTGGTAACCGGTGATGAGGGGGTAACATAGGGAGATGAAGGGGGGTGATGCCCTTGATGTGGGATTGTTGGTATGAAGTGGGTTTTGAAGGAGAAGGGTACAAGTTAAGAGGAAGAGATGGGTTAGGGTTGGTATGAAGTGGGTTTTGGGGAAAGATGGCAGTGGTGGTCGGAGGAATATGGTGGTGGTGTTGGTGTTGGTGTTGGTGGGTGGTGGTTGGAGGAGGAGGGGGTGATGTTGGTTGTTTGAGGAGGAGGAGGAGGAGGAGGTGGTGCTGGTCATATATATAAAAGATTAAACTGCTGGGATAGTCCCTATGGGTATTTTGGTTATTTTACATGACTTAACTCATAAAATTTAACGACGTTAGCTGGTAGGGACCAAAATGTTATAAAATGTCAACGTTGGGGACCATTGAAAATATATGGGGGCATACGTGAAATTTAGGCAAACCACAGGGACCATCCGTGCACTTTACTCTAATATATAGGTAATTTTATACTTAAAAACCCAATACTTTTTCTTCTGTTAGGCTGAATGGTGTGGAGTCGGTGAACGTCTGGGAGGTGATGTGTCAGTCGGTGGAATGGGGAACACCGCTCCCCCGAAAGTTTTTCGGTGAAATCGGTGAAAATCTACCGAACGTACCGAGCCACCTCATTGGTTGATAAATATGAATATTGGACTATCCGTTGGTAGTGGACCGTTATAAAAAAAAATCAAACTTTTTACACTATATGGAGGTGGCTGATGGTGGAGGTGCCTGTGACGGATGGTGAAGGTGATCGATGGTGGAGGTGGCTGTGAAGAAGATGGTGGAGGTGGGTGAGGTTGATGGTGAAGAAAGAAGATGAAGATGGTGGAGGTGGCTGTGATTAGGGAAGAAGATGGTGGATGTGGGTGATGGTGAAGAAATAAGATGAAGAAGATGAAGGTAAGATGGGGATGAGTGTGTGTTTTTCACATATTTCTTAAGTTTAATGTATTTTTAAAAATATAAAATATTAAATAGATTAAATAAAAATAATAAAAAAAGAAGGGAAAGGGGGAATTGGGAGAAACCATTTCCTTGGTTTGGGGGAGGGAAGGGGGAAAATGATATGGCGCTGATGTGACATTTGAGGAAGTTGGGGGAAACCATCACCACACCATATAGCCTTACAATATAAAATCAAAACTTTTTCCCTTTTTAGTTTCCTATACTTTTTATCGTTTACATTTTTTATTTTACACCTCTTTTTCCCGTTTAAGGGCCCTTTCGCAACACACTGGTCCAACAACGACTTAGTGTTTCTATGTTTTACGTTTCACTTGCAACTACTTTACTTTCGGTTGATTTTTTTTTCGTTTTTTATTTCTTTTTTAATACGTGTTATTTCGATGTTGGTGGTCACTAACTGTGGTGTGTTATTGATACTACATGTCATGGTTTTACGTTGCCGGCACAACGCGGGAGCCTTAATACTAGTTTTCTATGAAAAGAAGTCCTCTTCGTTGTTATCAAGATGCTTCTCGTCCTCTCTTTACTTTATCGGAAACAACATTTGTTACTGTTTCTATAAAGACATGTTTATATCTTTTTTAGCATACCGCAACGTTATTTATTAATGATTACTGTTATTTTGTTTTCTCTTCGATTGCAATGCCAATTCCAATGTTAGCAGTTGTAATGAACCGAACTGATATCAACCGAAATCGGCACTAGTATATATTTTTTACGTAAAGAAATATGCTTACAGTTTATTTAGGATGATCATTAAGGGTTTTATTTGTATTACATAATATTAATTCTGACGATCATTAGAAATGACCGTTGTACCATTTATATTTTCTTCATCTAAAAAAACTGATGCTAAAATGAACAGAAAGCCATTAAGCACAGCCTTTCTATCCCCAAATCTTATTACTGTTCCTGAACCACCAAAGAAAACATATCAAACATTACATGATTTTTTTCTCTTTGGAATTTCTTTGAAAGCTTGGTGGGCACAAACATGAGGTCTCGGACAGCCCATGCCTTATGCGGGTTGGGCAATTGAATTGGGCCCACGATCACAAGGGCCGAGCCGCCGAGGTGGTCATAATTTTTTTTTTTATTTTTGAAAAGAAGTATATGTTATGTTATAATATATTTTAAACAAAAGCTCGTAATTAGATTTAAAACCAACATAAGATGTATTTAGTTTAAGCCCATAATTAAAACCTATTTTTTATTCTAATTACTTAAATACCTAACTAAACTCATTATAGCTCATTATTCATTAAACCATCAAAAAAACTAGAAGAGCCCACTGGCCCGATATGGTGTTTAAACTAATTAACCCAACAAAAAAGTTTCTCGGGCATGGAGGCATGTTAGCCTGCTTGGTGCAGACATGAACGGACGTCAAACATCAACATTCAATAGTTACATGTCATTGAAGAATTGAACGAAGGCAAGGGTGAAAGTTTGGTGTGTGATTAATTGAATGTCTTCAAACTCTGATCTTTTGTACTTCTTTAATCCTTAAATTTTAAACCATTAACCCTCAAACTAACATCTGAT
The DNA here is from genome assembly GCA_032199755.1 of Ambrosia artemisiifolia. Taxonomy (NCBI): domain Eukaryota; kingdom Viridiplantae; phylum Streptophyta; class Magnoliopsida; order Asterales; family Asteraceae; genus Ambrosia; species Ambrosia artemisiifolia. Next base: position 39,903,192 of record CM063512.1, read on the forward strand.
TATTTGAAATTGAAACAAACCATGTTTGATTTTGTGAAGGGCATATTACTAAGATATTGTTATGAAATTATGCCTCGGAATTATTTCATTAGGTTTTTGAAAACACTTGAAGACTTCTTGTGCCTCCTAAACACTTATTATATATTACAACTTTGTTAGCAATTGATTTGGCTAGTTTTTCTATCTTGAAGTCTTCTCTGATAGTGAGATATTATGCGGATTTTGTCAGTCGGTCAAAAATAACCCAAAGCGTATCGTAACCAATGGATGTGCGAGGCAATTAGATACTTAAATCCATGGAGGTTTGTTTCCATTTCCATTGCGGAATTAAGGTTGTTGAAGAAATACAAATGGTCTTTGATATTCCACCTTGACCTTGGAATAAGTCAAACATTTCCTTATGTACGAAGCAATCTGAAGGGATCGAATACTCTCTTACCTGAGAGAGATTTTGAATTAATAATATATAGAATGTTACAATACATACATAAGGATATAATTAAAAACACATTTAATACAAAGTCAACACAATAATTGAAAGAATCGATCTTGGAGATAATCATGTGATGGTAGTTGAGATTTATGATTTGATATTATCTTTTACCCTCTGCAAGCGAACGGCGGAGATTGAACCCAAAGCAAGTCACGAAAATATTCAAACTGCGGACGCGGTAGACTCTTGGTGAAAATATCTGCAAGTTGAAGCTTGGTAGAAACAAACTTAGTGTGTAGTTTCTTAGACATAACAAGTTCTCGAATGAAATGATAATCCAAGTCGATGTGCTTGGCTCGTTTGTGAGAAACTGGATTCTGACTCATGAACAAAGCTAACAAAGTAGGGCGAGTCAAAGGTAAAGCATGAAGTTCTTTAAGTATGTGCGTGATCCAAACAATTTCAGCTGCAACATTCGCCATCGCTCTATATTCCGACTCACAACTAGAACAAGAAATAGTCGGCTGCTTCTTAGCACTCCATGAAACCAAATTACCTCCTAAAAATATAGAATAGCTATAGGTTGATCTTCTTGTTTCACTACACCGTGCCCAATCAGCATCCAAGTACCCTAAGATGGAAGTAGATAAGGGACGAGTGAAAACTAGACCATGCGAAATGGTGCCCTTACATATCTTAAAATGCGCTTAACTAGTTGAAAGTGTTTAGTAGTGGGAGAATGAAGATGTTGACCTCCCTGGTTAACTGCGTAAGATATGTCGGGCCGAGTTATGGTTAAGTATTGAATAGCGCCAATGAGGGAGCGATAGGTGGTAGGGTCCAAAAAAGGTTCACCATCCGAGAGGAAAAAGTCGGATGTGGAGAGAGAAGTGGGAGCAGGTTTAGCGTCAGTTAGACCGGCACGAATGAGAATGTCATTCGCGTATTTGGTTTGAGTGAGGAAGAGACGATCGGTTGTGTTAAGGACTTCTAGGCCAAGAAAATAATTCAAATGGCAAACTCATTATGTAGACGGGTGGTGAAGTTGCGAAGTAACGTGTCATTATTCCCTGTGAGAATGAGATCATCAACATAAACGAGTAAGTACATAATAAGGTCAACTTGATGAAAGATGAAGATGGATGTATCCGCACAACTACATGTGAAGCCATAGGATATGAGAAAGGAGCTAAGGCGATGAAACCAAGCACGAGGATCTTGTTTTAGGCCATAGAGAGCCTTGTTGAGCTTGCAAACATGAGTTGGAAAGCGTTGGTCAACAAAGCCGGGAGGTTGCTCCATGAAGACGGTTTCGGATAAAGTCCCATTAAGAAAAGCATTGTTCACGTCCAATTAATGAAGAGATCATCGATTTACGACAGCTAGAGAAAGAACAATGCGAATTGTAAAAGATTTAAACACGGGACTAAAGGTGTGATGAAAATCAAGACCCGGGATTTGTGTAAACCCTTGGGCCACGAGACGAGCTTTATGTCGATCTAAAGTCCCATTCGAATGATATTTGGTATGAAACACCCATTTAGAGCCAACAACAATAGTCGAAGATGGGCGGGGCACAAGTGTCCATGTGTAGTTTCGATTGAGTGCATTTAGTTCATCACGCATAGCTTGCATCCAATGAGGATGTTTGGGCGCACTCTTGAAACCCTTGGGATCGACATTGCTACGACGAGAAACATGAAGACACGAGTGCATGACATTAGCGAGATAAGAGGTATGTTTAGGATTAGGTTTAAAGGTACCAACTTTGGAGCTGGTTACCATGGGGTGCGATGATTCGGATTGATGTTGTTGCGGGTGAGGATGATGGGGGGATTGGGCTGGGAATGTCGGGTTGGGAATTTGAAGTGGGTAGAGAAGAAGCAGGCCCATATTCAGGCTGGAAAGAATCCAGAGGAGCAGGCCCAGTAGAGGGCAGATAAGAAGTAGGAGGAGGAGGCCCAGTATTGGGCTCAAAGGAAATAGAATGGGCAGGCCCAGTAGACACGAAAGGTTAGCGACACTGGGCTAGAAGGTGGGGTCTTTACAAAAAGAGCATGAGGGGGGTGTTGAGGATGTGGATTTGGGCTCGGGTGTAGGAGCCGAGGGTTGTGTAGTGGGCTGATTGAGGGAAGTGGGTTCATGAAAGGTTGATAAAAAAATTTTGGTGATGTCGGTTCGAGAGGATGTATTATTGAATGGAAAATAAGTCTCATCAAGCTGAGCATGTCTCATGATATAGATACGAGACGACATAGGATCAAAGCACTTGTACCCCTTGTATTGAGGAGCATAGCCGAGAAAAACACAAGGAATGCTTCGAGGAGGGAGTTTATGAGGGGCATGGTCACATAGGTAAGGGTAGACACAACAACCGAACACCCGAAAATCATTATAGAAGGGTTGTGTGGAAAAAAGAATCTCAAAATGAGATTTGTTGTCCAAAACTTTTGTGGGTAAGCGATTAATAATGTAAGTTGCGATACTAAAGCTACAACCCATTGTTCAATAGGAACACGAGCATGAAAGAGCATGGCTAAACCTGTCTCAACGATATGACGATGCTTTTGCTCGGCTCGTCCATTTTGAGGTGCGGTATATGGACATGAAAGATGGTGACAAGTGCCATTTTCATCAAAGATTTTATGCACATATTGATTAACAAATTTGGTACCACCGTCACTTTGGAAAACTTTAATTTTCCATGAAAATTGAGTTTGAACAAGACGCAAAAAATTTTGCAAAGTTGTGTAAAACTCATTTTTGTGTAAAACTCTTTTTTTACTTTTAAGTGGATACAACCATGAAAAACGAGAGCAAACATCAATAAACACAACATAGTATTTGTAGCCATCTCTACTTATGAATGGTGAGGGTCCCCATAAATCACAATGAATGAGATCAAGGGGATGAGAAGCATGTTTTTCATTTAAGGTAAATGGTAATTTATGTGCTTTTGCAAGTTGATAAGGGGAGCAAATATTTGGTTTAGGCAAAATAGATGTAAACGACAAACAACCAAGTTTTTGCTAAATAGAAATAGTGTCAAAAGCAACATGTCCCAAACAATTATGCCACAATTCAAATGAGGCTTTATTAGACAAAACAGAAGCAACAAAAGCAAAAGATTTATCCCGAATCATATAAAGTCCATTATCACATCGTCCTTCAGCGAGCAGTTTACTTGTTTTCCGGTCCCGAATAACAAAAAACGAATATGAGAATAGCACATCAACAGGATAATCTTTGGTCAACTTGCTAACTGAAAGAAGATTCCTTGTTATTTTTGGAACAACGAGGTCATCTTTCAAGGGAATGGTTTTGTTAATTGTTACATGATCTTTATGAGAGATGGGCAAAGATAGATCATTTTCAAAAACAACTGAATTTTTACCATTATAAGGTGAAAAAGAATGAAGCTTACCGGTGTCATCGGTCATCTGAAGATCGGCTCTGCTATCCGCGGTCCAATCAGGAACATCATCATGGACATTTCACTTGGAGTGAAACACACGAGCAAGATCCTCATCAGAGGAGGCCGAAGTAGCAAAGGATGCGAGTTTGGGACATTTTGCATAATGCCCATTTGTTTGACACAATTGACAATGTGGTGGTCGACGATTTCCCTAGACAGAAGATTGAGTAGGTTGTCCGCGGGAGGAAGAAGATAGATTGCGGGACCGATTTTGACTGTGACCCAAGGGCCGATGTGAAAGCGACGGGGGCAGGAGACGGAGGCTGAAGAGACGCAAGAAATTGTTCTTGGCTCTCAGCTTTAGTGAGAAGGTCATGAAAAGGCATCGGTTCACGATTGGTTCTAATAGCCGTGGACCAACTCTCGAAGGTAGATCCTAAACCACACAAGAACCAGTGAGTTTTATACGTCTCACTAACCGGATGACCAATGGTCGATAGTTGGTCGTATATTCCTTTAAACTTCCGACCAAATTCAGCCACTGTTGATGAACCTTTGGTTAGTTGACGCAGACTATCACGAAGAAGATCCATACGTTCAAGGGACGTATTGCTATAAACCGCTTCAAGAGCAATCCAGATCTGCCTTGCGGTTGAAAGGCCGAGAATTTCGGCAATGGCTTTTTCGGTGAGGAAGGAGTTAAGAATAAGGATAGCTTGTTGATCAAGAAGGGACCAAACCGAATATTCAGGATTTGGTTGTTCTTTATTCTCGATCAGAATAGTGGTGGGAGGCGGAGGAGAAGCACCAGTGACATGGCCGATTGGGCCTTGGTTAGCAAGGAGAGAAAGAAGTTGATATTACCAAGAAAGGTAATTAGAGGTGGATAGTTTTATGGTAATCATATGTAAAATGGTTGCCATAGGAAGTTTGGATTCAAAGGTAGAGGAGGAAGAAGAAGCAGGGATAGTTGGGGCCATGGGTATGGATCTAAATAAACAAGAAGATCAAAAAGAAAGTCTCTTGGCTGATACCATGAAGGGATCAAATACTCTCTTACTTGAGAGAGATTTGGAATTGATAATATGTAGAATGTTACAATACATACATAAGGAAATAATTAAAAATACATTTAATACAAAGTCAACACAATAATTGAAAGAATCAATATTGGAGATAATCATGTGATGGTAGTTGAGATTTATGATTTGATATTATCTTTTACAATCCCTTTCTTCATTCGGGACACAAATTATCTATAAGATTATTTTTTGAGCCCATCTTTATAACTCGCATAGGACCTCCGTGGGCCCACAATTTCTCGGAGACGACCATGTTGATGTCTTCACTAACATTCAAATAAGCATTTTTTTCAAGAAATCTATAAACCTTCACTAGTATCATCATCCTTTTTTGTTTCAAGAAATCGTCTATCGTGAAAAAAGAAAAAAACAAAAACAATTATGACAAGAACATAGAGAATACGAATATAGGCATAGCATAATTTTATTGTATGAAGAACGATCATTGGGGAGAATATGGTTGCAATTCTATGATGAAATGATGACAACCCTCGTTGCAATCTACGAACCAGAAGAAGAATTTGCGAAGGGGAAGGAAGAAGCAGTTGTGGTTTGGTTCGAGAGAGTATAGTCGTGCCCTAAATATAAGGAGTTGTTGGTTTGGTTTGAAGGAAAACACTTTGTTTTGTTCGTAACTAGACCTATCAATCTAATCACCTAGGTTTAGATGAACTATTGAACTTGTTTGGAATTTTTCATATTTAACATAATCAAATTGTTATTAACTTAATAGTGAATTGTTCTTCGTCATTGTGGGAGATGAAGCGTAGATGGGAACCCATGTGAAATCTATATCTATACTATATAATAAAATAAAATTGTTGAGGGACACTTGTCATTATTCTATACTATTTATTTTTTTATTTTCCCGCCCATCTCTTCAACTTAATAATGGATAATTATTATAATACTTCCAAATAAACTTATTTTATTATTACTTAAAACTTATATTAATGTTTCCATATATCACCAAATTTGAAATTATGTTTGTTAAAATATTATAAAAAAATGAAAAAATAATTATAACAATTATTTTTTATGAGCAATTTATAAAATTTTTCAAATGTTTAATGTTTTAAGTGATAAAAATATGTCAAATAATAAAAAAAATATGTGATAGTAAAAAATTCATTTTTACTGCATAACTTTTTATGTGCTAATACTATATATTTATATGTAGTATTAAAATTTTCACTGTTTAACTTTTTATGTATTAATAATTTCATATATTTATAATTGTAATTTAAGTAACTTAACTATGTTAAAATGATATTTAAATGAGTAAGTACACTTTAGTTGAAATTATATTTATCTAGTACAGAAAAAAGCTAATACACAGTTACAAAATGTTTTAATAATCAACTTGACATAATATAAAAATATTACGTCAAGATCTTTCTTTTTTAAAACATATCTTAATGACTATATGTATTAAGATATGAAATTATATTTTATTCAACCCGTATAGCACATGGTTTTATTCAACCAGTGCAATACACAAGTTTTTTAAGGACATAACTTTTTTAATTACTAGGTATTTCATTTGTTCAACCTGTGTACTACACGGGATTCTAACTTAGTATTATTAATGTTTTAAACATTTATGTATTTATTATAAAAAAACATGTCCTGTACACTTTATTTAAACACTTGGACAGTAAGCAAAAAGACTAAAATTTCCTTCACGTTAACAAACATAATGGATGTAGTTAGTTGGATCATAATGGCAAGAATTTAAACCACCGTATGTTTTGGAAATATCTCAAAAAATGATCATATCAGTAATTTGCACTAAACCCTAGGGACGAAAACAATAGTTTACTCTTAATTTTAATATAATTCAAGTTGTGTTGCTAATTATTATTATGTGTACTAGTTCTGGTAGTGACTATGATTTCTTTGATGGTTTTGTTGATACAAGCACGTAGAGATACATCCTATGTTTGGAAAAATCATTCTCAGATCGTTTATCAATAGGTTTTATATATAAGACTTGTCATTAGATATAACAAAGATTAAATAATTGATAAAATTAGTTAAATAAACTGTGCATCTATTCTTGATTATTTGAGAAGAAACCTGGGTTTGTTAGGTTACAGTTTAGTCATTGCTTGATAGTCAGTATATTGCATTGAGAAAATATGTTCCTTAACGTGAAAAGTGTAGGAAGCAACCAAAGAATGACACTTGTAAACCATAATTAAGTTTACTTAACCTAAACCTGCAAGTTGATTAAAAGGGTAAATTAGTCCTTTTGTTGTTCGTAATCTCTGATCCATTCAATCACGATTCAATTATAATCGACAATAATTATATTCAATTCAGGATTCAATTAATGATCGATTATGTATTTTAGATTGACGATCTAATCAATTAACGATTCAATTAACAATACTATTATTCGATAATAAGCATGCTCTGTTTTTCGATGGATCAACTTTTTTTAACGATTGATTTTTTTACTGATTATCGTATGATTTTCTTACTTTTACATATTGATGATATGTTTGTTAATTAAAATCAAGGTTTGTGGATGTATTTACAGAAAGAAAGATGTACATGTTGTGAGTTAGGGTTAACAGTTTTTGTATGATGAAGATGATATTAAACGTGCGTTTAGAGTTAACCAATGGTTACAACATGCGTTTATGTAAATGATTATGTGGTTCCTCATTCGTAAGTGCGTTTAAGCAGTATACACGTGCGTTTATCCAAGCCATATACGTGCGTCTGCAATATTATACACGTGCGTTTGTAGATCAATTATTGGAAACCAACAATAACAGTAATTCTCGTGAATGATATTTTTGTCACCTTGTTATTATTGTTTTCTTTATATATTTATCTCTACAGAAACAATTGTACACTACACAATTCAATCATAACTTATCTTTTTTATTTGTTTTCCAGTAATGGCTTCATCTTCATCATCAAAATCTGAAATTATCAAGAGGATTCAGGAGCAAATTTCAAAAGATTATGCTTCTGAGGGTCGTCTAACCGATAATCTAAACATGATAAATGATGGCATGCGCAAGAGAGATGACATTTCCAAGCTTCTTATGCGTATGCCTGACTCAAGTCCTCATGATCTTGCAGTTATGTTTATGATTGATGCAAAAAATTGTGATGTTAATCTTGTCGAACAACTTACAAAATGCATAGCCCTTTTGAAATGTTCTAGGGAACATTATCTGTTTTATTTGTAGTTTGTATTAGCTGTTTCTGATGTCTGTTTTTTTTTCTTAGTTTATTTGTAACGTGCGTTTGAAATAAGTATACACATGTACAAGTGCTTTAAGTGAAGTCATAATAATCATTTCTATTTATAACGTGCGTTTCAAAAGATCATTCATTCATACATACGTGCGTTTAAACTACAAAGATTAAAAAACCAAGTCAGTAACTAAACATTATGTTCAAATCATTAACTAACAACAAAACCCCATGACCTTCTTCATATTCCATCCACCCTTCTTAGTAATTTTTGATAGGAATTCTCCAACATCTTTGTCTTTGCTTTGAGTAGCCTTTTTGCGAACTTGTGAGCCTCTTCAACAATTTGATCTCTCACCAGGTTGTAAGGGGAGAGTACAATCTTCGCTACGTACTTGAAACGTAACGCTTTCAACTGATTCCTTTGATAATCTGATTCACCTGCAAAACCACAGTTCCAAAATTTTTGCCCTTTGAAGGTTTCCAGGTGTCTCATAGCGAATACGCCACAGTCTTCTATGTTGGCTATAGTCCTCCATGGCATTTCTCGTCTTATAATAGGATGTACTTCAAGGCACAAAGTGTGTCTCTACAAACATTTTTTTACAAAAATAGTAGGTTATGATAATAATTTTTCATGTTATTTTGTGTTAAATGTGCTATTACATAAGTACATACCAATATTTCGGGCACCCTTTATATCGCTTTTCAAAGTCTGCTTCCTCTTTGACTCTGAAATCCCATTCTTCACATCAAAACTCAATACATAGAAATGTTTGTCTATCAACATTGGCACAAGAATCATATCGAACTTAGCTAATGATTCTGCGTTGAACTTTCGTAGGACATCTTTAAGATTGCTACTAAAAATCTCATGCCTATATGCCCAACTAACACCTTTTTATAGTAGTTTGTAGGCTGCATTGTCATTGTCAGTAAATCAAACAAAACAATAAAAAATATAAGGTGCGTTTAATAAGATGAATAAGTGCGTTTGAACTACAAATTTTTAAAGCGTGCATCTAATGTATATTGAAACTGCGTTTAAAAAACTTTTGTCCCAGTTAAGAAAATACTTATGTTTTCTCATGTGCGTCTAAATCCCATGAATGTACGTTCAAATGTAAAGATTCATACCATCATGGTGGAACTCAGAAACAGCCTGCGTGTAGACCCTCTTTCTTTCTGCTCGCTTCCTCATAGTTCAAAATATCAGTCCATGCGTCCAGTGCATTTGTACAAAGCCATATTCTAGGATGGAAACTTTCAAAAATCACCTTCGGGGTCTCAGTGAACTGCTTCATTGTGAAAACAGATTTTCCTGAATTTTAATAATTTAAAAAATTAGTAAACATTTGATAATATTTTACAAACAAACGGAAAAAAGACACTTACAATTTATCTCTAATTGGTGCAAACATGTATTCTGTTATCCTCAATTCCTCTTCCGTTAGTTGTTCAACAAGGCACATGGTCTTTCTAGTGTATGGTGATCTTAATGCCATGAAGGGTTTTTGTCCCTAATTGGCCTTCCATCATTTGCCACTGCTTTTCCCTTGTCTTTCCCCTTGACTTTCCCTGCTTCTTTTTCTTGTGGTTTTACCTTTACAGCTTGCTGTTCTTTTGGTGTTTCATGTACATCTTGAACTACATACACACCTGTTTCCATTGTTTGCAGCATGTTTTTTCTATGTCAGTTATTTCTTCTGCTTCTAAGTTGACACCACCGTCATCCACCGTTTTCCTTTTGTCTTTTTCTACTTCCCTTTCAGGTTGTGCATTCGGTGTTTCATTCACATCTCTGACCACATACAAACCTGGTTCAACTGTTTGTAGCATGTTAATTGCTGTGTCAGTTATTTCTTCTTCTTGATTTTGAGTTTCGAGGTTTGCATCCCTAGCTAATTCAGCCTTTTCTGATGTAGTGTAACCTTCAACAGCCTGATCATCCTTTTCTAACTCATTCCTTTTTGAAGCTTCATTAACTTCAACATTCTGTTGATCTTCAACTTCAAGCTCTAGTGCATTTTCTTCAACAGCCTAATCATCCTTTTCCACCTCATTCCTTTTTGAAGTTTCATTTACTTCAACATTCTGTTCATCTTCAACTTCAAGCCCTACTACATTTTCTTCACCAAGATGTTCATCCTCAAGTTCTGCCTCACCTCCAGCTTTATCTTTTTCACCACCAAAGTCATTTGATACTATATTGTTCACATCGTCCCACTTTCTACACAACTTCATCAATTCAGAAACCTAAAAGTATTTGGTTCGTGCCTGCTTAACCATTTCTTCCATCTCCTTTTGTATTGCTTCGTACTTTTTTATGTTCTTCTCCATGGTTTTTATCCAAATCTGTGCCAATAGTAGCAAAAAAAGATGGGAATTAGAAGATTAACCTTGTTTTTATCTTATCCTATATCTGTTATCTAACGTGCGTTTTAAGTTATCAAACGCGCGTTTAAATAATCAAAGGTGCGTTTAAATAATCAACGGTGCGTTTATATTTGTACATCATAAAAAACTAAGTGTGTTTAAATTATTAGTAACGTGCGTTTAAAGTATACCTTTTTTGCTTTCATTAAAGCCTCATACTATGCTTCTCTCCCCGTCTCAACAAGACTTAGTTGTGGTTGAGTGTTTGAATACTCAAACATTTGTTGAGTCTGAGTACTCATTTTGAAATTTCTCCAATCTACTTCATCATCATTATCATCATTAATTGTGATTCTTCTTTATAGAGTTCTCACCGTAGGCAGAGTGTAATCATCAACGTCTAATGTTGTTTTATCAGCGAACTCTCTGTCTTACATGCTAACCAGCACATCCACAACTTCGTCTACATTTTGATCATTTCGTAGTTGATCATTTTCTTCGTATTTTTCATCACCATCAGCTACATTTTCTTCTTTATCATCCTCATCCTCATCACCCACATCATCTTCATCATCTTCTTCTATATCAGTCAATGGTCCGTTGTTATAAAGATGAGTTTCCATCGCTGCCAGTGAACTAGAGGTTATGTAGGAAACTGCGGGTGTGCTAATTTGTATTGCAGATGGATGTCTTTTGTTGTATTCATGTGTGTAGATAACCTGCATGTTATAAAACATCATATATATGTTAAAAAAATACAAATGCGTTTAAAATTTTTTATTGGTGTGTCTATATATTTTTCAAAAAAAGCAAATGTGTTTAAAATTAAATGCAGGTGTGTTTATAATCTTTCACTCAGCATTGCAATTGGACCATTATACTGGTCTTCTTTCCAACCTACTTTTTTTCTCCTTAGACATTCGATCAGGTATGAGCACCAATCCATATTAGGAATATCAGTCTCATCTTCCACCCCATGCAAAAAGCTTTGATTGATTGTTGTTGACTTTGTGATCACCCCGAAATGTGTTCCATAACACAAGGAAATTCAGCTTAAACTGTCGGCCACCTCTTTGTTGTTCCCTAATAACCGGTGTTACCATTGAAACTTGGACTTTGTTTTGGTCGAATTGATTCTTGAACTCATCTATTGTAGAGTCAGAACCCTTCCTTGCCCTGTTTTTCTCTACTACTGGCTTTTCCCCCATTGGTATTCCCAAAGCTTCATGAACCAATGATGGTGTTATTTTTATTTTCCAATTCCCTGCGTTTAGCATGTTTCTTCCCTCGTCATAATTGACTAATAACCAGTAGGCCAAACCTGTGGAATTGTATCAATCCTAATGTCCAACACATATCCAAATCCCATTTTCTCACATCTTCCTTTTTATTCATCTGTGTACTCCTTGATACTGTCAATAAAGTCATTAGGGGAGCATCTTAGTCTTAACTTTTTATCCATGTATTCTACAAATTCCCTTTCCTTTATCTTCTTCACCTTTTTAGGTTCATCATTTTTTACTTTTTCGCTTGGTCTCTCGTAATCGTCATCTGATTCTGAACTTGGCCCAACATTTGGTTTTTGTTTTTTCAACTTATGCTTCATTTTCACAACATCAACTTCCAATTTTTTTGCAGCTTCCTTATTTACTTTTTCAATCCTTTTTTATTTCGATTAGGTTTTTTACAGGTGCTTCAAAATCATCATCTTCTTCTGGAACATTCCTTTTAGATTTCTCTGTTTAACAAACAAAAAAACCCAATTATTATACAGTAGTAAACATAGAATATCACAGACACTCAGACGCACCATATAAATATGAATTCAACTTTTAGACGCACGTTTATATTTATCAAAAAAAAAAATGACACACATTGTAAATTGAAGTATCCAATCAGACGCACGCTAAAAGTAATAGAAAACAAAAAACTAACAAAAACAAAACCATAATAGACGCACGTTTTAATAACATCATTATGAACACAACGCACATTTATTTTTTAACATAACCATTAACGCACCTACTATTTGTTTCAAATAACCTAAACGCACGTTAACATCATCGTCTTCTATATACCTTTTATCGTTTTTGTTACAAGTCTGTCATGATTGTTCTTCGTTCTTCTCTCGACTTCGTTATCTGTGTCATTTTCAAGTTTTGTTAGGTTTAAGTCACTGTTTTCGTGTAAACATCAAAATTATATTAACATGATCCTGAAATGTAAACCATAAACGCACCTGATCTTCTCTTTGATGCCATGCTCTATTTTTCTGTTCTTCGTCTTCATCGATGTCGTTTGTGTGTGTTTTGATTTTGTGAGTAAACCATAATTGAATGATACCCGTGTTTTTGTTTCTTAATTTTAGTAACTGTTGTTGATTTTGGTGAATTGGCGGTTCAAATTAAAAAAAATTAAACGCGTTTTAATTTTTGTTTGACTAATTTACCCTTGGTTTTGTTTTAAACGTGATTAATCATGGATCTTGCCACTCTTTAATCCAATAGTCCAGATTTCTTCCTACGCTTTTTATTTTAAGGACCTTTTTACAATATCTCTTCCCTATTGCATTAATATCAACTTTGTTATTTGAGGGCTACTTACATTGACAGTGCCACACTTTAATAATTGTGGAATTACGAGCCTTTATCGATGATTTAGTGTGTTCTAGCATATCAACACATTGTTTTGATCGCTCTTCATCTTTCAGTTACCAAAATCTTGCGGTTGCGGATCACTTATTGGAAGTACTTATGTATATTTGTTGTTGAAAATTATAACAATTACATAGAAATTATTCCCTCACCAAATGGTTATACGAACCATGTGTTGAACCGTCCCTTGATGATGCTCCCGTACCTTTCAGGCACACTCCGTGCTGTTGGTATTGTTGTTTTCTCGAGGCACAACCTGGGCCTCCAAGGCATGGCTCCTATCTCGACTCTACGAGCCCAAGAAATCATTGATAATCTTTTGGACAACTTTTGTCGTTTTCTGGTTGAGGCATGACATGTGCCTCACTATTTTGACTATGAAAACTTTTTTTTAGCTTCGTCTCGTCGATATAGTCAAGATTCATATATTATGGTCCAGGTAACTAATTTCTTACCCCAAGATATGCTTGTGTGAAGTTTTGTGCTTTTTTGGACACACCGTTGTCTTTTAGTTGCTTAGGGGACCACCATTTTGTCCTGTTTTGAGGATACCACTATTTTGTATAGGCTTGAGGATCAGGCACGGGGGCGTGCCTTGTAGACACGGCCCGTGTCTTAAGCTGCAATTTGACATTTTCTAGATTTTCTTCGTTTTTCCGGTTCTTTTGTCATTTTGCTGCCCGATTGTCTTGAAAATCAAAAGTATTAAAATAAAACTAATTTACCAAGATTTACAAGAAAATCATTAAAAAGTGAATAAAACGATGCGAAAAATATGTATAATTTTACGCATATCAAATATCCTCACACTTGAATCCTTGTTTGTCTTGAAGCAAAACTCATAAATATATCTCACATGATGCTAGTGGGTGTGGAGACACCAAAAAGGTGATGTCTTCATGTCAACTAGGATGACACATTATTAAGTTGATGTCTCATGTTACTCAAGACATGAGTGGGGTGTGGAGACACCAAATATACATGTCTCATGCATTTATTATTTATTTTTTTTTCTAATATTAATTTTAATTAGTTTTAATAAAAGTAACAAATAAACAAAATAATGTTCAAATAAATACTAGATTTAATAATAAAAAATTACAAACTATACTAAAATTAAAAAAAAAACAAATGAACCGAAAAAAAAAGATAGGATTTCCTAAAATTTTAAAAAACTACTTCCACTTTGAATCAATTTGTCTTGCATATTCTTCAACGCGGCGCATTGTTTTTCGGGATAACTCGAGATGTCGGTCGACATAATTTTTCACTCTTCCACCGCCTTCGATTCATTAATCAACCTAAGTTTTTCCTTCTTGACTTTTATTTTTTCTTCATTAGCTTTGTTGAAAGCTTCCATTTGTGCGGTTAAAGTGTCAAGCCTTGAAGCGCTCCCGCTCGTGCTACCCGATGCCACTTTTTTTTCTTGCCGCCGCTTCCTTTCGAGCTTTGTCCCGACCTACATAAAAAATGCAAACATTTGTATATTAGAAAGCAAACGCAAACAATTATATAAAAAAAAATCTATATCAATATCAATTGGAACGGACGAACCTCCCTTTTGACCTTTTTTTTTCCTCGTTTGGGAACGTCGTCCATTTTTGTTCATCTTTCAAGACCGACCAAGCCCTAATCATCGAGAAAGGTTTGGTAAACTCATTTTTATACTTCGCCAAAGCCTCCTCGAAAATATTTTGCTCATTCCAACCACTAGGCGGGTTCGACTTAATGCGGTTGTAAATACCGTTAAATCGACCACAATCCGTGTTCATCTTTCTCCACTTCAAGCTACAAGCATCGTGTAGTCAATACGGCTTGCATTGCATAAACAAATGAAAGTTTTCAACAACTTTCTCCCATAACGCCTCTTGCGATTAGGCGGTACCTTTGATTAAAAAAATTTAATTAAAATAATTAAACAATATATATATATATATATATATATATATATATATTTGCGCAAGTAAAAAAAATTTACCAACTGCGGAGCGTTTTGACGAAGCGACCCACGCCTTAGCTAACGCCTCCTCTTCAATATCGGACCATGGCCTGGCTACTCCATCTTTCGGTTTACCACGTCCCGGACCTTTTTTCTAGCTTTGCCTTTGCGTTTGCCTTTAGATTTTTCGGTGGGTGGCGTAGGTTGAGTTTCGGGAATTATTTCATCATCGGTATCCTCCACCTCTACGGGTTGAGACGGTCCGATAGGTGTTGCGGGAGGTGGTTGTGGAGAAACTTGTTGGGTAGTTTGAAACGATTGTGCCATTTGCATATAGTGTTGCATTTGCATGTATTGCATTGGGTTGAATTGGTCGAAAGCTATCGGGTTTTGTTGCATTTGTTGGGCCGCCCGTAATGGAGGTACTTGTGAAGATATTGGTGGCTCGACTACCGGCGTGTAACCCGGTATGGAGAATGGATTCAGGTTAGAATTCGAGCTATTTGGGTTGTTTTGGTTGAATGGATCCATGGTATTTTTTTATAAAAATTGGATGGTTATAAAAAAATATGAGAGATAAAGTAGAAGAAGATAGTGGTTGAATAGATCCATAATATTTTTTTTATAAAAATTGATTGGTCCGTCCTTGACGTTATGGGGGAGATGGGGGAGACGGGGGGGGGGGGGGGGGGGGTTGAGACGGTGGGACAAGAAAAAATGAGTGGGACGGGGGTTGCCCCGTCTATACAATTGGTAGGGAAGATGTTATCCGTAAGTGTGCTGTGATCCCAAACCCATAACTGGTCCTCCTTTGTACATCTTGAAGTCACTGCGATTTTAAAGTGGAAATTTTGTTTTTTTTACGATATTTGGAAAACGTTACTACTAAAATGAAAAAAATAAAAAACGTTACTACTAAAATTAATTTATAGATCCGCCACTACATACATTAAGAGGGTGTTTGGGATTGCGTTTTGAATCTGATTTTTAGATTATTGCGTCTTGAAAACGCAGATAATCAGTTTTTAGTGTTTGGATTACGTTTTGAAAACGCAGATAATCAGTTTTTTAAGCTACTAAAACGCAATAATCTATAAGCAGCTCCACCCTTGCTTTTTCAAAACGCATAATCTGTTTTGAATAATCAATCCCAAACACCCCCTAAGTGTAGGGGCGGTATATTAAGCAACCGAGTATCAAATTTAATGTTTTTATCCGTAAAAAATGTATACTTTGTGCGATAGAACATCATTATACACTAGTGGCAATGCCCGCCCGTTGCCGCGGGTACATAGATTTACTGATAGATAACGATTTGTTACAAAAAATTCGAAGAAGCATGTGATGGAATGCCTAATTTGGGATGAGAAGCCACAAAAATAATGTAGTAAATTTAACAACTAAAAGTCTGTATGTTGATATTAATAAAATGCATATAAAATAACGTAGTGCTTTTAAGGATATAGTAACAGTTGGATCTACATGAAAATCATGGGCTTAAACAAAAGTTTTGTACTAAAATGTTTGGCATCTTCAAAGTAATCATAAAAAAGCATCTTAAAGCGAGCTTCCCAAATAATATATGGCGACTCTAGCATCCTGCATGACATCCAAATGTGATAATTAAAACCAAAACCTAAGTCAATTTAAATTCAAAATACAAAAAAAAAAATCATATAAACATATAAATATATAATGGCACATCTTCAATACAAACAATTTATTCTTACTCTTAGAATCAAACGGACACATTATAAAATGATGGAGTTAAGCAACACTGAAGAAATTGAAATCGAATTGAATGAGTATTG
Source organism: Ambrosia artemisiifolia (assembly GCA_032199755.1). Lineage (NCBI taxonomy): Eukaryota > Viridiplantae > Streptophyta > Magnoliopsida > Asterales > Asteraceae > Ambrosia > Ambrosia artemisiifolia. Next base: position 39,920,118 of record CM063512.1, read on the forward strand.
AAGAAATTGAATTGAAATCGAATTAAGCAACATTGAATTTTTCAACGAGCATTGAATTCTTCTTGTCGATTCATCTAGAGGAGAGCAGGGGATGTACAAGTAGTTTTTGCACATAGGGTTAGTATTGGAAAAAACTTTCATAACATTGTGAGTGTAAAGCAATAAACTTTTAATATGTCATCTTAACTTTGACAATTATGATATTTTTCCCATGTCTCCCTCCTTTATAATGTAAAAGTATAGATTATTTGCATTTTCCAACAACTAAGTGATGTGGTAAATGCATAGATAAAAGTGCTCTTTGCTTGTTTATGTCAGTCAATTTTTTTTTAAAACGGCTAATTTTCTCTCCATATTACATCCCTTTATTATACCTTAACACCCTTATATGCTCACCCTAGGACTCGAACCGACACCCTTTCCTATCCTACACCTAAATTCCTATCTCCCACACCACTGGGCTATTCCCAACTCAATGAATCTACTATTAACATCCTGATTTCAGATCTTGTATGTACCAAGTTAATGTTGTTTTTACATATGCTCTTGTATAGTCTAAATAAACTATAAAAAAATGTCTTAATGAAGTAGACATCTAAATGAGTAGAGCACCATGATTAAGTAAACTAATACCAAACTTTTTCAATTTAATTTGTACTTGCATTACAGCCACATCTTTGATAAATATCTTGCTTAGACATAACAAATGAACACCATATATGTGCTATACGCATTAAGACCGTGACTTAAACCAAAACATCTTTATCAAATTTCCACTTAAGATGATTTGTATTCAATAATGAAACAATAATCAATGAATGAACCTTGAATTTCAAAGAAACAAAATAAATATATTTTAGGGTTTTCACCTTTTGTTTGCTTATAAGAAAAACAAAAAAAAAAACATTACGAGTAAGTGGAATCTTTTGTATAATGCAAACCAATAAAACTAATAACATTTGTTATGATTTATGAACGTGTACACGTAGGGCTGTTCATGAGCCGAACCGAGCCGAGCTAGGTCAAGCTCGCGTTCAGCTTGGTTTTAAACCGATCTGGCTCGGCTCGGATTTAAAACCGAGCTAAAAATCAAAGCTCAAGCTCGGCTTGGTTTTAAACCGAGCCGGCTCGGCTCGGCTTTGTTTGGCTCGAATTTAAAAAGAAAAAAGAAAAACTGGTTTTCAAAATTCAATAATCTAAAATATTATTCAATAGTCAACAATAACACATTAAAATAAGCTCAACCTAATACATTACAAGCTATAATCAAGTTCAAAAAATACAAAATAAGTCTTAAATTTTAACGAAATATAGTATAAGTTCATCAGCATACGAACTAGGCCCCTAAATATGCAATATATGTCTGATTGAACTCCTAAATACTGACCTATTTGAAATCAAATACAGTATTGAATTTGATAACTTTGACAATTATCATTATACTATGGTTTATTTAAATAACTTGATTAGTTGTAACTTCAATCCTAAGCACACAATCTCAATGCTCCTATTACCAAATATTAAACATGTAACATATTCCCCAACTTTTTTTAACATTTTTATAGTATATTATATGTATATAACAAAATATATTAAAAATTAGAACTATACGAGCCAAACCGAGCCAGCTCGGCTCGTTACGAACCGAGCCGAGCTGGGCTCACTTTCCAACCGATCCGAGCCGGCTCGGCTCAGTTTCAAACCGAGCCATATCGAGCGAGCTTTTTTCGAGCTAAATCCGAGCGAGCTTCGAACGAGCTCCGAGCCACGAGCTTTTTGGACAGCCCTATCAGTACACGTCTTCTAATATTAGAAGTGTTACTAACTAACAGAATAGTAAGGGTGTAAACAAGTAGAGTAGTTCGTGAGCTACTTCAGATTGGCTAGATAAAAAGCTTAAAACGAGCTAAGCCTTATCAAGTTTGAACCGGGCTTGAGCCTAAAACAAAGTTTGTTTATTAATCAAGTCCGAGCTCAAGCTCGGCATGTGAAGCTCGCTAGGCTCGACTAGCCTTGTTGTGATACTAATTTTATTACTGTAATATTCAATAATATTTACCTCTCATTTAAAGTTGTATAGCAAACTTGTTTGTAAGTCGAGCCCGAACCTAAAAATAAACTTGTTTAATAAATGAGTCTGAGCCGAGCTTTACCTATCGAGCTGGCGGGCATAAGCGAGTGTATTATTTATATTACTTTTATCTAATATATTAACTAATTAATAATAAACTAGCCGGACTCGGGATTGAGAAACAACCAATGACTTAAGGGCGGGCTTTGAAAACAAAGCTCGAACCGAGCCATAAGTTAATCGAGCTTGAGCACAAGCCTGGTTGAGCTCAGGCTCGGCTCGGCTCGTTTGCACCACTTGACTCACACGTATAGACATTAGTTGTCGTGCATGGGCGGAGTTTATTAAGGGCCGAGAAGGTGCTCTGACCCCCACCGTTTTTTCTCAGTTGTGTAAATTTACGCGTTTCCATTAAAAAAGTTTATACGTATTGAGTCCGACCCCTCTCGTTTTAAAGATCACGTAATTTTCGACCCCAATTTTTTTTTAAACTTCACCACTATTTCGTAAATCAAAGAAACCATAAAGGGACCTATGAACTATATTCAACAAGAGTGAGAATTGAAGGGGACCTAGGAATAGAGGTTTAAACGAGTCGAGCCGGGCCCGAGTCTGACTGGGCTCGAGCTCGGCTTGTCATGGTTTTATGAAGCTCAAGCTTGAGCTTGGCTCGGTTCGAGCCTAGTACTTTGAGCTCGAACTCGGCTCGAAAGTAAAACACAAGGGCTTGAGCCAGGCTTAACTCGGCTCGAAATAATTATAGAACAATTTAAAATGAGCTAAAAGCTTGGATTGAGCTCGATTTGATAGCTTAAACGAGGCAAAGCTCGACTCGGTGGGGGTTTTCTCATAATTATGAGTTTTCTCCTGAATTGGTGACTTGGTGGTGGAATATGATCGCGTGGCAACATTGGTGGCACGATGATACTCCAGTGTTCTGTGAGTGATTCAAATTTGTTGGCCGTTCAAAAAAAATATATATAAAATTTGTATGGGCTCGCGAGCCTAAACGGACTTTGTATGAAAATCTCAAGCTCGGACTCGATAACTAAATGAGTCATGTTTTAAGCTCGAGCTCGGGCTTGTTAAGGCTCGACAAGTTCAAGCTTTTCACCTATCCAATCCCGAGTAGCTCTCGAACCGTTACGCATCATTTACACCCTACCTAGTAGCGATCTTCAAAGTAATATTCACGGGATCGCACCAAAGCATCAAAACTTTTTGTTTAAAAAAAGTATATTTTTTTTTAAGAATTTAGGTTATTTCTTTATTAAAGATTGGAATTTATTTAATTAAATTAAACAATAAACAATTAAAAGCACCCGCGTAATAATTCAATTAACAATTAAACGCACCCTTTCTCTCTCTTTATTTATTGCCTTTATAATATTATTATTATTCCACATTTCTCTAATGCCTATGCCAAGAACACTTCATCACAGTAGACGTGTACAAAAAAACCGGTTTTGAAAACCGAACCGGAAAAAAAAACCGGAAAACCGGTTAGACAAAAACCGGTTTTTGTTCAAACCGGTCCCAAACCGACCCGAGTCACCGGTTCTGTATAGGTTATAGGTTTTGGAGATTAGACCGGGTTGAAAACCGGTTTTAGGAACAAACCGGTTTGGGAAAAAAACCGGTTTTTGAGGAAAAAACCGATTTAGGCAATGTATTTGGATTTTGGATGACCGGTTTGGCAAAAAAAAACCGGTTTGTAAACCGGTCCTAATCGGTTTGGAAAACGGGGGTTTTGGATCCTGAAAACCGGTTCTAAAACCGGACCGGTTTTAGAAAAAAAACCGGTATCACCTTCAACACCAAAAACCGGTTCGGGTTAAAAACCAGACCGGTTTGAGAAAAAAAACCGGTTTGTACATCTCTACATCACAGATTGTAAGACGCGCCTTTTTACTTCTTCAGACGTCTCTAACACTTCTTAAAGCTCAAACCTTTGTGAGTATTTCTTCATACCCTTTTGTTTCTGTTAACAAATTCATCAGCTTTTTGATGAAAGATGATACGCTTTTGTTCATTTTAGTCAAATATGATCTGGGCTTATTGTTATTGATTGATTTTTGGATCTTGATGAATCTTACTGTTCATTTAATCTTCTTATTTGTAGTTGTTTCATGAGGGTATTATTATTATTATTATTATTATTATTATTATTATTATTATTATTATTATTATTATATTTGTGTTGGATCTGTTAAAATGGGGAGAACAGAACTGTATGGTGTGGTTTATCTGTTGTGAATCAAAACATTAATGTTAATTAGATTTTATGAAATTTTTACAATGGATTTGATCATATTTAGTCATATATATAGTTTTTAATGTATGAATAACAAAAACACAATTTTTGTACTTAGTTTGTAGTGATCACCGGATTTTGATAGAAGTTCACACTTCAAAGTATGTTTTCTGCTTTGTGGATTTTGCATCATCTGATGTTGTTTAAATGTTTAAGTTAACAAACTACTAAAATTTTAAAAATGATTACCAATAGTTTTTAGCCTAGAGGGTTCTAGTTGCATAGTGAATAACGGTTGTGTTTGAAGAAGTTGATCAGGCGGAGCGTTGTGGAATAACGAGAGGGTGCCACATCAGCCGTTAACGATGTGAACACCGTCCCCTCTGTTATTGAGGGATACGTTATTGGGTTGGCGATCGTTGTTCACCACTATGTGGAGCCACCACCATCTCCATCCAATCAAATTATTTTTTGTTATTTTTTTACCTTTTCTAATTTTATTTTATTTTTCGTTAATCCACTACACCTAATTATTGGGTAGTGTAGTTATTGCCTCTTTGCTTATGTGATGATGAGGTGGCATCACTATTGGCTAGTTATTGCCTCTCTTATTTACCTTTTGCTATTAATCTATACCATGAATATTAGCTAAGCTTCTTATTTTCTTTTCATTTTAATCTGCAAACTATGGTGCTATTTGTGATTCAATTAGCTTTTATTGCACTTTTATTGTCTTGGGTGTGCATTTTTTCTGTCTTGCAGCTAGGTGACAGTTGATCCCTTTTCGTCTTGTGAAGGCGACTCCTTTGCGCATAGGCAACATGTGACTATTTTACGCCTTGCGCCTAGGCAACATGTGACTATTTTACGCCTTGCGCCTAGGCAACACGTGACCCTTTGCAGAGTTGACTACCTACATACTTTTTTCTTCACTGCTAGCTTGAGATAAAAGACTTGTTGGTGTTATCATGTACACGTGTTCATTGTTAGGGGATGTTTGGCAGCGTGTTTAAGAAGTAATATATATTATGTTCCATTGAATGATCACAATTAACTAGTCTTGGGCATAATTTACCGTTTGGAAATGTTCTTGCTGCTTGAAGTTGTAGCTTTCACTATTGATTAGGAGTGTTGACAAATTATCATTTTCTCAAGTAATGAATTGATGGTATTGAAGTAGTTTTACTCTACCATCTGGTAATTATGCGTGTAGTCGTATATTCACTTAGTTACTTCGACCGCTAACCATTCATAAGAAGAAGTAGCCTGCCCAAACGCTACAGTTATTGCAACTTACATTCAAACCTCTACAACAGTTTTCTTATCCATGGTTTAAAAAAACGGCTGAGGCGTACGCCTCGAGGTGCGCCTCGAGGCGAAACTCTAAGAAAACGAGTCTGAGGCGCGCCTCATGGGGTTCAGATTGTACATACGCCTCTAAGGGTTGAGGCAAAATGTGCGCTTCAGGTGCGCCTCGGGTGGTTTAGGGTGTTTTTGATGTGCTTTTTTGATGTTTTAGACTTTTCTAGGTCAAGTATTTTATTTTTTACAGACGCATAATTTTTATATTTATTTTTTGACTGCACCTCGAGCTTACGCCTCGGTTCGCCTCGAGGCTTGCGCCTCATGAGGCGAAGAGAAAACGCCTCGAGGCTCGTTTCCGTTCTTTTAAACTTTGTTCTTATCGCTAGTTTGGTGTATTCTTGTCTTATTTTTGTTTTACATGTTCATCACTAAGTTGGTGATTGTTTCAGGAAAGTATTTGGTTGACCATTGATGGTAAAAACGTTCGAGAAAAAAATCATCTGAAAAATCACGACTACAAGAATGTCGATGTTTGCTGAAATGGGCTTCTGTGGAAGCTTTGATTTTCTATCTGCTCCTTCGTTTGAAACCGAGGGTGCGACTGAAGAAACACCTGTTGATGAGGATTACAATGACAGTGATGATGACGTGGATATTGACGAGCTGGAGAGGAGGATGTGGCGTGACAAAATGCGTTTAAGACGACTTAAAGAGCAACTTAAATTCAAAGAAGGTGCAGTTGATTTTGGAAAACCGAAACAGTCCCAAGAGCAAGCGAGACGAAAAAAGATGTCTCGTGCACAAGATGGGATCTTGAAATACATGCTTAAAATGATGGAAGTTTGTAAAGCTCAAGGGTTTGTTTATGGAATCATTCCTGAAAAGGGTAAACCCGTGAGTGGAGCTTCGGATAATCTCCGGGAATGGTGGAAAGAAAAGGTGCGGTTTGACCGAAACGGCCCTGCAGCAATCGCAAAATATTGTGTGGACCACTCGGTTGGGGAACACGAGAGCTTGACACCGGTGTCAACCCCTCACACTTTACAAGAGCTTCAAGACACGACACTCGGCTCGCTTTTGTCGGCTTTGATGCAGCATTGTGACCCTCCGCAGCGGCGGTTTCCATTGGACAAAGGTGTTGCACCTCCTTGGTGGCCTAAGGGAGACGAGGAATGGTGGGTGGAATCGGGAATGCCGAGAGAACAAGGCCCGCCACCGTATAAGAAACCGCATGATCTGAAAAAGGCATGGAAGGTGAATGTTTTGACTGCGGTTATTAAGCACATGTCACCTAATATTGATAAGATTCGGAAGCTTGTTAGGCAGTCGAAATGCTTACAAGACAAGATGACAGCTAAAGAAAGCGCCACGTGGCTTGCGGTTATTAACCAAGAGGAAACACTTTGCCGGATTATGTATCCCGACAGCTGTCCTCCAGCCCCTGGTGGCGGCAGTGCTTCTTATCTCATCAATGATGCTAATGATTATGATGTCGAAGGTGCGTTTGATGAGCCGATTCTTGAATTCGAAGACTGCAAGCCACAAAATCTTTATGGGTCAAACATGATGGGATCTGTTCCTCTTGTTAAAGTCAAAGGGGAGCTTGTTGACTCGATGAAGCCTGAGAATATTATGATGAAGAGAAAACAACCATCCAACGATCATAACCACCAGCCGCCAGTTATGATGGAACCGAAGATGTACGCCTGTGAGTATCCTCAATGCCCCTATAACGATGCTCGTGTCGGGTTTCATGACAGGTCTGCAAGAAACAACCACCAGATGAACTGTGCTTACCGCCCTAATGCTAATCCTCATGGCGGAACCATGAACTTTGAAATAAACAATCTTGAGACAGCACCTGTGTTTGGTAATGGCATGCCATCATTAGGTCAAGCTCAGCTCAGTACAGTTCCTCCACCTTCGAACCACACTGCACCACCACCACAACAGTCATATAACAGCACTTGTGGCGGTGACATTGCAGAACTCGGACTGCCTGAAGATGGCCAAAGAATGATATCTGAACTCATGTCATTCTACGATGCGAATATTCAAGATACAAACAAAAGCTTCAACACTGGGGATCTTGATCCGATCCAACTCGACGACAGTTTCTTCGGACTTGAGTTCACTAACTGCAAATCGGCTTGTGAGCCTGGTTTCGATTCCACAAGCAACCTGAATGTAAATGACAATAATACTCTCGACTTCAGATTCGGTGCGCAGTCGGTGTGGTACATTTGAAGATGAATAATGTAGGATATGGAGTGAAACTTCCTCCGTAATCTTGATTAATACTATGGTAATACGTTGTTATGACTTGTTTGTACCATAAAACATTTGAATAATGTTATATGTTATGTATGTGTGGATGTTCATAAAAGTGTGCATTGTGTGACAATCATGTTTTTTTTGTTAGGTTTGATGAATCACTTCGGTCAAATTGTTGTAATAATTGGTGTTAAATTTAAATTATTATCTCTATATATTAAACACAAGACCTTAGCTACCTTACTAAGGTTACTTTGTTAATAATAACTAGTTGTATAAAATCACACACGTTGCGCGTTTTAAAATCGAGATTTAGATGAGGTGTTAATCAATCAATGAATTATACAATCGAGATTCCATTTTGATTGTAAACGTTAAAAAAATAAAGAAATCTACACATAAGGTAACACATGAAATTTGTATCGAAATTACATAAGATTATGGATTATGTTATTTATATTAATAGTATATAATATAATAAATTTTTTGAATAAAATAATAGTATATAATATATTAATAATATATAATATAACTAGCTTTTATCCTGGCAGTGTCCCGGCGTTGAAAAATATAATCATTCTAATAATACTAATACTATAATTATTACTCTTGTAATTAAATAAATAAAAAAATAACTTTGCTATAAGGTGACACCATGTGTTGCAGTGTTGCGCGATTCTTTCTCCTAGCTTCTCTTGATGAAGTATACCTATCCATCTTTAGAAGAGTAAAATTCCAATGATAGCATGACGATTGGGCTAAATTTCAACATTGTATATAAGAACCTGGTTTAAAAGAAAAAACATGATTAATGAATAACCTGAACACTTTGTGTTTTTTTTCCTGTATGAACGAAACCCCATAAAAAATAGTCGTTTTTTTCTCCGTTTTTATATAGCACTATGGTACTCGTTGGAAAGATAATAAAACGCTCGTTAATTTGGTGTAATTTTTTTCTTTAAAAAATCTCGTATATAAAAGATGTTAACGTTCAAAAATGATGGGAGAAAATATTAGAGAGAAAAATTTAAATTTGTTTTTAAATTCTTAAAGAGATTAGGGTTAGATAAGTGTAGGAGAATGGATGAAAACAAAATAAAAAAATAAATTAAAAACTTTCACCTCAATGTGCCACGTGGCACATTCAAAGGAGGGTTGAGGCCTCCATTGAATGCCACCTCATCAATATTCAATTATTTTATTATAAGTTATAGATTATAGATATAGATAAAGTTTTTAAAAAAAATAATAGTATATAATATATTAATAGTATATAATATAATAAAGTTTTTAAATAAAATATTAATATTTTTACTATTCATTTGAGTTACTATTCAAATAAGTTGTATTATTAATATATTGTAATGTAATATACACAAACCGGTTAACTTCTATAACCAGTTTGGATTGGTTATTTTCTCGTTTCTGCTTAAACTTGTTATTTTCATATATTATTTTCCAAACTTTCTGTTTTTTGTTCCGGTTAACCGAACACCGGTTAAAAACCGGTTCCTCACCCAAAATACACTATCCGGTTACAAACCATTTGTTATTTTAAAACTCCAACCGGTTATGGCTTGAACAGTTATTAACCGCTTCTGGTTAACAAACCGGTTTATTTTGTCACCTCTGGTCCTAAGGCAGAAACCTTCGGGACCACCTTTGATGATCAAATCAGTCGATTTAGATAAGATGTCATAAGTAAAAGTATGAGTCTAGGTGGCCGCTCATGATCATCAACTTTTAGCTATTTTGGTATCTAGTTTTGGTATTGATAACAGATCTTGGTAATCAACTAGTGAATTATCACTCGTTGCAGTGCTTACGTTTTGATTGGAATTTGTATTAAACCATATATAATATAAGTAGCTTGCAATAGTATATTTTATATCGAACCGTATACAAAATATAAGTAGCTTGCAACAGTATATTCCTAATTGTATAAAACATCATATTTAAAAAGAAACAAAATATGTTACATCGATTAAAAACTATAAAACCATACACTGATACCGGTTCCAATAAGATAATAGTACTAATATTAGTAAATTGTTGTAATGTTGTTCACTCTTCCCAATACAACATATGATACCCAAAAAGTAAATCTAGTAAATCTATTTCGAACACAATCTGTCTTCAAACAAATTTATACCAAAATGTCAATATCAAAAACAACTAGATAATCATATTTTCAAACTAAAGTTAACAAACGTAGGTTGTCAAAGTCAAACCAAACTAGCAAGAAATTAAATAGGTGAAAATACAAACTGAAAAAAAAAATATATGTATATATTGACTTCATTCGGTTTGTAGACTTTGATGGAATACTTCCTGATTATATTTTTGAGTTTTGATAATCTAATAAAATTTTTATGAATGGTTTTTTAATTTTATTTCCAGATAATTGGACCATAAGTCCATAAGCTTAGAGAAACATGAAGATGGAAATTCTTTTGGTTTGTTTTCTAATTGGGCCCAGAAAGAACAGCAGTAGTGGTTGGGCCTGGTCCATTCCCATCCATATTCCAGTGAAATTGTGGAAGCTGTATAATTTTTCTGGGATCTTAAAACCAGTAATCATGTATAGATAAGTCTACTTTTTGTATGACATTAACCAGAGCGTTGCGACGACATGTTGACTATAGTTTTCACTTGCTAACCTCAAACCTACCAATAAGCCTCTAGTGTAAGCTAATGTGAAATAAATTTGGCACGACTCTAACAACAAAACCTAATGAAAAAAAAGAGATTAGAAACATGTCAGATACTGATTAAAATTTGCATTTAAACACATGCTGACACAACAAATTGTCCAATTATATACCTAATTCAACATATATATAATCCTTAATTTCAACAATTCAACATCTTCGTAATAGATATAACACATACAATATTTTAATATATCAATCAGCCGACTATTTCTTTTAATCTAAAAGAAAACCTAAATAAACAATTTAATATATCGTCCCAAAAATGAAATTGGTAGGCAGTTAAAAAAAGTATTAGTATCCTAAAGCCTAAACTTATTTTCAAACCTTATCCCTGACCAAATTTCTAGTTAAGTGGCAACTTTTTGAGTAAATAAATGTATCGGCCCATCATCCAGTTCTTTTAGACACCCATTTTCAATTTAGACAAAGCAGCTCACATTTTGAAACATAAAAACTGGTACAATTTAATTATAAAAATGAGCAAGTCCACCTTTGATTTAAACCCTCAACCCATAATTATCTTGAGTGAGAGACTATGAGAGACTATCCAGGCTTAGGGTGGAGAGGGCACCCTTCGCGTGAGGGGTCTAGGGTACTTACCCTATGCGGATACACCGTCGCCACCCTTTAGGGGACTTTGGGCGGGTAGGGTTCATGGCTTTAGTACCCGAAAGGAAAGAGAAAACGGGTGGCACCCATATGTATTATTGACGGGCGGTACCCCAATTATTATTTTATTAAAAAAATCTGAAAAACATGCATCTGCCTTCTTCTTCCTTTTTCCTCTTCTTCTTTATCTCTCACAAACACAAACAACCCCCCCCCCCTCCAATCACCATCACCACCACCGTACACCTCCTCCACCTTCCCTCCTCCTCCTCCTCCTCCTCGTCCTCCTCCTCCTCCCCCTCCCCCTCCCCCTCCCCCTCCTCCTCCTCCTCCTCCCCCTCCTCCTCCTCCACCTCCTCCACCTCCTCCCCCCCCCCCCCCTCCTCCTCCTCCTCCTTCTCCTTCTCCTCCTTCCTCCTTCTCCTTCTTCCTCCTCCTCCTCCTCCTCCTCTTCCTCTTCCTCTTCCTCTTCTTCTTCTTCTTCCTCTTCCTCTTCTTCTTCTTCCTCTTCTTCTTCCTCTTCTTCTTCTTCCTCTTCTTCTTCTCTCTTCTTCTTCTTCTTCTTCTTCTTCTTCTTCTTCTTCTTCTTCTTCTTCTTCTTCTTCTTCTTCTTCTTCTTCTTCTTCTTCTTCTTCTTCTTCTCTCTCTCTCTCTCTCTCTCTCTCTTGTGGTTGGTGGAAGAAAATGAGTTTGGCGTTAAAAATTTAACGCCGATGGCATGTTTTGATCCTTTAGCGCCCCTGGGGGCAATGTAACCGGCGCTAAAAGGCTTTTAAACGCTCGACTACGGATGGTCTAAGGTAAAAATAATGTAAAAATGCATGATTGGAGAGGGCTAAAGGTGTTTAATAGAAGGGTCTCCTCTACCCTCATAGATGCGGTAAGATATACTTGCCTTTGTCATGATAGGAAATGAAGTTCAAAGATATAGTAAATTTTAAACTCACAACCATGATCATGATCACAAACACTCTCTCTAGGCTTTAATTTTCTCTATCTAAACTCTCTAGGCCCTTTAATATATTAAACCTGCTTAAAACTAAAACCAATATATTTGCTATCCCTCTAACCTGCACTTACGTGTAGAAGGTCTTACGTGCAGAAGGAATAAGATTTATGTCAGCTCAACATAAAATGAATGCTTAGATTATATGTAGTCGTTCACATATTTTTGAGTTGTTTTCCATCATGTGGCGTCCACATCAGCTTGATCACTTTTAATCACAAAAAGGTGTAGTAGTTTATCTCCTTTCACATACCATTAAGGATTATCCGATGATTAATTAATCTTATATTTTTAAATAATGTAAGAATAATTTATAAAAACAAAAATAAATTCACTAAAATTAAAAAAAAAACTACACAAAATAATCAAAAAGTAAAAAGAAAATAGTAAACAACGCTAAACTTCAAAAAAAAAATTATTCATCGTCTTCATCATTTCCATTGTGTGTGCGCCTCATCTTAGCGTGCTGAACCAAATCCTCCATTAAGTGTTGGTGTACAACAGAGTTACGCATGGATGCGACATTTTGTATTCTTTATTTCATATTTGCCTCCCGTTGTTGTGATTCTACTAGTGATTGTCATAATCCTCATAAATGGGTATGCTCTCGTCCTCCATAATCATATTAGGTAAGATGATATAAGTATATATAACATTTCTTATATTATCCTTTGTTCAGCGTCGGTATGGGCGCCTTACAAAATGCCAACCCTGTTGAAGGACACCAAAAACCCTTTTGATGTCTTTTCGTGATGATTCTTGAACTTTTATAAAATGAGCTCTTATATCGTGAAGTGGGTCTCTAATTTTTTTTATCACGATAGTATACTTTGGATAAATACCAACCGCCAAAAAATAGTCGTTCGGGTACTCATTTCGATTAGCAAAAAAAGGAAGCAAATGGTGCATTATCGATTATGCAATCCTCAAAGAAAGGCGACTGCTCGAAAACATTGAGGTCACTGTTTGACATGAAAACACCAAAAAATGAATGCCAAATCCATAGATCGTACAACGCAACGACCTAAAGGATGATTGATGGTCCTTTCTGGTCCCCGCGAGTGTGTCCACCTTTCCAACCAGTTGGACATTTGACCACCCCTAGTGCCTAGAATCTATGCTCCCAATCATACTGAGTAAACCGTGTACATATTCATGTACATGGTATACTCATTGTAGATCCTTCCATGTCAGCTTTCTTATATAATGTTCTCCGTATAACTCAATTATACCTGTAGATTACAAGTGTTAATGTATAGCTCAATTATATGTTAAGAAATACATATTTAAAAAGAATAAAAGTTATTAAAAAATACCTTTAGCGAAATGCCCCAAAGCATCTCTTGTTGTTTTCCACCATTTTTAGGTACTTGTCACACGCGTCGGTTGCAAAACTGTGCGTTATCACACATATTGCACATGTACAATGTTTTTAGCTTTGTATACTATCTTTCCTCTTGTGTCGGGTCTTTGTTTGAAGTGATCATACTCTCATTCCAAATTGTTAGTTATGCGTAAAAATAAACATTTACTCATCCTGAAACGACATCTAAATTCACGTGGACCGCACATTAGTTCATCACAAAATAATCACGCATTGATCCATGTATTGTATTCAAAATATATCTTGTATCTTAGGTAAGAGGATATAGTAACACCACCATATATTGTATTCAAAACTTACTTATGACATTGATTCATGGAGTAATTTTAAAGTGAGTCTAAGTCCAATATTTATTCCCTAGTAAATATTTGTTAACTTGGTTCTACTTTTTTATGTACACCCATCATGAATATCAATTTAGAGAGTTCACAAGAATCTTAATTCAACAGGTATTTTCCCGTACCTATGATCAACTATAAACAATTATGAACTAGTTTTATACCCGTTCATTGGACGGGTAGTTACAACAAAACTATACACAAATTTATAAACATTATATTTCCTTCTTTTGGTTTAGATGGTTAGATTGATGTGAGCAATATGTATTTAAAAAGGTTAAATTTATGGGCATAAATGTAAACATGTAAGAAAGTTTTTTTTTATAGTTCTTGGATTATACATGTTAGATTTTAAATTTTATTTAATGTTGTTAATAAACCAAAAATTTGATAAGTCAAAACAAAACAGAAACCGAAACCAAACGGTTTTAGAAAATCGAACCAAACCAAAATTTTGAAATTATCATTATTTAAACTGGTGGAACGGTTGCATCACATATTTATTGAGAAATAAGAAATAACACTAATAATTGTAACCGATAAATTAGTGAAGAATTTCAAGGGATTATCTAAGCAATTAACTTTCAAGAAAATGCCACTAAATATGAATCTCTACTCTAAGGTATAATCGCAAAAATAGTGAATTGTTACTTTTAGGGGGTATAATTGCAATATACAGATGAATGAAAGTTGGTTAAATGCAAAGAGGTCAACATGTCATAGGTTCCCCAAAGTACAGCAACTACAAATGGATTTATAGTAATCATATAGTTCACTGGTTTGCAATATACAAATTATTGAAAGTACAACAAAACATTTATAATTTGCTATTTTAATGCTGAACCAACATCGGTAATCTTGACCTGTTTGCTAAAAGTGTAATTTGGATCGTTCACTATACATGTTGAGTTGTACCCGTCCTAGTCCGGGTAGCACTATGAAATTATTACAAAACATATCAACAATATGTTTCTTTCATTTTGTTTGCTACTTTCCATTATATCCTAATTTGCCTCTCAGCTATAAATCTTCAAGGCTAACGACAAATACGAATCTTGTTACTTGGCAAGATTTCAGCCATGGCTGCAAGAATGTTCTTAGCATCTTGATGGACTTCCCCATTGAGGTTCTACTGAATCAATTCATAAACAAACTTTCTTTTTAATTAATTAATGTGGATAATAGTAATAAGAATGTGGATAAATAGTAATAAGAAAATGGTTGGTTTACGATGACATTAGAGTCAATATTATAATATTGGATGTATCTTGCATCATTGAAAAGCTTCATGCATGTTCCAAAACAAATGAGATCTATGAAATAGATTTAACCTAATTATTCACTTGAGATCCTAAAAAATGGTAACATTGACCAGCTTTGACCCAAAACCACACAATGCTTTGACCTAACCCGACCCTTACATCACCTCCTAGGTACCACAGTCAGGTAATAAGCCTATCACAGCTTGGGTTCCACAAGTTGTGACCTTTCTCCACTTGCATCAACACCACTACTACCACCGCCACCACCAACCACATCGGATCAAACACACGGATCTTCTTACACAACTTCTTCTTATCTTCATTATCCAATACAATCACTGCTTCGCCTGCTCCCCAATTATAGTACCAGAACGCGAAGTTCTTGCTGATATCTTGCTCCATAGGCATCAAGGGAATACGCTTCATACAAACTGGCAGCTTATACTTCAACGTCACAAACGACAGATTCTTCATGGGGTTGATCTTCTTGTGAACTACACGCTTCGGATATTGAGGCTTGAATAAATCCCACTTTGTCTGGCTTTCTCATGTCATCTTATCAGTATACCATTCTACAACACTCGACTTCACAGCATCCATCAACTTATGTCTGCAAACATCTCTCACAGCTCAGTACGGAAGTGTCTTAATGTCATGAAATCTGCTGAAGCACAAAATGCCACGTTCCCACTTAATAGCAATACACTTCAGCTGCGGGAAATACTTCCAACTGATCGCCCTGCCCTTGAACATCTTCTGATGATAACGATAGAAATCTCCCTTAATAGGCGGCAACGGACGATTGTCACATTCTTCTCGCAACCTTCTCATGTAGTTTAGCAATGCGTCAGACTTTCTATCAACGTCTACTTTCTCAACTTCAGTTAGCACTTCATCAATAACTGCTTTGCCTTTATGATCAGCTACAGATTCAGCTTCTTTCAGGATCTGATCATCAACCACAGGAATACTAGAATTATCCTTCGTATTATAATACTCAGGATATTCCTCGTATGATATATCCTCGATCTCAACTTCCTCAAAGTCATTCGTGAATGTGTCATCTACATGCTTCCCAGGCTCAACAATCGGAACGTTTGGAATCTCATTCTTCTCCATTGATTCTTCTAATGTCATTCCCGATTGCTGTGTGACACCTTCTGGAATCTATTTTGCCACTTCAGCATTAACTTCTCCATCTTCCAATTCTGGATTCGCTGTATACTCTATGCAGTACTTCATGTCATCATTGACGAATATGTCTCTAAACCTGCCTGTGAGACGTAATGACACATAACCTCTCTTGATCATCTTCCTCAACCTTTCTTTGTCAGCTTCAGACATTTGTGTATCATCTTTCTTACTTGACTCGGCCGACTTATTTTCATCTTTCTTTTTACGCCTCTCATATGAATAGTCTTCAATGTTGTCATCCGAATCCCCAAAACTTGCCGAACCCTCAGTATCCTTATTCTGATCATCGTTACCACCATCTCCATCAGAATCATTGTCATCATCATTATCATCATCCTTCTCTTCATCCTCATCATCCTCCTCCTCATCATCTTAATCATCTTCATCATCTGATTCTTCAGCACCTTTCAGTTGAGACGCTTTTTGATACACGCTATCTATAATCTTCTTCAACTTCACATTTTCCTTCTCAATCGCCACAATCCTCCTCTCATTGTTCACGTTACTTAACTGAAGCTTTATGTTCTCCAGTTTCAACTCAGTAACCTCCTCTTCTAACTTGTCTTTCTTTTCTTTGGATTTGGCGATGACTTTCAACATATCCCTTTCATTCTCTTTTAGATTCTTTATTTCATCTTCATTCTTTGTAGTCGCAGCTTTTTGAATGTCGATTGCTTTCACTAACCAAGAGATCTGTTGCTGCATTACTGTCAACGCATCATCAGAAATAACAACAGTCGGTTGTGAAGCTTGTGGTGTTGAGGATGATGTAGGTTTCTCGAATCTAGAAAGTAAATGCTTCAAGACTTCGACACATCTGACGGGTTTTGATGTGTGGTGGATGCTGACGGTTTCTTCTTTACTATCTCAATCTCCTTTTTAATTCTTTGTTTCTTTTTGGCTGGTGTAACTGGTGGTGTAGATGAAGCTGTTGGAACTATTTTGCCTTTGAGAAGAATCTCCACATCCTTTTGTCTCTTTGATCTCTTAGTTTCTTTCTTCGACATCGTCTTGATTCTCCCACGCTTTGTTGACTTTACTGCAATCGGAGAACCCAGAATATCAATATCTTCTTCCAATATCAAGTCCACGTTTTCTTCAATATACCCACGTTGTAATTCTGCAGCAACTAACTCATCAACAGTAGAAAGAGTAGCAGAATCACTAGCGACCTTAGGATTCGCTTCCTTGTCAGATTCACCATCATCCGAAATCCATTCTTCTTCTGTTTCTGTATCTTCATCATTCAGTAACGTCTTCTTCTTTCCTTTCTTCTTTGGTGCAGATGAACTCTCCACTTCTTTCCCCTTCTTTGATTTCAAACCCTTCTGAATGACTTGTCATTTAACTTTCTTACCCATTAACACTGGAACAAGAGGAGAATCAGAATCCGAATCACTCCCAGTATGTCTCCATCAGTCCTACTCAGGTGCTTTCAAACCCTTCCGAACGACTTGTCATTTAACTTTCTTACCCATTAACATTGGAACAAGAGGAGAATCAGAATCCGAATCACTCCCAGTATGTCTCCATCCGTCCTTCTCAGGTGCTTTGAAACCCGAATTGATTAAATGCCCGAATAACCTCCTAGTCGGTGGTTTCTCCAACTTCCCCTTATAAGTCATCATCCGGTTCAATGTCATCACATCCATGTGTTCCTGATTAAGTATCTGAGTGGGATCTTTCAGCAGATTTGGATATTTTTCATCGAAAATCATCTGCAGATATCTTGGATACATGAGAAACTTATCCGTCTTTGTACCATCGAACAACTCCTTCATGTGGTGGAATAACATGCCCGATATGTTAAATTCCTTCTTGAGGCTGCCATGGAACATGTGGTGTCACGTAACACGTCGAATCCTCCTCAAATAGTGGCAAAGATGTGTATAATAACATGTAGAAGATACTTGAATGTCGGGCAAACATTGGACTTGAACAATGATATACGTTAAAATATACATATTTAAATCCCCGATTAAACTCCCAAATTACGCGTTTTCGACCATAATTGCACGAATTAGGTACTTAACCGCTTCATATGTTTATTGCAGGTCTTAAACGACGTCCCACGAGCAAAGTCGAAGAAACTGGGCGAAAATCGGACAAGACGAAAAGTTTCTGCAAAATCAGCCAAGTCTGGAAACAGTGCACGGTCGTGCACCCCAGGTGCACGCCCGTGCAGACTCATTTGGCTCGGACACAGAAGGTGTGCACTGCCAGTGCGACTCGGAGTGGACATCAGGTTCTCGGGCACCCTGATCAGCACTGTCGTGCGGGTGCCCGTGCGACTCAGACTTCTCGATGGTTACCCAACATACACTTCTTCCTTTACCACACCATAAACTTAACATCCATCTGATACACCTTAAACTTCATGTAAGATGCGTACGCAAGAAACATTCGAATTGCTTCTATACGTGCGACTGGTGCATAGACTTCGTTGTAGTCAACTCCTTCAGTAAGACGAAAACCTTGTACGACCAAACGAGCTTTGTTCCTGACAATCACTCCACGATCATCCTTCTTGCACTTAAATACCCACTTAGTGCCAATCTTCTTTCAATCTGGTGGTAGGTTAGTTAATGTCCACACTCCAAGCTTCTGAAATTGTTGAAGTTCTTGTTGCATTGCATCCACCCATGATTCATCATTTAAAGCTTCCTTGTATGACCTTGGTTCAACCTGCGAAACATAACAAGCAAATGACTAATCATTTTGTTCACCTGATTTCCGAATTTCCGAATAAAGGGCTAGGGCTCCAATGTTATCATTAGAAGATGCGCGTCTCAACTATCCATGTGTCATCACACTGCTACCATGATCACCAATAACTTGTTCCAACGGATGATAAGTGTTGATCCGAGATTCCGGATTTGCTGGAACAGGAATTATCGTCTGAAAATTAACATTCTCTGCTGAATCCAGATCATTACCCACATTACATGTAGAAGGAACATCAGTAGACTGATTTGAGTTCACTAGTGGTGACACAGTACCTTTGTTCAAGACTGCTCCACTTGTAACTTCTTTATCATCTTCCGAATCCGAAGAATCAAACGTATCGGAAACATCTTGAAACACTTCTTCTTCATTAGATGTACTGACAGGAGCAGTGGTATCTTTAGAAGTTGTGGTAGGAGGAGTCACGGTGATCAGACGCACCACTGGTGAAGTAGTGGCGTTTTCACACTCGTAATATAAACAAAGAACAACTTCTTCAACTATGCTTTCTAGATTGAATGACTCAAATAGTTTTTTGTAGTCAAATATCTAATCGGGTCCAAAGCCGAGAACATTTTGAGTGTATCTTTGAACATCCACATTCGACCACTCTTCAACACATTTAGTTCTTTTGTTGAAAACACGCTTATTAGGAGTCGCGTATCCAACAAAATAACCTTCTCCAGCTGTCGCTCCAAACTTCTCAGTCGGATTAAGCATAGTACACGGCGCCCTGAATGGTTCTAGAAACTCTAAGTTCGGCTTTCGTCTGTTGAGTAGATCATATGAAGTCTTTGCAAACTTCTTCACAGTCAACACACGGTTCAATGTATAAAATGCTGCATGAATAGCTTCATTCCAGAAATAACCGAAAGATTCTAATCTGCAAGCATTGTTCTTGCCGTCTCGATTAGAGTCCTGTTCTTTCTTTCTGCAACACCGTTCTGTTGTGGAGTATAAGGTGCAGTGTATTCATGATGAATACCTTTTTCCTCACACAGTGCATTCATCATAGAATTCTTAAACTCCGTCCCGTTGTCACTTCTGATTCTTTTGATTTTTAAACCATAAATGTTCTCCAAACGGGTAAACATAATCTTCAAGTTGTTAAACGTGTCGCTCTTGTGTTGCATGCACATCACCCATGTGAATCTAGAATAAACATCAGTAACCACAAGACAGTACAAATCTCCACAAATACTTTTACGCTTCACAGGTCCAAAGAGGTCCATGTGTAAACGCTCAAGTGAGACACTAATAGAATTAACTTTCTTGGGTTTGTGGGAATATTTGTGCTGTTTGCCCTTTTTACACGATACACACTTGTCGTTAAGATGAAAATGCTTCACATTAACACCATCAACGAGTCCATTCTTCACAAGATGGTTCATTTTCCTGAGATGAATGTGACCCATACTTCAATGCCACATGAAAGATTCTTTTTTAGTAGCCTTCGACAAGAAACATGTAACTTGGCCCTGTGTTGTTGTCACCTTGCTCATGTCATGAATATGAAAATTTTTTACTCTTGAAGCTTTCAACATAATCCACTCTTTCAGAATTTCAAAATCAGGCTTCAGGATGTAGCAAGCTTTATCATCAACGAATATAGAAAACTTCTTATCACAAATCTGCGAAACACTCTGAAGACTGTAGTCAATCTGCTTCACATACGATATCTTTTCAAAACTCACTATTCCATTACTAACAATTCCTTCCATCGTGATATAACCTCCCTTGTTTCCAGCCAAAGCAACATAACCTCCATTAATGTTTTTAATATCGAATAAGAGAGTCATCTCCCCTGTCATATGCCCGTAAGCTTCACTGTCAACAATCCAAAGACTGCTAACAGGGCCAGCTGGATCCCTGCACCATTCAAGTAAATGGTTAGTTCTTTTGGGGGACCCAAGCCTTGATTGTCTTGGGTCTTGAAGTATCAGCATTTACAGAAACAACTTTCTTGTCATCAATTTTCTTTTCAACCACCTTCTTATCTGAAACAACTTTCACAGATTCTTGTGAAGTTGAGGTAGAACCACTAGAAGAACCTTTAGATAACCAAGTCTGCTTGGTTCATTTTAAAATTCTTATTTGTTTTGGAATTTCAGTTTTAACACTTTCAGTTTTCTTTGAAACAACAACCTTTTGAGGAGCATTCTTGGTAACCTTATCTGATTTAACAGACAAAGGTCCAGCAGCTGACTTAGCAGGTGGTTTAGGATAAACCTTTTGCTTATCATTAATTGTGTTTACCATTGGTTTCTTCATAGGCTTTTCAATGGCAATTCGGTTTCGATTATCATAGACAATCGGTTGTTTTCCTCTTTGTTGATAAAACTGATATTGAGGATAAACAACATTCGAATTCCTTTGGTCCCGTCTAACCTCAACCTCATGCCTCTTGTGTCTCACATATGGGCAGTGAGCAAGTAAAAGCCCTCTATCCCCACATTTGAAACAGACACAGTATTCTTCAAACTTTTGCTTATCATGATGATTTGCAAATGTATTAACCGGGTATTGGTCATCAATACACTTACGCCTTAAATTCTCAGGAGCGGGCTCCAGTGAGTAAGCCGGTTCCACAAATGCATTCACACGATTAACCGGTTTAACAAACTCAGTCGCATGAACTTTTTCCTTTTTAGATTCATCACCATATAGTTTTCTTATTAATTCTGGTGGAAAATCATTTGTTCTTTCAGATTTAGGAAACCAGATTGTGCTTTCTTGCCAGATTTTAGCAATTTTAGAATAATTCACAAACTGTATAGGATATTCAGAATCAGCAAATATCTGATTGGATCCGTACATCCGATAGAAAATTTTGACTGGTTTATCATCTGATTCATTTGCATCTGGTTTCTTTTCTGATTGCATACGATTTTCTCAACTTTAGGAGGAACCTGAACCTTTGGTGAAGGACCACACTGAATGTGATTTTCCAAAGGAATATCAACATTATTTTTTGGTTCATCTTCCTCCGAATCAAAATCATCGGTTACAGCTACCACATTTTCATTGTTCACACCTAGTATCGGTCTCACATCAGAATGCAGATCTCCCACACTAGAGGTGTTAGATTCATTTTCTGATATGGAAGCAGAATTATCCGAACTCTCCAATGTCACAACATCAAGGTTGTGGTTATCAAAAAGAACCGGAGATGGAACAATTTTGTAAGTGATACTGGTTGGAACTCCTTCTTTGTTAGGCACTTCCACAATGTGGTCCAAAACATAAGCCACATTGAGGTAGCTTTCCAACTTTTTGTTCATCTTTTCATACAAACATCTGACCTTGGACATCTCAAGCTTTATTTCTTCAATTTCATTTATGTAATTGTTAATGGAAATTTGTTTGTTTGAAAGAGTTTTGCTTAGTTCAGAAACATCCTTTTTATAGTTTTCAATTGTTTTATTCAAGGCTCTTTCATTTTTCCTATAAGTTTCCACAACTTGTTTAGCACTGGCCAAGTCGGTTTTCAAGCTCAAAATCTCACCATCTAGTCTATCACACTTTCTTAGTAAAGTAACACGATCATTGCATTTAGGAAGTGAGGTAGAACTTACTAGATTTGAAGAACCAGTCATAGCCATTAGAGCAAAATGAGCTTCCTTCCCAGAAAAGAATTTAGAAAAGTCGACTCTGGTGTAAGCATCATCCACCATGCACAATTTCTTGCTGAGAAGTAAATTTGCTTCATCTAGTAACTGATCAACATCATTGTCCAATGAAGTTACACTGACTTCCGAATCTGACTCGCTCTCAAAATCTGAATAATCTAAATCCTGAGCATTAGAAACTTCACTAACAACTTCATCAACCATTTCATACTCGGTCTCTTCAACTACCGGCTCTCCATTCACCAATTCTTCTACTCTCACAACTTCCTAATTCTAAACTTCTTGTGCAAAACATGCAACGTTACCCCCAGAAATCTCTATGACACCTAATTGCATGTCATTCCAATTGAACCCTTCATCTTGTTGAATCACCAATGCTTGATTCTCATTTTGGTTTTGATTGGTGGAAGTGGTTATTGGAACAAGATTTCTTTCATGATTTGGTGTAGTTTAAGTTAGGTTAGGTGTTGATGTTTGTCTTTGGTTGGAATTATGAGAAGTACGGTTTTGGTTTTGATAATTGGATTGACGGTTTTGATTTTGAGTTTGGTAGTTCATGTTAAATGGGTTTCGGTTTCCTTGTTGTTTAGATTTTGTGCATTCACGGGCAAAATGACCTTTTGTTCCATAACTGTATCATGTCACTTTTGCTTTTTTAAACCCGTATGTGGTGTTAGGAGAAGTAGCAAGATCGGTTCGGCCGGTTCTCTCCATAAACTCAATTGCTATCCTCACCACACTAGCAAACTCCCATTGGATATCAATGAGTTCCATCTCATCCTTGTCAATCTGAGAGTAATCCTCATTTGTCAAATTGTTGTTTCCAATTTGAGTAGCTACAAGTTCGTTATAAGATGCTACCATGGCAAAAACCAAGACAACATGCTTTTGTGAAACTTCAACAGTCACATAGTCCATGTTAGATGTCTCTAACACGACGAAACTTGAGCTTGATGGTCCTTGTCCAACATTAGATGTAGATTGTTGTGACATATTAATCGTTGGAGCTGCCATCCGTGGGACAGATTGCATAGAAGGCTGAGTGAGTGTGTAAGATGAAGCTAAAGACACACCATAATAGCTAGCAGAATTGGTTGGTTCAACACTCGATACAACAGCAGTCTGTGGTGCCGAACTCACACCAACACCCGAAACGGTCGAAGATGAGGAACTTGCATAGTATAGTTCTGGATTCTGAGTAATCTGGGATCTCTTCGCCTTCCTTCTCTCTTCGATCTCCTTGTTTTCTAGCCTCTGAATAAACTCATTCAATGTCCAAAATGGAAACGAGTCCTTCTCTCTCAATACCTCCACATGCTGACTCCAATAACTAGGTAAAGCATCTGCAAATTTCTCAACACACTCTGACATAGGAAAAACAATTTCATAGTTCGAAAGTTCAGACAATAAATGGAAAAATCTAGCAGTTAACTCTTTTAAACTCTCATTTCCAACAAAGCTAAAGTTTTCAAACTCCTTCTTTAGCTCATCCATTCTCAGCTTTCGAGTCTTCTCATTCCCGTCATTCATGCTTTTGAGTGCATCCCACAATTTCTTCGAAGTAGTACACGGTCTAAATTGATGTAGTAGATCTGAGGTCAATGCTTAAGACAACCGTGAATACGTCTTCTTTTTAGCAGCATACTTCTTCTTATCAGTATCGGGTAAATCATCAAGTGCAACTGGAGTGTTCGAGTTCTCAATCATTGGTTGCATATACCCTCTTTGCAACATTTGCCATGCCTCTCCACCATCTAGTCCCTCCAAATGAATCTTTAACCTCTTATGCCAAGACAGATACTCAATCATGTCCATCAACTTTGGTGGACGGGTCCCATTTCCCGTAGATAAATCGTTCATCAAGGTTGTTATGGCAATAGTGGTTTGATTCTGAACAGTTGCAGTTGCTGCGACACCCCAATAGTCAGGCATTGGTTGTGTAGGAGGTCTCACAGCGGGCTGAGTTGGTCCTGACACAGCCCAATAATTAGTCATCGGTTGTGGTTGTGGTTGCGGTTTTCCTCTCTCAGCTGCTACAGCCCATGGACTCATCGGTGTTTGTTGTTGTGTCATAGCAGGTCAGTTGTTCATCGGACATCCGCAAATGTTATCTATGATGTAAGAAATCTCAACACTTAGAAAAATTTTTCAACTGAAAATCGGTTCTATATATCGAGGGGTCGAACGAAATTTAAGAATTGGCGACCTGAATATAAGTCCGAATGAAAAGAGAACAATTTGATTCGACCTAACGGTGAGCATGAACAGAATCTAGTAACCCGAATGAAATTTGGAAAGCACGAATGAAAGACTCAGGAACTGATTCGACCTAAAATCTAGCACGAATGGAACTTTAAGAAACTCATTCGACCCAAACTCGAAAACCCATTCGACCTAACCATGTTCATCATCAATTTTTCTTCAAAATCACACAATTATGATCTGCTTTTTGAAAATTTCAACAATTATGAATGTGATTATGAAGGTTTTGAATCGGCTTGAAATCTGAACAAGTTTGGTGAAAGAATTTTTTATTTCGAACTTAAAAACACCTTCAAATCAATCAATAACCATGTTTTATCAATGTTCTACGAAAACAGCTAGAGTTTTGATGATTTTGTTCTGAAATCTGAACAATTTTTATCAATTTGCAGTCATGTGATCGATCACAAGCTCTGATACCACTTTGTAGGATCGGATTTTGACAAAGAAACACGTGATCAACACGAGTACTGATGAATTAGGTGCGAAAACCCTAATTATCATGCAAAATGATATAAACCGTAATCAGAACACAATAGCTTCCATTTTCAACACGTTTTCATTAACTTTAATGATGATATAATTGTTACAGACTCAAAGTTATGAAAACTACAACTTCTAGAATACACACTGAAAACACACACAAACTACCAAACCAGAATGACCAACTGTTACAATCAAAACTGACTTCAAACTATATGTAGACTTTCCATTCGACCTTACGTGGGTTCGAACTAGTTGATTCGACCCATCGTTGTCACGAACCAAAACATTAAACTTAAAATAAACTGGTTCGACACTTTGATATTTGGTTCGACCTCTTGTTTACCCGAACCAAACCCATAATCTATCAAAAACTTCAAATCTTCGCCTTTTGTCTTCGACAATCCGAATGCAACAGGCACATATATGAAATATGTGCCTACAAATATGTGTCTAGTTCATCTAACGTAAGTAGCTTTATATGTTTAGCTACTCGTAATCTTAAAAATGATCACAAAAACAATAATCAATACTAAGCAAGACATGTTTTCAATGTTTAGAATGAAGGTATTAATCATAAACTGAACCCCTAAGGCTTCGCAACTCGATCCTCCGGTCTTGTGCTTTAAAAAATTGAGAAAACAAGTATAAACTCATCCCTTGGTTGTAGCGGTTCGTAAGTTATCAACTTTAAATAATCCCATAGCTTAATTAGGGTAAACCCCTAATTTATGCGAAATTCGAGGGTCGTGCGGACCGTATGGAAAATTCCATGCGGCCCACAACGTGTTTCCTATTTTTGTCACATTGGCAGACCCATGCGGATCGTAAGAAAAAAATTTGTGTTGTCCGCATAGGACCACAAATATTTGTTTTCTTTTTTTTCTTTGTTTCTTTGACATGCATTTTCACGGACTCTTTCAGCCTTCATGAATTTAACAATTCCTTGCACGAATAACTTGATTTTCCATCATTTCCTACAAATTAATTAATTAAACAACTCAATATCAAATCATGATGAAATCAATACAAAAAGATATCAAAATAAAGAGAATTTGATCAATAATACATGTGTAAAACCAAGCATATCAATATAAGAAGACTTTTTTTTTCAACCCCAAAAAATTGAGCCATGTTTGGCTACACATCTGCACATGCTATAGGCCCCACCCTGGTGAAAGTGCTACTATCTTCATAAAATGTATGTAATTGACATACGAGTTATTAAGACCAATATTCCAAAATTAAAAAAAAAAAGTGATAAAATTAGTAGAAAGTAGAGATAGGGTAGAGCGAATATATATATTTCTGTAATTTTATTATTATTATTATTATTATTTAGATGTGAATTTGGTTAAATAATAAATTGATGAAAATTAGGGTTGTTCAAGAGTCAAAAATCGAGTGATTATTTTCCGAGCATTAAACTTATGTGCGAGCATCGACCGAGTGGAAATCGATTTGGACAACTATACTCTCTAGTGTGTCATCCGGTTTAAATACACACACATACAGAGAGAGAGAGAGAGAGAGAGAGAGAGAGAGAGAGAGAGAGAGAGAGTAGTAATATTGGGTCTCAAGTTTTTTATGCCAAAATGCCACATCTCTTAACAAATATATTTCATGAAAGACAATGTTGTTTGACTGATTATAAGACGATAAGCAAACTGTAGAGAAGGATGACGGTGAGAGTGAGAGACGATCGACTTACGGTGAGAGATGGAGACTCTGAGGTGATGAGCAGATTGTCCGGATCAAAGACCATTGCTTAGTCGCTAAGGTTTTACCTTTTGATTTAGTGTTAAATTTTTAATTAGGTTGACTAGTCTAGTATGTATAAATAAAACTATAAATTTATATATAGTGATCTAAAATCCAAAAGAACGGTATATATACAAAACTATAAAAGGACTCATTTATCCAAAGTCTATTCAGATTATAACCCTTTTGATTCAAACCAAATTGACATAAACTAATTTTACTTAGCACCCGTTTTCGTTCTGACCCAAAGCTGTCTTGACCCGTAGTAACCTAAACCCGCTTGACCCTATCGGTTTGGCAAGCTTAGTATTGTTTAATAGATATTCAATTATCTATCTATACATATAAGGTCATGTGTAGTGGAGGGGGGTTATAAGGCGTTATAGGGATTAAAATATTATAAAGTAATAGAATGGGGGTTATGGGGCGTTATGGAAAAAGAGGGTGTAGTGGGAAAGGGCGTTATGGGGCTTTATAAATGATAGGGTAATCATTGTTTATTATTATTATTATTAAAACCATATTATTATTATTATTATTATAAAAACAAATATAGAAATACAAAAGTCAGATCTAGATCTAGATTTTCATCATCATCTCATCACCACCATTCTTCGTCACCACCTTCTACCACCGCCACCGCCACCACCGTGACCTTCATCATCATCATCATCATCTTCATCATCAACATCTTCATCTCCAACCATCACACCATCGTCCCTCCTCAACCATCATCACCATCGTCCCTCCTCAACCATCATCACCATTCACCTTCATCTCCAACCATCACAGCCAGTCCAGCCACCACCTTCAACCACCACCTTCAACAGTGTGTGTGTATATATATATATATATAAATAAAGTTTGAATAAAAAAAAAAGTCGATCTGTGCATAACGCTCGCCATATCCACAACGGGCGCTACCAAAACGCCCCCATAGCGCCGGCGGGGGCGGTGTTCCCCGGCGCTATGGGGCTTCAAAACGCCCTATAACGGGCCACTACACATGAACTAATAAACCAAAGCCATTTTAATGATATGACACTCAAAGAGGGCATTCTCCCTCTTGAGTGTGTCATGTGTCATCCCATGTGGCAAAAGCTTTATTTTAGGAAAATAATAATTTAAAAACAAAATTAGATTTTTCTCTCTAATGTTTCCTCCCATAACTTTTAAACGTTAATATCTTTTATATACGAGATTTTTTAAAGAAAAAATTACCCCAAATTAACGAGCGTTTTATTATCTTTCCAACGAGTACCATAGTGCTATATAAAAAACGGAGAAAAAAACGACTATTTTTTTTTTTGTGGTTTTGTTCTTACAGGAAAAAACACACAAAGTGTTCAGGTTATTCATTAATCATGTATAAGCAAGTCATTAATTATGTTCAAACCAGTAAATATGAATTTTATTTATAACATGTGTTAGAATTGGAGTTGTACATTGTTTTAGGTTAAGTTTTAATATTAGAGTTATATATTATTTAAGGTTATGCACTAACATTGGAGATACATTGTTAATTGTTTTAGGTTAAGTGCTACCCGAACATTTCCTACATGTACTGTAAAGTGCATCATTGTATTTCATATGTAAAATTGATATGTCATGTTAGATTTCTTAACCCCGGGACGTTCCTGGGTTATAATCTAGTAATAAATAAAATGAAAAGGAAACCATATCGGTGAAATGTCACGGATTCTCATAGTCCCCAATAAAAGGAGTTGTATATCAATCGTATGCGGTTTTAAATAGATGTACGAGTATCATGGATGTGGTTAGCTGTGTTGGGTCCAAGCAAACTCTTAGGCGGTTCGGTAGCTCTATCGGCCGGACCATGTTCAACCACGTCAACCGCATGATTAACATCATGACCACTTTTGTGACAAGGACCCCTACCATACAACAACCATTACCATGTAATAATAATTAATTTATTATTTCCTTTTTACATCTTTTCAGATTTTAACAAACTTACTATATAACCAAAAACAAATATTATAAAATTAGTAGAGTAAAGATTAAATACAAAGGCTTAATCTACTAAACATTAGAAGTGAAGGGAGATTTTTTTTTTAATTTTTCCCACCTGCTTAAATATGCTTTCTAGATAAATAATATAAAAAATAAAAAAAAACAATTTTTTTTTTGCGTAATTACATCATTAGAGTAGTTTACACTAGAGTAATTACGTAATTACACTAAAACATTAATTACTCTAAACTAAATATTTTTTAAATTTCAATACTAAAATACATGTTTAACAATATGGAAAAAAAATCAAGAAAAAAAATTAAAAAAAAACACACTCCTTCACCTCTCACGTTAAGGGCTATTCGTAAGATAAAAAAGGTTCTTGTACAAATGGTTATTATCCTACAATAGCCCTTAACGTTAGAAGTGAAAAAGGATATTTAATTATTTTTTATTTTTAAACTTTTTTTCATATTGTTAAACATGTATTTAAGTACTGAAATCTAAAAAAACATTAGTGTAGAGTAATTACGTACTTAGTGTTGTAGAGTAATTACTGTAGTGTAAACTACTGTAATTACTTTAATGATGTAATTATGCTATTTTAAAAAAAAATTATATTATTCATCTAGAAATCATATTTAAACAGATGGAAAAAAAATTCTCCCTTCACTTCTCATTTCGAGTAACTTAAACTCATTTGTATTTGATATTTACTTTAAATTAGTAAGTATTATATATGGATACTAGCTTTTATCCCGGGAGTGTCCCGGGGTTGAAATATCTAATATAACATAATAAAATATCTAATATGAAAATATAATTAATGATTTGCCAATACATGATTAATGAATAATATTATTATTATTATTATTATTATTTATTTTAAACAAATTTCTACCATAAGTTCTCATATTCAAATATAGAAAAAAAAGGAATATCTGCCTATGAAGTTATGTTTATCGTTTGTGATTTATTAGTAGAGTAAAATATATTTGAAAACAAAACCCCACAAAAATAGTTGTTTTTTTCTCCGTTTTTTATATAATACTACTATGGTACTCGTTGGAAAGATAATAAAACGCTCGTTAATTTGGTGTAATTTTTTTCTTTAAAAAATCTCGTATACAAAAGATATTAACGTTTAAAAGTTACGGGAGGAAACATTAGAGAGAAAATTTAATTTTGTTTTTAAATTCTTATCTTTTCCTAAAATAATTATAATATATATAGATTTATTAAAAAAAACTCAAAAATTAAAAAATCCTACATGATGCCACTTGGCACATTCAAAGAGGGGTTGAGGCCTCCATTGAATGTCACATCATCAAAGTTCAATTCTTTTATTATAAGTTATAGATTATAGATTATAGATGTGTGTGTATATATAGATATATTTATTATTATTATTGTTATTATTATTATTATTATTATTATTATTATTATTATTATTATTATTATTATTATTATTGTTAAATGAAAATATTTAAGTACGTGTGTTGTGTGTTATTTTTCAGTGTCTCTTCACTCTTATTTTTTATTTTTCTCCCCTCATAAAATAATAATATTACATCCTAATTTTCCGTTTCTTTCTTCTAAAATGTTAAAAAGGGCATCTTAAGAAGAAAATATTACGTGCAGTATGTTATTTTATATAGTTTGGACTCGATATCCAATAATATTAAGATTATAAATTTAGTGTTGGAAAACGTTACATGGTTTGTAAAATGGATGCGGTAGAGGTATTTCCACGACCATATTTGAGAGGCATTTTCATTATTTTCGATTTTGGTGATATAAAAAAACTTAAGTTTTAGAAAATGTAAAAATAAATATGATGTAATTAGATAATGCCATGTTCGGCATGCAACTTTGTCATAGTTTTCAAAACATTGAAAGATCATTTAAACAATAAATAGGGAGGTAGTTACCAAAAAAGACCTATATAGAGGAGGCAAAAAGAACATCAAACCACAAAGAAAAGAAAACATTAAGTGAAACCACACAATGGAGATTGAGAGAGTTCAAGAAATAGCTACACTCTCAACCCTAAAAGGCACAATCCCAAGCGAGTTCATAAGATTAGAAAATGAACAACCAGCGACCACCACCGTACATGGGGTGGTGCTTGAAGTCCCAGTGATCGACCTTAGTAACCCTGATCACCAATCTCTTGTGGCTTCAATATCTGAAGCTAGCAAGAATTGGGGGCTTTTTCAAGTCGTGAACCATGGGATACCAAGCGAACTCATATCCGAGTTACAAAAAGTTGGTAGAGAGTTCTTTGAGTTACCTCAAGAAGAAAAAGAAAAGATTGCTAAACCAATTGGGTATGAAGGTGTTGAAGGGTATGGGACTAAGCTTCAAAAGGAAATTGAAGGGAAGAAAGGTTGGGTTGATCATTTGTTTCATAGGGTGTGGCCACCTTCTGCCATTAACTATCACTTTTGGCCAAAGAACCCTCCTTCTTACAGGTTTCATTCTCTTCTTTAATTTTCTCTAAAATTTCATGCATATTAGACGAACATGTTTACAATTTTCTAAACAAATTTATTTTTAGTTAAATTAGTTTGTATGAGAAAACAGAAATTTATGATGACAAACATTTTATTATATTATTATTATTATTATTATTATTATTATTATTTATTGTTTATTACTATGAACTAAGATTTTTACCACGCGCGTTGCAGCGCGCCGCGGTGATTTCTGCTTCATCTTGAACTTTGTCTTTACTCGGTCACTGTATGCGCAAAACTGATTAAGAACATCGAATAAGGCTGTTGAAAATATAAAAAAAAATTAACCGTTACCGCCTGGTCTCGAACCCAAGACCTCATATTGAGAAAATGCATCTCATACCACTACACCACCAAACCCATTTGTGTTTTAATATGAAATAGATTATACTTAAGATTAAATATGACTGTTGAAATGGAAAAAAAAAATGCAACTTGCCAAGATCGAACTTGTAACCCTCTATCTAACAAAATGAACCTCAAACCGAAACACCACTAACACAATTGATGTTTAAATATGAAACAAATTGTATTTATTATTAAGTAAAGCTGTTAAAATGAAAACTAAATAAATTGCCTCTCCCAGAATCTGTGACCTTGGGTAAAAGAAGTTCATCACAAATCACTCCACCACCAACACAACTTATGTTTTCAAGTGAAACAAATGATATATATTATACTAGGTTAGAGTCCCGTGGGGACCCACGGTTCACCCGAAAGTAAAATGAAAAAAAGTAGAAAAATAAGAATTGTATTATGCAATTTGTTTTGGTTACTAAATGTTTGATAATGCAATATGTATGAATTTTGAAGTTAAATGCAAAATGTCATCTAACAGTTTAATGTAACAAAATGATGGATATATCGAGTAAGTAAAGTTTAATTTGACAACTGCAAACTACATAGCATACTATCACAATATCATACATTACATCATTTGGGTAATATCTATATTCTAATCATAACTAAGCTTAAGCATAGAACACTTATCATTTAGTTGGGGCTTAACGAACTTCAACCAATATCACACATTACATCATTTGGGTAAGGGTAATATCTATATTATAATCATAACTAAGCTTAAGCATAGAACACTTATAATTTAGTTGGGGCTTAACGAACTTCAACCAATGGTCCATTTTCATTACTTCAATCAAAATCTTTCAACTCTTGCTCATTGATAGCTGATTTTTCACCTTCGAAGTTGTTATCATTGTCATCACGATCCTAGGAGTGCAGCTCATTTTCAATAATTTATGAAAACCTCCACCATTGTATTCCATATTTGTGTTCTACATAAAATATAGTTGTTGTAAATATATGGATACGGTGATAAGTAAATCAAGAAACAATCATTAACCCACTTACTTGAATGGGTAGCTTAAATTTCCATGTTATCTCTCCAATGGTTCAAACCGATTACATAGCTAAAAAACAACTAATAAGAAAATGGGTCCAATGTCACATGCTGTAATATAAATTTCCTATATTTTATTAAAAAATAGACACCAAAAGGATCAACCCCAGACCCATTTCAACATGAGCCAAAAGGACCCATTGTACACACACTTTAGGCAACTTTTGACATGTTACAAAAAGACGCCAAAAAAACGTCATTATTTAAACTGTGTAAATATAGTACTTAACAATTAAAAATCTTAATAAATAACATCAAAATCATAATCAATCATTCAAATCAATGACATTAAATAATCCGCATCTGAAATTGACTTACCCATTATATACAAATTATTATTAACATCTTAAAATTAGCACACTTATTGAAATCAAGATGATGATTATCGTTAATTAGTTACAATTGATTAAAGGAAAGTCGTAATATCAAAATGAAAGTCGGTCAACAATGTTAAAATGAAATTCGTAATATTAGTAACATCAATAAATAATATTAAAAATCTTAATAAATAACATCAAAATCGTAATCATCATTCAAATAAATGACCTTATGGGTTGTATCCGAAGACATGGAAAGAGATGTTTTTAGCATCGAAACATAAAAATGTTGACTAATCTCGCTAACATTGAACTTGGTAAAATGAAATGATTCAATAATTGAAAAATGAGATTATTCAGGAATACACATTGAATGCTGAGATTACGCATTGCGGGGACAGGATTCGAACCTGTAGTCTTCAGATCATGAGCCTGATGAGTTGACCACTAAAATCATCCGCGTCTCAAATTGCCTTACCCATTATAAACAATTTATTATTGACATTTTTAGTAATCATTATTAGTTGTATAGAAAGTAACATTTTGAACATTTATATTATCATTTAATTTCGTTGTTAAATTTGGTATGACGATTAAATGATTTTATTATTTGTTAAGGTTTATATAGTATTGTTGTCTCTCGAACAATTCTGCAAAATCGGAAATACTGTGCCTCGATTGACGTGATCGAGTAGGAATATTTATTTATGTATTTGAATTATAAAAATGGAAGGATTGGTAATTGATGTGAATTGGTCAACAACGCTTAAAATTAGCACAATCAAACTCAAAGACATAAAGTCAAATAATTGACCTCCATCAAATTAACAAAAGCGTAAAAAGTTTTTACTCAGATTTGGTCAACAATATTAAAATTAAGGTCGTAATATTAGTAATAACATTGAAAATTATCTTGAATACATTATATATTTTAGGAAACTGTTAAATAGATTTAAATTATATTTATTATTAAAAGAATAATAAAAGTGTAGGAAAATAAATGTACACTCCTATCTTCGGATTATATTTAAATTATAAACTGTTAAATAGATTTAACACTGTTAAATAGATTTAAATAAATATTTAAAAGAAAGTCGTATATGTTTAAAAGAATATCGTTTCATGACAATTGATTAAAGGAAAGTTTTTGAATTATGAAAAAGGGAAGGATTGGTAATTGACGTGAATTGGTCAACAACGCTTAAAATTAGCACAATCAAATTCAAAGACATAAAGTCAAAGAATTGACCTCCATCAATTTAACAAAAACGTAAAAAGTTTTTACTCAGATTCGGTCAAGAATATTAACATTAAGGTCGTAATATTAGTAATAGCATTGAAAATTATTTTGAATACATTATATATATTTTAGGAAACTGTTAATTATATTTAAATTATATTTATTATTAAACGAATAATAAAAGTGTAGGAAAATAAATGTACATTGTTATCTTCGGATTATATTTAAATTATAAATTGTTAAATAGATTTAACATTGTTAAATAGATTTAAATAAAGAGAAAGTATACGGTATAAAGCCCCTTAAAATAAGAAGCGTAAGAAGCCACCAGAGATTGACACCTGTCAATCTAACCTAACCACACCTAACCACAGTTAAACACAATAAATCTCATCTTCCCTGTTCAAATCGTAATCCAATCTCATTTTAAAACATACCAGTCTAGATCTGACCACCACAACCAACACCACCACCACCACCGCCACCGCCACCGCCACCAAACCACCACCCGACAGCACCACGTCATCTGTCACCTTCAACGATGAAGGAGCGTCAACGATGGCGTGGTCAGATCTGTAACATTACCAAGAAATAATGTACCTGTTAATTTAGAGGATTGAGCTAGTTACTGCCACGTTCTTCATCTCATCTTCTGCTTCCCTACTCAATTGTCATTAGTGAGATTTCACATACTCCTGAACAATGTGAAGACCTTCGCTTTCCTCACCGTAATCCTGAATAACATTTTATAATAAAACCAAAATTAACGAGCCATCGAGTGAATAAACCAAAATATCACCCTTCTTTTCAACTTTGTTACAATAGAGAGTAAAAACAGAGAGTTTTGATGTTGAGTAAAAATAGAGAGTTGCCACTTCAGTTGGACGCACGCACACACCAAAGGTGCGTTTGGTTTTATTATTGATTTTTACTTAACATTTAAACGCACGCACACACCAAAGGTGCGTTTGGTTTTATCATTGATTTTTCACTTCTGCAATTGCAACTGATCGAATCAGTTTCTTCCTAGCCAATCAAAGCAACATCATCATCGCTATCAGTTCCTTTTTAGCCGATCAAATCAAAATCATCATGGGCAAAGAGGACGGAGGGTTTGATGAGGAAGAAGAAAGACGAATCACTTCGTAAAGCAATGGCAGGTATCAGCAGGTGCAGGTGGCGGCTAGCTTGGATTTGGTTAGTAGTGATCTGGATCTTGAAGAGGTGATGATGGTGGAGAAAAGTGGGAGTTGTTTGGAAGTGAGAGTGGGAGATGGTGAGAGGTTGGTATTTAGGACTTTTTTTTGAACACATGAAAAGTGCGTTTAAAATATATAAAGGTGCGTCTAAAATTCGAAAGGTGCGTTTGTTTTTTTTGTTGGGTTTGATTAGTGCGTCTGAATTTTGATGAGTGCGTCTGAAATTTTAATGAGTGCGTCTGAATTTTAATGAGTGCGTCTGAATTTTAATGAGTGCGTCTGAATTTTAATGAGTGCGTCTGTTTTAACCCAGGTATGGTTAGGGTTTTTAATCTGCATCCTTAATCTAATGGCTGAGATTGCTTCTTACGCTTCTTACGTTAAGGGGGCTTTATACGTTATCTCTCCCCTTAAATAAATGTTTGAAAGAAAGTCGTATATGTTTAAAAACATATCGTTTCATCACAATTGATTAAAGGAAAGTTGTAATATCAAAATTAAAGTCGGTTAACGATATTAAAATGAATTTCGTAATATTAGTAATATCAATAAATAAGATTAAAACTCTTAATAAATAACAACCAAATCATAATCAATCATTCAAATCAATAACATTAAAATTATCATAAATAACATTAAAACTCTTTATAAATAACAACAAAATCATAATTTAAATTTCAAAATCAAAAACATCTTGTGGTGAAACCTTAGTAACAAACATTTTGTGCTCGATTGAACACCATTTGAAGACACAATATTCGTCAATGGAAGTATCTTTTTATTAAAGCAAATCAGGTCATCCAATCACAGTAAACCTTTACAAAAGAATTAAGTATAGAAAATTTAGAATGTGTAACTAATTATAAAATAAGAATATTGTAAACATAAATGTTGAATATGCAAATAACAAACCTAGCGACTTGTGAAACACTTTCTGCACGTAATATTAGTATTAGTAATATATTCGTAAATTAATTCGGTCAATAATAAATAAATGAGCTTAAAAATCATAATATATAACATTAAATTCGGTCAACTATTATTAATGTCATTAAAACTCATAATAAATATCATTAAAAAATAAATAAATCCGATTAATTGCAGGCAAGATCAATAATAATTCGAATGAATAGTAATATAAATAATATTAAACATAATTTCATAAAGATTGATTAAACATAATTTCGTAGTAATATTAATATAAATAAATGAGATAAAAAAATCATAATAAATAACATTCAACTCGGTCAATTATTATTAATGTCAATAAATAACATTAATTCTAACATACTAAAAATACATTAAAAATAATTAAATCTTATTAAACATAAATTTGAAAAAGGTACTATAAATAAATGAGATTAATAATTTTAATAAATAACATTAAATTCGGTCAATTATTATTAATGTTAATAAATAATATTAAACATCTTAATAAATAACAATAAAAATGAATAAATCTTATTAATTACAATCAAGACTAATCATAATTCGAAAACATAGTAATATAAATAAATGAGAATATAAATCTTGATAAATAACCTCAAAATCATAATCAATAATTCAAATAAATTACATTACAAACATAAAAAACCGTAATTTTAATTTGAAAATCAATGACTTCTTGTGGTGGAATCTTTGTAACAAACAGCCTGTGCTGGATTGAACACTATTTAAAGACACAATATTCGCCAATGGAAATATCTTCTAATTGAAGCAAACTAAAATCGTAATATTAGTATTAGTATTAGTAATTAGTAATATATTTGTAAAAATAGTAATAGTTTATTTTAATTCGGTCAATAAGATATAAATGAGATTAAAATTAAAAATCGTAATATTAGTTTTAGTATTAGTAAAATATTCATAATTTAATTCGGTCAATAATAAATAAATCAGATTAAAATTAAAAATCGTAATATTAGTATTAGTATTAGTAATATATTCGTAATTTAATTCGGTTAATAATAAATAAATGAGCTTAAAAATCGTAATAACACTAAATTCGGTCAACTATTATTAATATCATTAAAACTCATAGTAAATATCATTAAAACTCATAGTAAATATCATTAAAAAATAAATAAATCCTATTAATTGCAGGCAAGACCAACAATAATTGGAATGAATAGTAATATAAATAATATTAAACATAATTTCATAAAGATAGATTAAACATAATTTCGTAGTAATATTAATATAAATAAATGAGATTAAAAAATCATAATAAATAACATTCAACTTGGTCAATTATTATTAATGTCAATAAATAACATTAATTCTAACATACTAAAAATACGTTAAAAATAATTAAATCTTATTAAACATAAATTCAAAAAAAAGTAATATAAATAAATGGGATTAATAATTTTAATAAATAACATTAAATTCAGTCAATTATTATTAATGTCAATAAATAATATTAAACATCTTAATAAATAACAGTAAAAATGAATAAATCTTATTAATTGCAATCAATACTAATCATAATTCGTAAACATAGTAATATAAATAAATGAGATTATAAATCTTAATTAATAACCTCAAAATCGTAATCAATAATTCAAATAAATTACATTACAAACATAAAAAATCGTAATTTTAATTTGAAAATCAATGACTTCTTGTGGTGGAACCTTTGTAACAAATAGCTTGTGCTGGATTGAACACCATTTAAAGACGCAACATTCGCCAATGGAAATATCTTCTAATTGAAGCAAACTAAAATCGTAATATTAGTATTAGTAATTAGTAATATATTCGTAAAAATAGTAATAGAAAATTTTAATTCAGTCAATAAGATATAAATGGGATTAAATTTAAAAATCGTAATATTAGTTTTAGTATTAATAATATATTCGTAATTTAATTCGGTCAATAATAAACAAATGAGCTTAAAAATCGTAATATATAACACTAAATTCGGTCAATTATTATTATGTGTCATTAAAATTAATACTGAATAACATTAAAAAAATGAATAAATTCTATTAATTGCAGGCAAGACCAAATAATTCGTAATATAGTTTTTGTATTAGTAATATATTCGTAATTTAATTCGGTCAATAATAAATAAATGAGCTTAAAAATCATAATATATAACACTAAATTCGATCAATTATTATTAATGTCATTAAAACTCATACTAAATAACATTAAAAAATAAAATAAATCCTATCAATTGCAGGCAAGACCAATAATAATTCATAAAGATAGTTTAAACATAATTTCGTAGTAATATTAATGTAAATAAATGAGATTAAAAAATTGTAATAAATAACATTCACTTCGGTCAATTATTATTAATGTCAATTAGTATTAGTAATATATTCGGTCAACAATACTATTTTTACGAATACTAATACAGGTTTTAATACAGGTTTTAATTTATTTAATGTTATAAATAGGCAACATGTGTATTGCTCATTGTTTATACTCGAAATTAAGATATAATTGGAATGTGTCAATCCGTTTTAATTGGAAATAAATGCTGACACAATACAACCTATCTAGCCTAAGATTGCTCCTTGTTTAAAGCCCTTAATTTACGAATTTTGATTACATGAAAGATTTTATCTTTATATACTCATTATAATGGTATGTGTCAATCCGTTTATCAATCCATGATTTTAAAACAGTTAATTACAGAAATTAATGTCTAGAATCCTATAACCGAAATAATTGTAACTTTTACATAATTTCAGTAATTAATGTCTACAATCATATTTAAGGAATGACTAATACGGTTTGAATTTTTTTAATGTTATTAAATAGTCGATTTTTTTATTTTTTGAAATTTATACTCGAATTGGAAATAATTGGAATTTGTCAATCCGTTTTAATTGAAAATAAATGCTGACACAATACAACCTATCTAGCCTAAGATTGCTCCTTGTTTAAAGCCCTTAATTTATGAATTTTGATTACATGAAAGATTTTATCTTTATATACTCATTAATATGGTATGTGTCAATCTGTTTATCAATCCATGATTTTAAAACAGTTAATTACAGTAATTAATGTCTAGAATCCTATAACCGAAATAAATGTAACTTTTACATAATTTCAGTAATTAATGTCTACAATCATATTTAAGGAATGACTAATACGGTTTGAATTTTTTTAATGTTATTAAATAGGCGTTTTTTTTATTTTTTGAAATTTATACTCGAATTGGAAATTATGACACATTACCACCTATCTATCCTAAAATTGATCGCTTGTTTAAAAGCCTTAATGAAGATTGCTAATTTTTAGCCTTATGTATTGATAAATATGACCTAATTAATATAATTAAAACCGTAAATTTGTATTATAATTAGTAAATTGATTATGGAAATTACAGAAATTAATGTCTAGAATCCTATAACCGAAATAAATGTAACTTTTACATAATTTCAGTAATTAATGTCTACAATCATATTTAAGGAATGACTAATACGGTTTGAATTTTTTTAATGTTATTAAATAGGCGTTTTTTTTAGATACCAAAAACTTGTTCATAGCTGTCGGCAATGTCTGGATCAAACATTAAAAACAACATTACGAGAATTAATATAATCAGTTTGCTTAAAGTTAACAAAGATAATTATCAAAACGAAAATTACAATCATACCAAAACTCTTGCGGAAGGGTCATGCATGACCTTGAAGAATTGCTCTCCCTTGTGATAAGCCATATTCGCAACTTTGTATTCGGATGGTAGTCTAGCATTCAAATGACAAAACAATCAAGACATTCGCAGCATATCATATTTGACTCATAAACATAAAGATGACAATGAATCCTCTTTGGATCTCAAATGAAAAAAAGATCAAACAACAGTTAATATATTTGTTCCGTTTCATATACAATTATTGACTTAAAAATCTGATCTTGCTTCCATATTGCGGATTGTATTCAACACGTCCATATTTAATTAAAACGCTGAGAATGAAGATTTTCTCTTCAAATATGAAAATGGTTACATATTAAATATTGTTTACAGATAGCCATGCGTTAATAATAAAAACGATGACAATATGGACTTGTTCCACAAATCGTTAACTGGTTCCATATTATCACTAAAAGTTTTACAGGTTTGAGATCCATTTTTGTTGGCTATATTTAACGTTTACGA
Organism: Ambrosia artemisiifolia; assembly: GCA_032199755.1. NCBI lineage: Eukaryota > Viridiplantae > Streptophyta > Magnoliopsida > Asterales > Asteraceae > Ambrosia > Ambrosia artemisiifolia. The sequence goes on from CM063512.1 coordinate 39,961,173, forward strand.
ATAGGAAAACGTTACAATGGTTGATCTTGCTTCGATCCAAATGAAAAAGAAAACATACCTAGAATGAAGAGTGAATAAAAAGAAGAGTGAATAATGTTAATTGGAAGATTTGTTAGTTAGGTATTGGAGGAGTGTAATGGAAGAATGTATGAATGTAGAAATAAAAATTAGAAAGAGTATTTATAGGGAGCTAGTTGGAGCTCCATATTGGAAATGGGTACCTGAAACACTCTCTAAGGCCTCCATTCAACCCAATCTCACCTCAATTATTATATAGATAGATAATCAGCTGTGAAAAAACCCAAAAATAAATAAATAAATAATAATGACCACCGCACATCTCAACCAATAAAAGAAGAGTGATACTATTCGTAAACAGTGAATTATCATTTCAAATTAATACATATTAAATTAGTTTTAATGAAAATGGACATATTAATGATATAACCGAATATAGTACAAAAAAGTCTAACCGAACATGCAACAGAAATTAATACTGAGATTAGAAGTTTAAAGTAAAATGAGAGGAAAAAAGAAAAAGAAGAAGAGACTCAATTTATTTTAAATCGCTAAAATAAAATAAAACTTAATGTCTTGTTTTAAAAAAAAGTTATTAAAGTGATATAATAATAGGGATTATTATTTGTGCATAATTATATATATATTTAATGGAGAGGTCATTTGAATAGTATTTTTATTAATATTTTATCATCATCTTTCACTCTTCTATCTCTGCCTCTTCTCATTTTATCACTCAAACGTCTATACACCACCTCTCCGTCATCATCGCCTTCATCCTTCACTTCCTACGATTCAAAGCACCGCGTAGATTCACACAGGGTAGAGAGAGCAAGCGGCATTAGAGCTAGTTATTTATAACTCTAAGTTAAATTTATATCGGGAGATGTGGATATAAATAGGCACTGCAATGAAATACTCGGAATTTTAAAAACCTCATTATTTAAGAATTACTCTCTCTGTCTCATTTTAAAAGTCAATTTTTCTACTTTTTGTTGTTCTAAATTAAATGTCCATTTTTAAGTAATTTTCAGTTTTACTCATAAAAGACAAAAAACAATCAAAGATTTGAAATAATAACTTGAGGATATTACTGTCATTTTACAACTCATCATTTTACAACTCAGAGAATAGACAATCAAATTAAGATTTGAAATAAAGAAACAAAATATGTTAGAAAGTAATTACTCCCTCCGTCCCATTTTAGATGACATGGGCACACAAACACACATATTAAGAAATCTTTGATTGTATATTCTCTGAGTTGTAAAATTACAATAATATTCTTCAAGTTATTATTTCAAATCTTTGATTATCTTTTGTCTTTTATGGGCAAAACTGAAAATTGATTAGAAATTGACATTTAATTTGGAACAACAAAAAGTGAAAAAATAAACATTTAAAATGGGACGGAGAGAATATAATATTAAAATATTGAAAACTTGAAAAAAGAAAAAGTTTGTAACGTGAAAGCATCAGAAAGAAAACATTAATATTCATCTATCTATATTAATAAAAAAAACACATAAGGACACTCCCTCATGAAGTCTCTTATTTTATATTCAAAACGATAAAATTATTTTCATTTTTTTATTTAATAATCCCCATTCATTTCGTTTATAATAATTTCGGTTACAAATATGATTATTAATATACTTACCAAAATTCAATTTAATATATTTATACTATGTCTTATAAATCAACTAAGATAATTATATTTTAATACAAAAATTAGAAATACATTATTGGACATAACTTGAAAATCTTTATTATCTAAACGAAGTAAACATTATTAAAAAAAAATTATTGATTCTTTTTAAATAACGTATTTATATGTTATTAATTTGAATCTAAATCGTGTACCTTAAATTAATCCATTATAATAATTTGGTCCTTCATTATAAGTTTAAAACTATATTTGTTACAATGTTTGACAAATGATTATTAAGTTTTATTATTACTGTTTTTGTTATTATTTTTAGATGTTAAATATACTCAACAATAGTTCAAAAGTAAAAATAAACAACTTAGTAGTAGCACAACGTAATTAGTTAAAGTTTTGTGAGACTTTCATATTTTTTTTTTGAAAAAATAAAATAAATCAATCCAAATTAGTTTTTAATATTTGATTTAACACCAAATTAAATATGTTTGGTTACTTTCGTATTAAATGATTATACACTCAACGTTAAATATTTAGGCTTTGGACCAAACCTAATGTCAAACTCCAAAATGAATAATAATCGATTGAAATGATTTTAACAGATGTGGATGTACTTTTAATTTAATTTTGTATATCTTAGCTTGAACAGCATTACTCCTATTACTTTTGATTTGTTTGTTTTGTGGTATCTGCAATCTAAAAGGTACTAGCCATGGTATGGAATATATATTATGAAAAGTTTGAAAAAGTTTTACATGAAGATGAATTTTTTTACAAAGAAATTATTTAGAGGCTAATGAATAATTTATATTTTTGTCGGTTGTTTACAATAATTTATTTTTAATATAATATGTAATTTAATTTGTCTTAATGCCATTTATATATTTATACATATTAAATTTAATTTGTTCAACCCATGTATTACATGGATACATAACCTAGTTAACCTTCTATAGTAACTTTTAAGTTTTAATTATGAGTTACCATATCAGATCTATTAAATACTACCGTATTTGAAATTAGATTTTGTTTTCTAACAGATGATTTCATTAAAAACACTAGCAAGAAGCTAGCAAAACGAACAAAAAATTAAAAAACAAAATTTACACCAACTATCCCACTTTAAAAACGGGATTTTAGATCTATTTCTTAGTAACAAACTCCAAAGATTTCATCTCTTGCACCATAATATCAAGATTTAAATAATATTTTAGAACAAAAAAAAGAAAATGTCATATTTATTATGTGATAAAAACAAAATTAAATTTGACTTTTCTATTAGCTTTATTAATGTTTTCAGAATCGGACCAAACATCGAACCGGTCTTCTTACCTGTCCACTGGTTCGACCAGTTCAAACCGGTTGAACCAAATGTAATAATGGGATGGTGTCGTAATTCAAAGGGTAAAATTTGAAAAAATATTTAAAAATATGGTTCAATCCCTTAAAAACCCGGTTCAACTAGCTGGGTTCTAGGTCCAATCGTCGGTTCATCGTCCGACTCCCGGTTCACTGCATACCCGGTCCAACACCTCAACCCAAACCGGTTTGGCCCCTAGTTACCTGTATGACTAGTCAAATCGACAACTATAAACTAAAAGGTTTATAGTCGTAATTATAGGTAATAAAATTGTACGTCATATAATACAATGATAGCACAATGCAGCTTGGAACACAAACACTGGTAGTCACTAACATGTTTAACTTTTTTTTTTAATTTGAGTATGGTATTGTTATAAGTTTTTTCTTTTTTAAAAAATAACATATGAACAATTTATGATCGTATAAAAATTGTAGGAGTAGTTAGATTTACTTGTAAAAAATTCAAATATACATGGGTAATGATAAGATGGAAAAAATGTAATTATTATTTAAATAATCAAAAAATAAAGGAACAAAGGTGTAAGTATTGTTAAAAAATAAATTTGTTTCTAGATAGTTTTTAACACATGCATTAAGTGTTGTAAATTAAGGAATTATACTTGTATTTCTTAAAATTTAAGATGTATTTGATGCTCTACAATTATATAGTATACATGCTTAAAATAATAATAATAATAATATTTTTGAAAAACTAATAATATGGGAAAACTTGGCTTATTATTTATCGAAGTAGAGCCACACATTCGTGGTCTACCAGAATATGTTTTTTACTTAAAACTCTATGTATTTAGAAAACCTTTGATTATTAGATGTGTCTGAATTGAACATTTTTTATTATTGATGCATAGTACCATTTAATAGATTTTTTGAGATTAGATAATAATTCTCATTCAATTTTAAGACGTCTTCTTACAAAAAGTTTTATGCACTTAGCACAAATATTTTATTCATATGTAAATTCCACTTTGTAATGCGTCTTTTAACTTGCCACTACCTTCGATCCATATTTAATGACATAAGTTTTATTTAATTTATTTTATTTATTAATCCAGTATTTGATGACAAAAAATTCATTTATGTCTTATTATATTAGCTTAGAAGTTAATTTATTTTAGTTGTGTTTTATTTTTTTATATTTTGAACTAAATAAATTTTATTATTTTGGTTAAGTCGTTGCTATATAAGTTGGTAACTGCCGCTACCATCACCATTACGTGGAACCATCTTCGTTGTGTCTTGTCCCTAACTTATCGTGTGGACACCCTTTATGCAAAACTAAAATCCTTAAGCTAAAACAAACCGACAACTAGGTTTCGGCATTAAATTGCTAAATGGACATGACACTTGGTTCCAATGTTTCATCGTGGTCTACCAATCTATATTTTAATTTAATTATTCCGTTAAAATAACTATATTTTAGTTAAATTCGTAGTTTAAGCACACGAACTATAGATATTTGTATTTATGGTCAAGTTATCTAACACAGTGTAATAAAAATAAGAAAATTGAGAAGGATGCAGAAAACACAATAGATCATGAAATATAACACAATGTCAAGGAAAAAAGACACAATGACGAAAATTAAAAAAAAAAGACACAATGATATAATACAAATTCTAAAAACTACAAACTAAAAATCAAAAACCTAAAAACTAAGATCGTGTGTTCAGGTTGTTGTGTTTGGCACAATTGTGAGGTCATATCGTGTTCAGGTTCATATAGAAATTTTGGAGTTGCATACCGAAGTAGGCTCACCAAGTTGCAAACAGTCAAGCACACATACATGGATATTCAATCTTTCGTTAATTTCTTCGTGTATTTATGTATGGAACAGAGAGATAAACGAGCAATACGCGCAAAGCTTGATACCGGTGGCAGACAAGTTGCTTGGTTTGTTATCGCGAGGACTTGGACTAGAAGATGGTGAAGTGAAACAAGGATTGGGTGGTGAAGACTTGACCTACATGCTGAAAATAAACTACTACCCACCATGCCCATGTCCTGAGCTTGCTCTAGGGGTAGTGCCCCATACAGACATGTCTTCCATCACTATACTTGTCCCAAATGAAGTTCAAGGTCTACAAGTGTTCAAAGATGATCATTGGTATGATGTTGCATACATCCCCAATGCTCTCATTATTCACATTGGTGACCAGATTGAGGTAAACTTTCATCGTTTGAATTTGGTAATCATTAGGAGTATTCACGGTTTGGTTCAGCTAGCTATGGTTTGAAAAAAAAAAACGGTTAATAACATCGGATGTGTTGGTTGTGTGCCGGCTAGATCAGCCAAACATTGTGGCGCTTTAAATCGGTTTATTTTGGTTTTTTTCAAAAAAAATAAAAATAAAAAAGTTTGCATTACATTTTTCAAAACAATATAGATGGTTGCTGAATATATACATACACATATATACATAAGGCCTGTTCGGTTTACATTATTGTTCCAAGTTCCAAACTTTCAGCCGAACCGTTAAACTACAAAAACTGAACCCTATAAATCTCATACTAGCTGAACTGGCCGATTTGTTCGATATAGATGGTAAATGATTTCTCACAACCTTAGTAATCATAATAATATGCAGAAAAAGCAGCTAAGTTGATTGAATATGATCATATATTAGTCACTAAAAATTACTAGATTAATACTTATAAAAGCTCTATAAAGAAATAGTCACAAAGGTTTATTAATTACCTTGGCAGATATTGAGCAATGGGAAGTATAAGAGTGTGTATCACAGAACAACAGTGAACAAGGATAAGACAAGAATGTCATGGCCAATGTTCTTAGAGCCACCACCAGAGTTTGAGGTTGGACCAATTCCAAAGCTCATTAGTCAAGACAATCCAGCTAAGTACAAGACCAAAAAGTATAAGGATTATGTTCATTGCAAGCTCAACAAGCTTCCACAATAGATACATCATCCCAACTAATAAATAAATTACACACGTGTTATGTGTGTGCACACGTGCACGCGTGCGTACCTGTTTATGTGTAGATCGCTTTACTTAAATGTGTAGTGTAATAATTAAAACCTGATCATATGATCGAGACGTATGTTTGAGTCACTTTTGTTATTATTGTAGCTCGGTGTTCATATCTTTATGCATTGTTCTAAGAACTAAAGACACTTGTTCAACTTGCTCTTTGGTAGAACAAGACGAAAGAAGAACTCTTGCGGTACCTCCATCGGGATAACATCCATCGCTGATCATTTCTTCAAAGATTTGTAAGCATCGCGTGTATTGTTTCTTCCTAGAATATGCTCCAAGACGAGAAGTCCACGTCACCACGTCCCTTTGTAAATTCTTAGCTGGCAACAGTCTGAATATTTCTTCCATTTGTTCAAAATAGCCCGCTCGTCCATACATATTGATCAAGATGTTGTAAGTGCTGATATCGGGGGCATACGGTCTGTTTTCCATAACTGCTAAAACTTCTTCCATCTTTTTGAAATGACCCATTCGCCCGTAAACGTTTAGCATTGTGTTGAGCACAAATGTATCCGGCTCGAGCCCTGACTTGTGCATTTTGCTCACTATTTCTTCACATTTTGACACATTACCGGCCTTGGAGTAGGCTGATAGAAGGACCATGTGTGACTTCATAGTTGGTTCGATTCCTAGCCTCTTCATCTCCTCAAATACCAAACGAGCATCTAACACAAACGCCAATAAGATTACATTACTTCGATAGCTTTCTAGAATGATCATATCATAAACATAATGTTGAATGATGCTCTATTGATTAGCTTTTTTTCTTACCTTCATGAAGACCAGATCTTCCATATGCATCAACCATAATGTTAAATGAGGCTCTATCTGGTTCACAGCCCATATGCTGCATAAGCGAAAAGATTTCTGCAGCACCATAAGGAAAACCTGCCCGGCTAAGGGAAAACAAAACACATTTGTTATGTCAATAAAGATAACAAGTCCATTTCTAAAAAAAATAGAAAAATATAAGAAAGGGATTTGGAAATCACCTGTAGGCTTCCATGAGTGCGTTATAAGCATAAACATCGGGCTCAATACCAGCCTCTTGCAGCTGTTCAAATATTTCCTCTGCTTTCTCACAGAGGCCTTCTCTAGCAAATGCGTTTATCAAAGCGGTGTAAGTACAAATATTGGGTTTGCACCTTTGACTCTTCATTTCTTGGAACACCTTCAAAGCCATGTATGAACGGTTTGCCTGCAAAGTTAATCGTAACGTCATTCAGTTTGAAATCTTTTTAACAAATATACGAGTTAAAAAGTAAAAAACTAAACATAGAATTCAAGGTTGAATTTACGGACATGGTTATTAACTACAACTGTTATCAGTTATCACCTTTCCATATAAGTTGATCAGCATCGTATATGTATCAGCCGAGGGTTGGCAGCAGTTTCTCTTCATTCTTTGAAAGACCTCTATAGCTTTCTGTGTGTTTCTACCCTTCATTAACCCATCAATATAAGCATTATACACCACTGCACCTGTGCATTATATGTAGATAACAAATCATGTCAAGAAACAAATAGCATCGTTTAGGCTTAAACTTGTCTTCTTTAATAAGTATCTTTTACTTGGTGAAAGACCGTATTTTTGCATTTCCACAAAGACAACTTCAGCTTTCTCTAACAATCCACAGGTACAATAGGCCCTCAGAAGAAGTGCGTAAGTATCCTCAGTAGGAATGCACCTTGCTTCTAGAAGGTTCAAATAAGTAGATTCTGCCTTGTCAGCGCGTGACTTGTGCCCAAAAGCATCAATAAGTAAATTGTAGCAGATGACATCAGGCTGGAAAGTACTCCTGTACAATACCCATTCACACATCTGTAACGAGAGTCATTTTAATATTTGATCAAACGAAGATGATCGAGATAAAACTACATGAAAACTAAATATTAAATTTTACCAATCGCCTAAATTGATGGCCTACTAGACAGGTCATATGTGGAGCATAAACCAGAAACCTTGGAGACAGCAAAGGCAGATAGATGCTTCTAAATTATATGGTATACATTATAGGTGCAGGGTTGACCTAGTGGTACTGTGGTGGACACATCAAATTTGTTCAGTGGGGGTTTAAGGACCAAAAACGGGTCGGGTTGAAATGGGTCAAATACATATCAGTGTATCATTTCCCCAACATAGCAAAATCATACATTCTGCATTCTACCATAATATTTGCTACATAAACACAGACAAAATAACACCAAGTGGAGATAACGATTGTTACCAATATGATCGGATCCCATCTTTTATTGAGACGAAGTTGAACAGCAACGCTGATTATGTCATCCCATGTAGTGTGAGTAGGAGGAAGACTACTAAGAGCATTCCATACCCTGTTTAAATCCATCTCCTTTTTCATGAAACTTAAAATCTGCTGAGCATCAGGACTCAGCACTGGAAATATTCCATCCACAAACCCGGACCCATATTTCCATCCCTGTCCCCTTAAAGAACCACCTATACAGAAATAACATAACACGCCTTAAATACGATACTAAGTAATTAACATGAACACGATACACAAATAATAATAGGGTTTGGATATTGGCACCCCCCCCCCCCCCCCCCCCTAATATAATTGCACACCCATGCCCCTAAACGAAGCGTATAGAGCTATACACACCATATAGGGGTTTGCACCAATTTTCACGCGGCCCCCTATCTGCTGCGTATAGACCTATACGCGACGTATAGAGGGTGTGCAAATACTTTGGAGGGTGTGTTGCTACCATCGCCCTGATAATATAATGAAAGAAATTAACACTCCTGGCTCTTGTTCCAAACTAAGAATCTACAGGGTCTTTTCTACAAGCAGAACTTGTAGAAAGTACCCTCATTCTGGGCCCGCACCAAAGGGCCTCGACCACCTTTAGGTCTGGGCCTACCTTACAGTGGTCCATACGGACCATACCCCACTACAAAAGGAAAGCTATACCTAGAACATTGGTATATACCTCTTTTCCTTGAAACTTTTTTATGATTAAAGTGTCTTAATTTCCCTTGCTCGTTTATATAAAGACTATCGCGCTTAAATTTCTCTTTCGGCTGCGCATCAGAGGTTCGGTCTGCCCCTTCATACTTGCACTTGCAACTTCTTGGGTAGATTAAGAAGCAATTTACTCCAAATTTAAATGTCAACCTACAAACAACAATTTTATTCCACATATTAACAATAGTAAGAAAAAACAAATAAGCAGCCTATTGAAAACAATCCCTTAATGCAAAAAAAATAAAAAAAAAGTTATTCTAGAAACAGCAGATTAGAGAAGTCATGAAATACAGTAGTAGAAAAATGCAGATAAGTTAAAGATGAAACAGAAGACTTACATATGAAATATGGATTGAATAGAGGAAGGTAGTGATGGGGAAAGAGTGAGTGATTGGGAGAAAAATATCTGAAGAGAAGAAAACAAATTCATATCTGGTCGTTGTGTAAACGGTTACTTACTGGTTGTTTGTTTGTTGAACCGCTCAAATTTTGTTTTAGATAGAACCGGAGAGATATAACGTTCATTTATATAATGCCTATGAACCGGACTTACAAAAAAAAAAACGAATTGGGAATCCGAAATAAGCCGAATTGAATATATGGTTTGATGACTTTGATCTAGGAATGAGATGGATGTAATAACTATAGGGAGTGGAGGGGCGGGAAAGAGGGGGTGAAGCGCCACGTGACACTTGTGGGACTCATGTGAGGGAAAAAAATTGTGTGGAGTGGAAGGGGAGGAAGGGGGTGAAAGGAATAATATTATATTGTGTTAAAGTTAAATAAAAAAAAGAAAAAAATCGGCCAATAAAACTCCTCCACGTGGCTTCACCCTTCCCCCCACGCCAAGCTCTCCCCTGTCGCCTTCCTCTCCCGCCCCCTCCTCCACGCCGCCTAGGGGCGGTGTTCCCGCCTCCACGTCACCTCCCGCCCCCTCTTTACCGCCCCACTCCCTCCGCTCTAAGGGGGAAGTGCCATTGTAGACTATAGTTTTCATTTAATTGATTTTAAATCCTGTATTGCCACATCATTTTATTGATTTACTTTACTGAATCATTTTTTTGGAGGCAGCTCTTAACTGATTCACTTCACTGAAATCTTTACTTTTTAGTTTTTTTAAAGAAACGTTAATTAAACATATTATTAAACTAATAAAATAAACTTACAATATTAAAAGTAAATAAAACATAGAAATGCAAGCACACTAAATAAAAGAAAAACCATTCGGAGTTGGAGGCATTCGCTTCGAGTTACGGTAGATCAAGTGCGTCTAGATGTTCCACGCGATCATTTCGAAGTCGGAAATGCGTATCGGAGTCTGTAAACTCCGCAAGGGCTTGGTCGTCGAAGAATGGTTGGATTAGGGGGTCGCGTATGTGGACCGGTGGTATCGCACGCACCTCATCTTTAATGATCATGTTGTGCAATATCATGCACGTATGGACGATGACGCTACACCTAGCAACAGTCGTCGGCCTCAAGGGTCGTGCGGTAATTCCCCATTTTCCTTTTAATGCTCCGAACGCTCGCTCAACATCATTCCTTGCCGACTCTTGCGCCTTAAAAAATTTCTTTTCCCTAGGATCGGTCGGATATCGAAACGCTTTCACAAACGTTGACCAAGTTGGGTAGATGCCATCGGTAAGATAATATCCACGTTTACATAAGTGGCCATTAAAAGTAAATGGACACTGCGGCGCCGTTCCGTTTCGTTGGGTAAGAAAAACTGGGGATTGTTGGATGACATTTATATCGTTGAGTGAACCGGGGGGCCAAAAAATCCATGCCAAAACCACATATCTTGTGAAGCAACCGCTTCTAGCATGATCGTAGGGTATTGGTGATTGCCTCGCATATATTGTCCTTGTAATTCCCTAGGACATGCTCTCCATACTAAATGTGTGCAATCAATGCTACCGATCATGCCGGGAAGGTGATGTCTTTCTTTGTGTTCTTCGTACAAACATGCAATGTCGTGACTTGTTGGTCTTCGTAAAAACCCAGCCTCGTATAACTTAGTGACGGCATTACAAAAAAATTGTAAACATTCGCGCGACGTCCTTTCAAACATACATAAATACTCATTGTATTCGTCTGAAGGATTACCGGTTGCGAGTTGTTTCACTGCTGAAGATACTTTTTGCATGGGCGTAAAACTCTTTCTAAACCGACCGTCCATGCTCTCTCTAAACCATTCAAAGTTTGCTTCAACATCTGCTACAATTTTTAGAAATAGACGTCTCGATATGCGATACCTTAGTTTAAACTGTGCGTCGTTGTATTTTGGTACTTAAGCAAAATAGTCATTTATTAACCGAGCATTGCCTCCCTCGCGATCACGTGGCACATATCTTTATTTAGATGTTGTTGTGTCTTGCTCTGCAACCCACTTTGCAAGGTCCGTGAGAAACTCAAGGTTACTATCGCCTGAGTGTAAAATCAGGTGCACTTCGAGCGGGGGAATGATAACTTGATCATCTTCTATGTCAACGTCACTCATTTTTTTTAAAGTATGGATATAATTTCTATGTTTTCGATACTAAACCGTAGGATTGCAATGTGTTTTTTATAAACCTTTGATAAAAACGATCACAAAATATGACCGTTTGAACACTTATTAAAATTCACAAATTACATCCAACGGTCAAAAAGGAATTAAAAACCATAAAAATTTGACCGTTGCATTTAAGATACCAAACTACCAGCCCGTTAGATAGAACCAGAAATTGGTTCACAGGACCCCTACCAGCACGGGTGGCAGTGGTGTTATCGTGCTGGTAATGGGGTACCCGCGCCCAAATCTGGTAGCGCCCCATCCCCCCTAATATTGAAAATACTAATAGTAAAATTGAATAGAAGAGGATCATGTATACCGTGTTGAAGGTATCGGTTTGGTACCAGTACGGTTGGTACCGATATTTTGGTACTTAAATTGGGTTTGCTGGACAAAATAAAACAATTCTTTAATCTAAATCTAAATCTATTATATAGCAATTGTCGTATTCAACAAAATAGGTTTTAGAATCGACTAATTATGATCGACCTTAAGAGAATCGTTTAAGAAAACTTCTTGCAAAATCAAACAATGAACAATAACAATAATGAAAGGCCACACCTTAGTGCATTTGGTGACGAAATTGGACATATGTGACGAAAAATATTTAAAAACCAAACTGAAGCAACATGAGGCTGTATGAGTATGTGCATTTCTATGGCAATATTGCTACTTCAAGGTCAGAAAAGTGGATGATCATTTTGATGCAACATAGAGGGTTGTATAGTAATTTTAGAAGTTATATATTTAGTATCATACTAGTCTAATGTGCTCAAGCAAACAAAACAAAGATACTTTATCTTTCATTTTCAATTAAATAATAATTTTTTATACCTTTATTATTACTTTTTCTCTATCTCTCACTCACACCCACTTTAAAAAAATATTAAAAAATAAATGCAAAAAAAATGTCTTCCCCTAAATATACCAATGAACAGTAGGTTGTCCATCTACTCCACTCACAATCACTCACAACCTAACCTAAAATATGAGGGATTCAGTGACAAAAATATGGGTAACTTAATGCGAATGCTCTAAGTATCCATAATTAAGTAGGAGAAAGATGAGTGAAAACAAAAAGAACACATAGTTCCAATCAATGACACGTGTCCAAACTTATATGAGTTTATTATATATAACAGATAGATTTTAATATATGTACACACACACACACACACACATATATATATATATATATATAGGTTTATCTTCGTGTATAAAAGCCATATTTCATGAAATGACATGTAGGCATCATGTTTTAGACTTAGGCATGATGTATTGGGTTGTTTTGGCTATAAAAATACCAAACACAACAATTTAAAACACAATGCAATGTATTATATCAATAAAATTTAAAACATAGCTAAAACTTACTACTTAACACTTAAAACACACTGCTTGACTTTCTTGACATAGTGTCATGTTTTAAGCCTAGAATACATTGCTTTGGGTTTTTAATCGTTATGTTTGGCGCTTTTTAGGCAAAACAATCCAAAACATCATAACTAAGTCCAAAAAATGATGCTTACATATCAATTCATAATCCTTCTCACTCTTCTCACGAAATATGGTCTTTGTACAGAAATCTCACCATATATATATATATATATATATATATATATATGAATTAAATCAAATTCAAACCTTTGTAATTAATTTTGAATCGTGGTGAATTTCAAAATTTTTGACTCCAAATCAAATGCTAAACACTCGGACCAACTGGCATTTTGGTCTTTAAATGGCTAAAAAGGGAACATGCTTGTGTGGATCTAACATAGGTTTCCTCTCTAATGGTCTTGGGGGTTAGTGCTTTCAAGATGAGCAAAACTGCTTAAAAGTTGCTTTGAAAAAAGTGACCAAACACATGAAAACGTGCCTTAACAATCAACACGTGTTTATACCATTTGTTTTTTTATTCTTTTAGTCTCCTTGTGTTATAGACTATGGAGTTACTTAAACGAGTTCCAGATACATGAATGTATTTAAAATATCTAGTTTTGCTATGGATAGAATAGGATCCATGTATTTTCTCCATTGATTATGTCAATATTTATAATACATATGACTCCACTATTATAGGATAGAGATAATTACAGAATCACATATATAGACAAAACACAATCATACAAAATATATAATGCTATTATACCCTCGCAGTCAAAGCGGGAGGAGACCAAGTGCTGAGAGTGGATCTGAAGTCTTCAAACGAGGCAACCCCTTAATAAAGATGTCTACTATTTGATAACGTGACGGAACATGGAGAATTCGGACCTGACCACGCTGCACTTGCTCCCAAACAAAATGGATATCCTGTTCAGTGTGTTTCGTACGCTGGTGCTGAACATGATTTCCGGACAAGTAAACCGCGCTAACGTTGTCACAGTAAACTAGTGTGGAACGTGATAGAGGGCAATGAGCCTCAAGCAGGAGACTTTGTAGCCAACAAATTTAAGTGACCATATTTGCAACGACACAATATTCGGCATCGGCACTGGATTTGGAGATAGTGCTATGGCGTTCGGAAGTCCAGGAGATAAGATTGTCCACATAATAAATACAGTACCCACTAGTAGAGCGTTCATGTGTGCATATATATACATAAATTTTCAATGACTTATACACAAAAACTTGGTTTTAATATTTATAAAAGTGGTTTAGGCCTTAACATTAAAACACACACAAAAGGACAAGTGTACCCTATTATATATGTAGTAAAGTATAGATAAGAACCAGATATCGATCCATGGATGCAGGCGGATGCAATAGTATTAAATCGTTGTCCCTGATTTACCGGCAGAACATAGTTGGAACAAGTTTTACAACAAGCTTCTAAGGTTATACAACATACGGTTCACTGAGGGATTTTTTCAAACAGTTGGAGGTGCATTACTGAATCAGTCAAACATAATACATTTTGTTGGTTATTTCAGCCTCAAATTGACAAGTTATACACCATGGTAGAATTAACTTATAGTAGCCAAACTATGTCATAGTCTTTTATAAGTGTAAATGTGAAATCAGCCTAACTAAATTGTGGATAAAAGCATACCAAAATAGAGTAAAAAAAGTTAGTATATGTAAAGCTTTAAGAGGGTTTTCAAACTTGAAGTGCATTCAATAGTTCCAACATGTCTTTTTATCCTTTGTGAATATGAATCTTCACCATGTCCAACTCAACCTACAGACAATCAAGAAAAAATGCAATCAAGGTACTTAGACAAAATATGATTAAAATTATAGGAGAAAAGTGGAAAACTAGGGCGAATATTTCATCAAACACTTGGTATGCATATATTCTAAACACTACAACCAGCTAATAAAAACAGAGATTTACCCACAACATACTCATATGCATTTACTGGACAATTAATCAAAAACAATATAATCAATTATAAGATTCAAAACCCAATTTATAGTAACTAAATTCCTAAAACAAATAGACTTGGTAAGTTACCAAGTTCCAAACATACTGTACATTCAACATTAACAATATTCAAGTTAATTCCCTAAAACACATGAGCAATTCAATTAACAAAAGCTTCCATAAACTATAAAACACAAGAGCAATTCAATTAAATAGAAAAATAACTCACAAAAAAGAAAGTCCCAAACGTTTTTTGTTATCTGTGAATGTGAAAGTAGAGTGGGCTGGGCTGGGCTTGTTGGACTTGGGGTAATGGGATTGACTTGTTTAATTGTATTATAATTTGGGATATTGATTTTGAGCTTGTTTAGATAATTAGATTAGTTAATTTTTTTGTTGGACTACATATATATATATATATATATGTGTGTATATATAATGTATATAAATAATTGTAGTTATTGAAAGTTGTCTTGGTTGTAGAAATTTGTGGATAAATGTATTGTCTTTTGTTTAGAATTGATTTTCGGAAATTTGTAGACAACTTGTGTTGTCTAGTTCGTACAAAAACAGAGGGAACTCTGCCGAAATTTTATAAAATTCGAAGCGCAACGAAACTAATTTTGTCGTGTATGTTTTTATAAATAATTTCCAAAATGTTTAATAAAGGTATTTATACAAAATCGTGATGTTTTGACAAAAGATTATTTGTGACAATAATAGTCAATCTCGGACAATATCTTCGAAACAAACATATAGTTTTACCGAGCGTCAAGTATGACGAGTTTTATAAGGTTTTCGGTAACTAAATAATGTGTATTGTTCGGATTAAAAAATATATAAACGTTCGCTTTTACTTAATAGCCTTTTATAAAAAGCAAAAGTTGTGAAAACCTTAAAATGCTCGGATTGGGAAATGTTGTAGCAAATATTGTTAATCGGTTCAATAACCATATTTGTATTTTCTCAAAGTGTACTTTTTTAAAAGTAAAGATACAAGACAAATACATTTATCCGCACTTTTATACGTTTTCTCATGGGGGAGAAACATGCTACACACTTGGTTACTTAAAGATAATTTATTACTAGTGTTATCATTTGTTTACTATGCGACTCATCTAAATCCCAATGAAACCACTAATATGGGTATATAGCGGGGAAATGTGGATATATCTATTGGGCATGACAAACCCCACCCGGGTCAACTGGAGGTTGGATGGGTGCATATTGTCTTAAACACACAGGGTCTACCGAGGATGACGGTAGTCCGAAGGGTACACACTTATAAGGAACAACACAGTCAGCAATGGTTTCAATCGCAGTAGTAACATACTTAACGTCTAGCTAACGTTCATATAACATAGTAATATAACATAGTAATAACGGATATGATCTTTCATACTTATGGAACCGTTTTTGGGAAAACCTATGAACTATGGTTTCAAACGCTAATTATTTTTGAAAACTTTATTCTTGGCTTGGAATAACACAACTTAATCCATGGGTTGGGGTTACGCAACTAGTTCTTGGAGACCACATATATTTCGGATTGAAATGATTCCGGGTTGAACTTATCTAGAATATTTCAATTTAAACTTCATGTCTATTGTTGAACTTAACTTTGGTTAAGCAAACTTGTGAACTCACCAACTTTATGTTGACCTTTTAAACATGTCTTTGAGTTTTAAATTTTGGCAACGACACGATTGAAAATAAAGCAGTGTCTTGGGATTGAAAACCTTAGAAGTTTAGAAATGGCGTTCAGGAAATAAAAGTCTTAGATGCATCATTCCGCTATGTAGGAAAGGTACTGTTGGGTCAAAGATAATTGATAAGCATTTCAACCTTAGTCTAATATCCTTTCTGCAAATTTCATTAAGTATAGAAAGTGCTGAAGAAGTAAAGGAAAGTACTGATGAATAATGAAGATGAGACAAAGTGCTGAAGAGTAAAGTTCTGAAGATGAACCAGACAACATCTGAAGAACAACTCCTGAGGGATTACTTAATAGAAATTATTTACTCATCAACAGTTCCAGTAGAAGCTTCCCATCGCCCTTGAACTTCAGCAGTTTCATATTATATTAGTTTTTATAGATATTTGTACAAGTTCCAATACTACAGCTTGTTGTAGTATTATACAATTAATATTATGCTTCTTATGTACGTTTTCTTGTGTATAAATAGATGGGTTCACACTTTCTATTTATTACAGACAATTACACTGTCTCATATATGAGAACCATTTGAGTATTCACAACTATTATATCATTTACTTTTTTGCTTCTCATATACACTTGTGATACTTTAGTTAATCATTTGATGGGAGCATTTACTGATTATAAAAGTGAACTGTTAACTTAGAGCAATTATTATTATTCATTTACTTTGAAACATTAATTGTTCAAGAACAAACTATGTAACTTAGATCCCTATAGGTACCAAACGTTCACAACCGATTTGGAAAAATCGGGGTGCGACAGGTTAGTGTTTGGGTTTAGTATTAGTTAATTCGAGTTCGATAAATATTTTGCGAGTAACGTAAATTCTTTTTTGGGGTAACGTTAAATTTATTTTTATGTAACGTAAAATTTATTTTAGAGATAACGTTTAGAAAAATCTTAAAAAAAAATTCACTATGCGCGAAAAACCGAGGGGCAGTGGGCGCGGTGTGACACCCGGCAAACTCAGGTTAGTAACGTTGACTAAACTAGTAAGTCTACCTTAGCGAGTCATACTTATTACATACTTAACTAGATCAGTCGGGTCGTTATGATGATTTTAGGGAATCATCGGGAGTCGTTACGATGATCCGCGGGATCATCGGGAGTCGGTCCATAACCATGTGTACAAGGATTGGTGATTCATGGAATCACCGGGTTTAGCACACACACGCAGGTCTCGAGTCCCGGGCATTGGTGAACGGATGTAAATGTGTTAGTTATCATGCATTATGTGTTTATAATCATTACGTGACTTGTTGGTATGTTAATGCGTGTTTATATGTGTTAAAATAGTGTTTAACGCGCCGAAAACCCAATCTGACATGTTACAGGCGATTAGGAATCACGGGATTGCCTAATCGTCTGTCTATAGGCGATTGGGAAGACTTAGGGGGCGATTAGGCCCCTAATCGCCTGAAGTGTCAGGCGATTTCAATCCTAATCGCCTGCTAACTGCTGCTAATCGCCTGGACTGCTATGCACGAGTCAAAACACCTATAAATACAACCCTTAACTCCCCAAACACCCTTAGTGCAACCCTAACTGATCCTAAGCCACCCACACACCCTAGAACACATTTGGAACTTGTTTTGCTACAAAAATCACCATTTCCAAGCTTACACACCTTTCTTTGATAAAATCCAAGGTGTGTTCTTCATCTCTAACCTTTGTAAAGTTGTTGTTTTGGTTCCCCAAAAGTCCAGACCTTGTTTTACTAAGTTTGTGTCTTTAAAACCCTTTGAAAAGAGTTCTAAAACAAGTCTACACCATAATACTTGCTATATGTAAAGTTTGCATGCATATGTTGATCTTCTTGGTGATTAAATCATGAATGTTTCCATGAAATGGTTGTACTTCTGTTATGTAGAGGTTATTAGGATGATTATCTAAGAGTTTGAGCTATTGTTGTTGCGTTTTGATGAAAATATGTATTTTGACCCATTTGGATGATTCTTGAAGATCTAGGATGATATGGTATGATTTAATGATTGAATGTTGTTAGGATTTACACTAGGGAGGTGTTATAACAGAGAAGTGTTGATTTGCAAGCTTGTAAGTGATGAAATCTGATTTGTTTCCATTTAAGGAAAGATAAGATTAGCTAATGAAAGTTAGTACTTTGCCATTTTTGGAAATAATTGCATAAAGGATGTTAGATCAGTGATAAATTGGGGGGGGGGGGGGGGGTTTGCTTGGAATGGGTTGGTAAATGGGTTAGGTTTGATATTGGGTGTTTTTGCATGTTTCGGATATGATTTGGAGGGTTAAATGCGCGAAAACGTGTCGCGCAGCTGCAGCAGGCAATTAGGAATCCTAATCGCCTGATAAGGTAGGCGATTAGAAACCTTAGGGGGCGATTAGGCCCCTAATCGCCTGATAAGGTAGGCGATTACCTTCCCCAATCGCCTGTTGACCAACCCTAATCACCAGTTGACTTTTCCTAATTGCATGCTAAATTCCTAATCGCGTGTACTGCTGTTGTAAGCGTATTTTGGCAACCCGAAGCAAGATTTGACATCTAGGAACATGATAGGAACCCCGGGACATGCTATATGACTTGGTAACACGTGTTCGGACTCAATTGTATTTTAAATAGGCGTTATGCTAGACTAGATGAACTCTTGCGCGTGCTAAGTGTTTAGCTTCATATGTTGCATGATATCTTGCATTTAGCTAACACATGGAATGTCGGGTCACCAATGGGATGTCAAGTCTTGTCTGGCACGGTCGGTTTATCAGTCAAAAGTGTTTTCAAGCGTCTATGGTTATGGTCTGGACATTCGAGGACTAGTTAACCTGCGGGTTATTAGTCCGGATACTTATACATATCTTATGATAGGTCGCCGCTATTTGGGGCTATCATAGCATAACTACTTAACTATTTTCAAGTAACGCAACCTAAGGTGAGTGTCACAGCCCCGCTTTTACTGTTTTATTTCCAGGGGGAGAAACATGCTACTTACTTATTTATTAAAGATCATGTTATACTATGGTTACTTTATGTTACTATACGGCTTTTTCGGAAAGTCCCAAGGGGAAACCATGAATGTGCGGGAAGCACAACGAGGGAAATGTGGATAGATCTATTGGGCCTCACAAACCCCACTCGACGGCGGGGATGCCGGGCGGGTGCATATTGTCTCTACCTATCGGGTTATCGAGGCATCGGTAACCCAGTCAATCTGGGCTGGTCTCATCTATTGGTCACGTTTAGTAATGGGTTCCCAACCGTAGTAGTAAAAACACTTAACATCTAGCTAACGTTCTTATAACCTAGTAGTAACGGATATGATCTTTGGAACTTATAAAACTCATTTATGAAAGAAAACCTGTGAACTCACCAGCATTATATGTTGACATTTTTTTGGCATGTTTTCTCAGGTCGCTAAGGTAGCAGTTGATGGACTAGGCGCACTGAGTCACGCACAGCGTCTAGTATTTTGAAACGTATTAAACAATGTTTTGTAAACTATAATATGTCTTTTGGTTGTAAACAAGAAATGCTTCCGCTGCTGGTTTATGGCTCAAAGCATGATATTTTGGTTATATATATATATATATATGATTGCATGTTTATTGAATGTTTGTTGTGATCGTTGACTGAGATCCTGGTGTGTCACGCGCCTCGCGGTAAAACCCCGCACGTGGAAATTGAGGGTGTGACAGATTGGTATCAGAGCCAACGGTTAGAGTAAACTGAGACTGCATGTAGGGTCTAGTCTATAGCCGAGTCGCACACACAAGACGGTCACAAATAGTCGAGTCTTAACATATGGGTAACGTTATAACTTGTCTGGGTGTCGGTGTCATCATCTCCTACGCTACATCACCTGTTTTCTTTTCGTCATCCTACTCCTTATTCCATCCTTATCTTGATTCGACGGCGAACGATCTACCTTTGTACTTTCTTGGCGGCGGCGTACATTGGGGTGGCTTCGACATACTCTCGAGATCTGTCCAAGGATTCGGACATCTCCCTTCTATGCCCCAATAGACGCGCTCGTCCCTATGTCTATTGTCTTATACTTGTAATGATACCATGATTGTGTGTTAGCGCTAGGTGACTTGAACTTCAAGCAAAAAGTATACCTGGAGGACCATGTGGAACAGTTTATCATGTCGGGTGCAAACGAGATCATAAACTGGAATGCATGGGAATCCTGGTGGACTTTGTGTTTGGACGGATGGACCCGAGCCGGACCCGGTCTAGTTTATTAAATTCTTAATGGGTTATACCACGAGCAAACCTAAGTCTTTTGTTTCTTGTTGTGACAGAAGATGTCGGGAGCTCGTGGGGGACGCAGAGGCGGCCGTGCTGGTGGCCGTGGTGGCGGCGGTGGCCGAGGAAACGTTAACATGAACCAGGAAGAGTTGGACAATCTGCTGCAGCAGCAAATGAACGTAGCTCTGGCTGCATTCCAAGCTGCTCTCGCTGCTATGGGTGGTAAGTTGATCTCCACCTATTCTACCCTGTTTTGGGTACTGTACCTCTCCTTGCCTTACCTGTGTGTCTTTTCCAGGTGGGGGTGCTGTCAATCCCCCTCCAACTCAGTGCTCCTACAAGAAGTTCATGGATTGCAAACCTCACAACTTCGGTGGGACTGAAGGGGCAGTGGGACTGCTCCGTTGGCTGGAGAAGGTTGAGTCTGTGTTCTCGATGTGCAGTTGCTCGGCGGGTGACCGGGTAAAGTATGTTGCTGCGACCTTTGAAGGTCAAGCCTTATCCTAGTGGAACTCCACCAAACAGACCATGGGCATCGAGGAAGCCCATGCGATGCCCTGGACAGAATTCGTGCAGCTCTTGAAAAACGAGTACTGCCCGAGGGATGAGAACCAGAAGCTTGAGCATGAGGTCTGGACTCATAAGATGGTGGGGTCCGAAATTGAAGCGTATACAGCTAGGCACAATGAGTTGGCGGTGTTGTGCCCGGATTTGCACACACCGGAATACCGAAGGATTGAGCACTAAATTGCTGGGTTAGTGCCGGAAGTTGCAGGGCTGGTGGCCGCGGGCAGCCTCACTGCTTATTCTGAAGTGGTTGTGTCGGCTCACAGGCTGACCAACATGAAGGTAACTGAAGGAGTCTTGCCTCCCCGAGGCGCTACTGTAAGGGCTCCCGAGAGCAACAAGCGAAAGTGGGAAGGCGTGAGTAAGGGCTCGAGGTCAGCTCCGCCTCAGCAGGTGAAGAGGTTTGATGTTGGGGGATCGTCGTCTGAGCAAAAACCGGGGGGTTATTTTAGGAAACAGCCAAAATGCGACCGGTGTGGTTTCCACCACAATGGTCGCTGTGAGGATAGGAACCGTTGTCACCGATGCCATAAGACTGGGCATCAGGCGAAGGATTGTAAGGTTAACCTTCAAGGTAATCGTAATACACCTGCTACACCTACCCCAGCTCCTCAGCCTGCTGCTCCCCAGGGAAACTAGGGTAAACAGGGATGCTATAACTATGGTGAGCTTGGTCACTACAAGCGGGAATGCCCCAAGATGAAGCAGGGCGAGGAAGGGAAGAATGGGTCGGGTAATGGAAACAACGGGGGCGGAGGCAGGAATGCTCGCGCCTTTGTGATTGGTTCGAGCGGGGCTCGACAGGATCCTGACACTGTTACCGGTACGTTTCTTCTTGATAATCGCTATGCTAAAGTTTTATTCGACTCTGGTGCCGATAAGAGTTTTATATCTCTTGGATTTAGCGAATTGCTTGATAGGGTACCTACACCTTTAGAGGCTAAGTACTTGATAGAATTGGCCGATGGTTTGAAAGTCGAAGCGACACATGTCCTTAGGGGGTGTCACCTTGAGTTGTCGGGTTATTCTTTTCCTATTGATCTTATGCCGGTATCTTTGGGTAGCTTTGATGTCGTTGTGGGTATGGATTGGTTGTCCTTGCATCATGCTGAGATCGTCTGTTTTGATAAAGTCATTCGACTCCCTCTTCCGGATGGAGAATTTCTGTTGGTACACGGTGAGAAGAGCGGGATCCCTTTGAGTATCATTTCGTGCATGAAGGCTTATAAGTATCTTCGTAAGGGGTATTCTGCCACTCTGGCGCTTGTTTCGGTTTCGTCCGAGGAAGAGAAGAAGATTGAAGATATCCCTGTTGTTTGCAACTTTCCCGACGTTTTTCCTGAAGAACTACCAGGCCTTCCGCCTTACCGCCAAGTCGAATTCAGTATTGAACTTGCTCCAGGTGCGGCCCCTGTTGCCTGAGCCCCGTATCGTCTTACACCTCCAGAGATGTAGGAATTGTCTAACCAGTTGCAGGAACTGTTGGAAAAAGGCTTCATCCGACCTAGTTCATCCCCGTGGGGAGCCCCTGTTTTGTTTGTCAAGAAGAAGGACGGAAGCCTGCGTATGTGTATCGACTACCGTGAGCTGAACAAGGTTACCATCAAGAACCGCTACCCTCTCCCTCGCATCGATGATTTATTTGACCAACTTCGGGGTTCTAGTTTCTACTCGAAGATCGACTTGAGATCGGGGTACCATCAGTTGAGAGTCCAAGAAGCCGACATTCTGAAGACCGCTTTTCGAACTCGTTATGGCCATTTTGAATTCTTGGTCATGCCTTTTGGTCTCACCAACGCGCCAGCCATCTTTATGGATTTGATGAACCGTGTTTGTAAGCCTTATCTTGACAAATTCGTGATTGTCTTCATCGACGATATTCTAGTCTATTCCAAGAACGAAGTGGACCACCGGGAACACTTGTGTCTTGTCTTGGAACTCTTGAGGCAAGAGCAGTTGTATGCCAAGTTCTCTAAGTGCAGCTTCTGGTTGCGTGAAGTCCAATTCCTTGGCCATGTGGTTAATGCAGAGGGGATACATGTTGATCCAGCTAAGATAGAAGCCATCAAAGACTGGGAAGCACCGAAGACGCCAACTGAGGTGCGGCAATTCCTGGGTCTCGCAGGTTACTACCGTCGTTTTATCGGGGGATTTTCGAAGATCGCACAACCCCTCACCTCGCTTACCCAGAAGGACAAGAAGTTCAACTGGGGTGATTCGCAAGAGTCAGCCTTTCAGATGCTAAAGGACAAACTCTGTTCTGCTCCTATCTTGTCCTTGCCTGAAGGCACGGACGATTTTGAGGTTTATTGTGATGCTTCCATCCAGGGCCTTGGCTGTGTGTTGATGCAGCGCGGGAAGGTCATTGCCTATGCTTCTCGTCAGCTTAAGGTCCATGAGAAGAACTACTCCACCCATGATCTAGAATTGGGTGCAGTGGTCTTTGCCTTGAAGATCTGGAGGCACTACTTGTACGGTACCAAGTGCACCATTTATACCGATCACAAGAGCCTCCAGCATATCTTTGATCAGAAGGTACTGAACATTCGACAGCGTCGCTGGGTCGAGCTTCTTAACGACTACGAGTGCGCCATAAAATACCATCCTAGCAAGGCGAATGTTGTCGCAGACGCCTTGAGCAGGAAGGAATCCGCTAAACCTCGTTGTGTTCGAGCTCTTCAGCTCACTATCCACTCTGGTTTACCTGACCAAATTCGTTCGGCGCAGCAAGAAGCCTTGAAGGAGGAAAACCTTAAGGCTGAAACCATGCATGGTGTTGATAGACACCTTGAGCTCAGGTCCGATGGCCTACATTATTTCGCCGGACGTGTTTGGGTTCCGCTATTCGGGGGCTTGCGGGAGCTCGTTCTTGATGAGGCTCACAAGTCTCATTACTCTATTCACCCTGGCTCCGATAAGATGTATCAAGACTTAAAGATACTTTATTGGTGGCCGAACATGAAGGCGGATGTGGCTTCCTACGTAGGTAAGTGCTTAACTTGTGCTAAAGTCAAGGTCGAATATCAGAAGCCGTCCGGCCTTGTGCAACAGCCTGAAATTCCCGAGTGGAAGTGGGAACGGATTACAATGGACTTTGTGACCAAACTCCCGAAGTCGCCCAGTGGTTGTAACATGATCTGGGTGATTGTCGACAGGTTGACAAAGTCTGCACACTTCCTCGCAATCAAGGATACTGACGGCCTCGAGCGTTTGGCTCGATTATACCTTAAGGAAGTGGTTTCTCGGCACGGGGTGCCCGTCTCCATTATTTCTGACCGTGACGCTCGGTTCGCCTCCAATTTCTGGAGAAAATTGCAGAAGGCTCTGGGTACGCAGCTAGATATGAGCACGGCTTATCATCCGCAAAATGACGGTCAAAGCGAGCGGACGATTCAAACGCTAGAGGACATGCTTCGGGCATGTGTGATGGACTTTGGCAAGGGGTGGGAGAGTCATCTACCACTGGTGGAATTCTCCTACAACAATAGCTACCACTCTAGTATCAAGGCGGCTCCGTTCGAGGCTCTTTACGGACGGAAATGCGGGTCTCCTCTTTGCTGGGCTGAGGTGGGTGAGAGCCAACTCACTGGCCCGGAACTTGTGTACGAGACTTCCGAAAAGATCGTACAGATTCGCAACCGTATGGCAGCAGCTCGGGATCGTCAAAAGAGCTATGCCGATCGTCGTCGCAAACCTTTAGACTTTGAGGTTGGCGACATGGTTTTATTGAAGGTATCTCCGTGGAAGGGCGTTATACGTTTTGGGAAACGTGGCAAACTGAATCATCGTTATGTGGGACCGTTCGCAATTCTGGAACGGATTGGACCGGTAGCATATAGGCTTGATCTGCCAGCCGAACTCAGTAACGTTCATGACGTCTTCCATGTCTCTACCCTCAAGAAGTGTCTGGCGGATGAATCTTTGGTTGTTCCTCTCGAAGAGATCAAGGTGGATGATCGTCTGCGTATTGTGGAAGAACGGGTTGAGATTCTCGATTATAAGATCCGTAGCCTTCGTCGTAGTAAGATCCGCATTGTTAAAGTTCGCTGGAACTCAAACCGTGGACCGGAGTTCACGTGGGAACGAGAGGATCAAATGAAAGCTAAGTATCCTCATTTATTTCCTAAGCGCGCTTTCGAATCAAGACATGCCTCTGCTGAAACTGCATGAATTTCGGGTCGAGATTCCTTTCAACAGGGAGATGATGTGGCAACCGGAAAATCCAAGGTGTGTTCTTCATCTCTAACCTTTGTAAAGTTGTTGTTTTGGTTCCCCAAAAGTTCAGACCTTGTTTTACTAAGTTTGTGTCTTTAAAACCCTTTGAAAAGAGTTCTAAAACAAGTCTACACCATAATACTTGCTATATGTAAAGTTTGCATGCATATGTTGATCTTCTTGGTGATTATATCATGAATGTTTCCATGAAATGGTTGTACTTCTGTTATGTAGAGGTTATTAGGATGATTATCTAAGAGTTTGAGCTATTGTTGTTGTGTTTTGATGAAAATATGTATTTTGACCCATTTGGATGATTCTTGAAGATCTAGGATGATATGGTATGATTTAATGATTGAATGTTGTTAGGATTTACACTAGGGAGGTGTTATAACAGAGAAGTGTTGATTTGCAAGCTTGTAAGTGATGAAATCTGATTTGTTTCCATTTAAGGAAAGATAAGATTAGTTAATGAAACTTAGTACTTTGCCATTTTGGAAATAATTGCATAAAGGATGTTAGATCAGTGATAAATTGGGGGTTTTTGCTTGGAATGGGTTGGTAAATGGGTTAGGTTTGATATTGGGTGTTTTTGCATGTTTCGGATCTGATTTGGAGGGTTAAACGCGCGAAAACGTGTCGCGCAGCTGCAGCAGGCGATTAGGAATCCTAATCGCCTGATAAGGTAGGCGATTAGGAACCTTAGGGGGCGATTAGACCCCTAATCGCCTGATAAGGTAGGCGATTACCTTCCCCAATCGCCTGTTGACAACCCTAATCACCAGTTGACTTTTCCTAATTGCATGCTAAATTCCTAATCGCGTGTACTGCTGTTGTAAGCGTATTTTGGCAACCCGAAGCATAATTTGACATCTAGGAATATGATAGGAACCCCGGGACATGCTATATGACTTGGTAACACGTGTTCGGACTCAATTGTATTTTAAATAGGCGTTATGCTAGAATAGATGAACTCTTGCGCGTGCTAAGTGTTTAGCTTCATATGTTGCATGATATCTTGGATTTAGCTAACACATGGAATGTCGGGTCACCAATGGGATGTCGAGTCTTGTCTGGCACGGTCGGTTTATCAGTCAAAAGTGTTTTCAAGCGTCTATGGTTATGGTCTGGACATTCGGGGACTAGTTAACCTGCGGGTTATTAGTCCGGATACTTATACATATCTTATGATAGGTCGCCGCTATTTGGGGCTATCATAGCATAACTACTTAACTATTTTCAAGTAACGCAACCTAAGGTGAGTGTCACAGCCCCGCTTTTACTGTTTTATTTCCAGGGGGAGAAACATGCTACTTACTTATTTATTAAAGATCATGTTATACTATGGTTACTTTATGTTACTATACGGCTTTTTCGGAAAGTCCCAGGAGGAAACCATGAATGTACGGGAAGCACAACGAGGGAAATGTGGATAGATCTATTGGGCCTCACAAACCCCACTCGACGGCGGGGATGCCGGGCGGGTGCATATTGTCTCTACCTATCGGGTTATCGAGGCATCGGTAACCCAGTCAATCTGGGCTCGTCTCATCTATTGGTCACGTTTAGTAATGGGTTCCCAACCGTAGTAGTAAAAACACTTAACGTCTAGCTAACGTTCTTATAACCTAGTAGTAACGGATATGATCTTTGGAACTTATAAAACTCATTTATGAAAGAAAACCTGTGAACTCACCAGCATTATATGTTGACATTTTTTTGGCATGTTTTCTCAGGTCGCTAAGGTAGCAGTTAATGGACTAGGCGCACGGAGTCACGCACAGCGTCTAGTATTTTGAAACGTAATAAACAATGTTTTGTAAACTATAATATGTCTTTTGGTTGTAAACAAGAAATGCTTCCGCTGCTGGTTTATGGCTCAAAGCATGATATTTTGGTTATATATATATATATATGATTGCATGTTTGTTGTGATCGTTGACTGAGATCCTGGTGTGTCACGCGCCTTGCGGTAAAACCCCGCACGTGAAAATTGAGGGTGTGATACGCGGCCCCAAGCCAAAGGCTAGGTCTGCCATGGTTAAACTACCACCTCATCATTAACACCCTTGGTGTTAAGTGTTAAGGTACACCCTAACATCTTAGCTTCTATTTCAAAGTAAGTAGTTCTTTTTACCCGCCGCGCGTTGCGGCGGCCCCGTACGTGATGTAATAACTTATATGCTACAATCAACCCGATTTATTTATGAACTAAATTTACGTTGAAACGTAGAGCATGGAGGCGTAAAACGGTGAGACCAAAGCGGGTGTGAAAACTTTCTACGTAACAACCCAAGGACCACCAAAAGTGGAAGAAAGCGCAAAACAAAACACTTTTGTAACATCAAGTGACTTATGCGATCTAAACATAGACAAACTCAAATTCATAGTGACGGTTACAACTTACAACATTTATATGTGTAGACTTCTAGTAACTAATAAACTAAATTTCTAGTAACTAATAGCATAAAGTATTAGCATATTGTATCAAATCTAAAATACTACAGTAAAAATAATCTAAGTAATTTAAAAAAAGAAAAGATAAAAATTATTGGCACAATTTATCCAAAACATGATATCTCATTTATTCGTCGTTGATGCATATATAAACATGTAACTACATAAGAACTTGAAGTACTGGATTGTAAGGCTAGGCGGTGGGGAGACGCCCCAACCACCCGTCTCACACCTTTTGATCATGTCTCAGTCTCAAACACTGTCCCCCTTGTGTGTCTCCGTCTCTCCTGTCTTCATAGAGACATATGGAACAAGCCAATGAGATTGCATGTTCTTGTTGTCTTGGACATGACACACCACCCCCCACCCATGTCTCCCTCTTATTTATTATTAATTAAATACTAATAAATGCAAAAGACATTAATCTTGTGGTTTCTCCACACCCTTGCCATGTCCCAAACATGAGAACATGAGTCTTGTCCTAGGTGGCATCCTAGATAGCATTGAGACATGATTTTTTTCATGTCTCCACACCCATTAGCCTAAGGGGCTGTTTGGTACGCCTCTTAATGAGGCTCTGAACCATTCAACGCTGAATGATTCAGCATTCAGCATAGTTGTTAAAAGCCATCGTCTCTTGCGCCTAGGCCCAGTTTTTAGGCGAGCCGATGCATTTGCGCTTTGAGTCGAGTAAATTGTGCTTTAATTCTTCAGGTGATGGTTTAGGCACAGATTTTAGCTAGATTCCCAAATTCTGGAGAGTTTCAGCCAAATTCGTTAAATTATGGCTAGATTCCAGTCAGATTTCTACTTTTATCTAACGAAAACTACATCTATAACTAATACATCAAAATTTTAAAACTTTTGATACTAACTAGATGAAAAATCAGTATTATTTTAATACATTTTTATTTTATTTTCTTTGTTCGCTTTTTTATCTCAGGCCCTCGCTGTTTTTGGGCCTCGCCCCTAAGCCCCAGGCGATGCCTATGCGCCTTGAGTGCGCCTAGCGCCTTTGATAACTATGGCATTTAGTACGTTTGTTTCAGCTTCTGAATGAAATGGTTTAGGCTGAACCATTAAGATTTAAGATGTTGCTGAACCATTAAGTACTGAACTAGGCTGAACCTTAATGAGGCTCTACTACCAATGTGAGACAATAAAACTAACCATAAAGAGATCCAACTTAATGATTCAGCACTTAACCATTCAGACCTCTTAATAATTCAGCACTTAATAAACCAAATAACCCCTAAATATAATAAACTATAGATTTTAGACACAGAAATTAGACGACGGCGCAAGTTAGACGACCTCCGCTATTCAAATTGAGATTGTTAAATATATAAGTATAAGGACACAAGGGGCACTCCTAGATTCAGTTTTTTCTTTCACTGATTTTAACCAATCCTGTACTGCCACATCACTTCACTGATGTACTTCACTGAATCATTTTTTGGAGGCAACACTTAACTGATTTACTTCACTGAAATCTTTATTTTTTAGTTTTTTTTAAAACATTAATTAAACATATTATTAAACTAATAAAATAAACTTACAATATAAAAAGTAAATAAAACATAGAAATGCAAACACACATAAATTAAAAATAAACTAAATAAAAGAAAACTATTCGAGGCATCCCACTTCGAGGTGCGGTAGAACAAGTCCGTGTAGATGTTCCACGAGATCACTTCAAAACCAGAAATTCGTATCGGAATCTGTCAACTCCGCAAGGGCTTGGTCGTCGAAGAACGTTGGATTGGGGGATCGCGTATGTGGACTGGTGATATCGCACGCTCCTCGTCTTTAATGATCATGTTGTGCAATATCATGCACGTATAGACGATGACGCTGCACCTAGTAACGGTCGTCGGCCTCAAGGGTCGTGCGGTAATTCCCCATTTCCCCTTTAATACTCCGAACGCTCGCTCATCATCCTTCCTTGCCGCCTCTTGCGCCTTAACGAATTTCTTTTCCTTCGGATCGGTCGGATATATTGTCCTCGTAATTCCCCAAGACATGCTCGCCATACTAAATTAGTGCAATTAGTGCTACCGATCATGCCGGGAAGGTGATGTCTTTCTTCGTGTGCTTCGTACAAACATGCAATGTCGTGACTTGTTGGTCTTCGTAAAAACTCAGCCCCATATAACTTAATGACGGCATTGCAAAAGAATTGTAAACATTCACGCGACGTCCTCTCAGACATACATAAATACTCATCGTATTCGTCTGGAGGATTACCGATTGCGAGTTGTTTTTACTTTTTATTGGCGTAAAACTCTTTCTAAACCGACCGTCCACGCCCTCTCTGAACCATTCGACGTTTGCTTCAACATCTGCTACAATTTTTAGAAATAGACGTCCCGACATGCGATACCTTAGTTTAAACTGTGCCTCGGTGTATTTTGGTACGTCGGAAAAATAGTCATCTATTAACCGAGTATTGCCTCCATCGCGATCACGTGGCACGTATCGTTTTTTAGATGTTGTTGTGTCTTCCTCTGCAGCTCGCTTGCCAAGGTCCATGAGAAACTCAATGCTACTATCGCTTGATTGTAAAATCGGGTGCACTTTAAGCGGGGGAATGATAACTTAATCATCTTCGACATCAATGTCACTCATTTTTTTAAAAGTATGGAGATAATTTCTATTATTTTTTATACTAAACCGTGTGATTGTTTTGTGTTTTATAGGAACTATGATAAAAACAGTCATAAAATATGTCCGTTTGAAAACACAAATTAAATTCAACAGTAAAAAATGGAATTAAAAAAACATAAAAATTCGACCGTTGCATTTAAGGGGGGACGGGGCGCTACCAGAATTGGTCACGGGTACCTCACTACCAGCACGGTAACACCACCGCCACCCATGCTGGTAGTAGTCCCGTGAACCAAATTCGGGTTCTAGTTATCGTGCTGGTTCACGGATGTGGCAGAAACTTTTACACAATTTTTATTCTTTTTTATGGTTTTTTAGTTTCTTCTTTCTCTCTCTATTCTTTAGTTTCAAGGTTTTTTATGGTAGCTGCTTTTCAGATCTAGAGACGGTGTTAGCGTATTTTTGTTTTTTCATACGGTGGTGTGGGGAAGAAGACCATTGTGTGGCGGTGGAGGTAGAGGTGGAGGTGGCTGTGGTGATGGTTGTAGAGAAACAATTGAGAATAGGTGGAGAAGATGCCTAGTATTAATATTTAATATAATAATAATTGTTGGAATAGTTGGACATGTATGGTGATTTGTTGGATAGGATGTGTTATATGAATTAATATATATATATAGTAATTATTATTATTATTATTATTATTATTATTATTATTATTATTATTATATTATTGATGGGTAAAGAATCAGTGGAGTGCTGTCTTTAAAAAACGGTTTCAGTGATGTGATGTGGCAGTGTAGGATTGGTGTAAATCAGTGAAGTTAAAAAACCTCACGGGTAGTGCCCCTTTCCCCCTAATATGCCAAGTTACCAGCCCGTTAGATAGAACCAAAAAACGATTCACAGGACCCTACCAGCACTGGTGACGACGGCGTTACCGTGCTAATAATGGGGTACCCGTGACCTTATCTGGTGGCGCCGCGTCCCCCTAATATAATTTCTTTCATATTGTTTATTAAATAAAGTAAATACTTAGTTAATGCTTTACTTAATGGGGGGTGCTTTGTAGCGTTAGCTTTAATGGGGTGCTTTATATATTCATAGAGCCAATTATTGGTTTTGCCTTTTTGACGAAGACTCGACTTGATTCACTTCACTTCCTTTCCCAACTTCATTTCTCGCAGATCTAAAATAAGTTCAATGGCGTCTACTTCATCTTCTAGTGTAATGGCTAGTGATAAAGTTTACACCTACGATGTGTTTCTAAGCTTTAGAGGCGAAGATACTCGAAATTCTTTTACCGATCATCTCTACCATGCATTAAAGCAAGCAGGAATTTGTACTTTCAGAGACAACGAAGAAATCAAACGAGGTGAAGAGCTACAACCTGAAATCGAAAGAGCAATCAAAGCGTCTAGAGCTTCAGTTGTTGTATTGTCAGAAAACTATGCAACTTCTAGTTGGTGCCTTGATGAGCTTCTGCTGATCATGGAGCAGAAGAAGCAAATGGATTGTAACCATTTTGTTATACCTGTCTTTTATCACGTGGATCCGTCCGATGTTAGGAAACAAGAAGGAAGTTTTGCTGTACAAGTCAAACCTTGTTCTAGGTGGACATGTGACAAGGTATATTTGTGGAAAAGAGCTCTTACCGAGGTTGCTAATCTGTCTGGCTTCACACTTTCAGGGTATGCTTCTTTTGTTATGACTCTTGACATCCACTATAAAATAGATTTAAGGAGGGTACAATTGTAAATTTCTTTCAATTTTAAGACGCAATAGTATTCATTTGGTGTGTAGGGTTAGGGATGAGCTCGGTATCGGTATTGAATGTCCAATATTGGATATCGGTACCGGTACTGAAAATGCTTGCTATGGTACTGGTATTTGAAGGAAAAAAAATAGGTAAAATATTGATACCAAATTGAAAATACTGATCCTGAAACGTCGAAAAGTGGGTACCGGATTGGTACCGAAAATCATTCGGTACGGGAAATTCGATACCAGTACGGTTTTAGTACCATTTGCTCATCCCTAACGTATGGTACAAGTGCACGCTCTATGCGGTAGTTCTTAATTTGTCTTAACTTCTCCTAGTTAAGACGCCATTAAATAAACTTCTCCAAAAAATGGGTAATTTGTATTGAACGGGTCAAGTGACCCCATTCTTTTTGTCATTTTGTACAAAAAAACCTGTTAAAGATATTGTGGTGTGCGTCTGTGGTGAACGAGTCAAGTGGGTAATTTTTTTTTTAAACAGGTCAAATGAGTAGTTTTTATTAAATGGGTCAAATGGGTAGTTACTATTGAACGGGTCAAGTGACCCCATTCTTTTTGTCATTTTATACCAAAGCATGTTATGAATATTGTAGTGTGCGTTTGTAGTGGAGTTATTAAAACGTAGACTTGATTATTACCGTAGGCACATACCCTTACAATATTCACGACCCACCGCAACATGCATGTTACCTACTAGTTATGTTTAATCTATTAACTTATGTTTTGACATATTGTAATTGATTTCCTTCATTTTTATTTAGCAGACCTTAATCCTAATCTACTAACAGTTGAAAGTTAGTACTTCACATTTGGACCTCTAATTCATCTATTATATTTTTATACAACTTACAAAGTATTAGAAAATGAATCTCTAAATGACATCACATGAGCTTATTTTTATTTATTTATTTCTTTTTGTGTTCTTGCAGCCCAGAAACAATCATTTTGAAGGAAATTGTTGATACAGTTTACAACAAGTTAGATCGCAAAGAAGTTCATCTTCCACTCAATATAACAGGAATGTCATCTCGTTATATGGAGATCAAATCCTGGATAGATGAGGACAATCACGAATTTTTAGCAATTTATGGTATGGGTGGAAGTGGCAAGACAACATTGGCCAAACATATATTTAATTTAATTTGTAGAAATTTTGAATATGTGAGTTTTCTTGAAGACATTGGTACTAGATGTAAGGGACCCAATGATATACTTCAACTACAGGAACAACTTCTTAAAGATATTTTAGGGGGGAGAAAGAGAAAAATACCAGGTGTTTCTCAAGGTATTTGTATGATTGAGGACGCGTTGCATATGAATAGGACACTCATTGTTCTTGATGACATTCTTGAATGTAGTCAGTTAGTGGCTTTACTTGGAACTGGGAAGATTAATGCACGAAGCAAGATTATAATTACAACCAGGGAAAATACAGATAACTGGTTTGACCCCTCACGTTGGAGGTGTCAAAAGTATGAAATGAGACTATTAAATGATGATGAATCATTAGAGCTTTTAAGTCGTCATGCATTTGGATCTAAAATTCCCAATGAGGGTTATATGTGGCATTTACAAGAGGCAACACGACTTTGTGAAGGAAATCCGCTGGCTCTTGAAGTGTTGGGTTCATCTTTGTTAACGAATGATACCACATATTGGGAAAGTCTATTGAGTTTATTTGGAAAAGATATTGATTCTCGAATTGACGGTGTACTGATCAGAAGCTACATGTCATTGCCATGTAATATTGTGAAGGATTTGTTCTTGCATATAGCCTGTTTCTTTATTGGCATAGACATGGATTATGTGGTAAAGATATTGGAGCCTGATTACTCAGCAACATCCGGGATCAAAATCCTGATTAAGAGATGTCTTCTTTCTGTTTCACCAAACAAAAAGCTCATGATGCATAGATTGCTTCAAGAGATGGGAAAAAATATTGTCCATCAAGAATCAACAAAACTCCCTGCAAGGCGCAGTAGGGTGTGGCGTAATATTGATTCTTATAAGATATTGAGTAAAGGAAAGGTAAGATGCTTCGTATCTATATGTTTAAGCGCCTACTTTCATTTTTACCTTCTCCTATTTCATCTAACTTCTCATAGTTTCATATCTATTTCTTTCAGGGTTCGGAAACGATTGAGGGCTTAGCACTTGACATGAAAATGCTGCGGAAAGAGCATTTTGCATTCACGGTAATAATGATTACGTAAAGCTCAAATTTTGGCTTTTGACTTTTTAAGTTTTCTGGACTTTAAAAAAAAGATGAAGAAGTTTGCTCATCTTAATTTTATTTTATTTTGCAGTCCTTTTAGTCTAAGTTATAATGTTAAATAAGTGGCTCATGACAGGTCTGTATGCATCAGTACTTGATAGAAATAGGCCCTGTTTCGCATCTATTACTTGGTTTATTGGATGAACATAATATGTTGATTTGTTTGAGTATGCACATCGCTGATGTGCAGGGACTCGGGTATAGAACAGAGGATGGGAAAACACAATATACACACACTTTATAATCTATTTCCCATAATACAAATGCCACATGTTTGGGGTATTTATACCGAAGATACTTGGCGGTTAAATAACTGCCTTTATAACTCACCGACACAACTAAACATAACCGACATAATAATACAGACATGACTTTCTGTTTTGGCGCCTTTGACTTTCTGCAGTTGACTTTTTTTCATTTCTTGATTACCAAACTTCTAACAGTACTTACTAACTCCCTTCATGCTAAATTTGCAGTCATCAGAACTTAAAACAGATGCACTTAAAAATATGGATAACCTAAAGCTGCTCCAGCTAAATTTTGTGGAACTCAATGGATCCTATGAGAGGTTTTCAGAAGATTTGAAATGGCTCTGTTGGTTTGGATTTCATTTAAGAACCATACCGGTAGACTTATACATGGGAAACTTGGTGGCTATAGATATGAGCTATAGCAACTTGGAAGTATTTGAACCCCCTATGGTAGACTTATTCTTGGTTTCTAATTATCTTTTTGAAACTTTACGGTGCTAAAATAACTTGTATAACTTTTGCAACAGGCTATTCACTCATTGAAGATTCTCAATCTTAAAGACTCACACAAGCTAATTGAAATCCTCAACTTCATCAGAATCCCTAATCTTGAGACGTTAATTCTTTGGAACTGCCACAGTTTAGTTAATGTTTGTAAAACCATTGAAGGCCTTAAAAGTCTTGCATCATTAAACATGACAGGGTGTAAAAGCCTCTTCTGGCGAGTAAATCCACTAGCAGCTTCTAATTCTGGTGGAGTTGTTACAGAAGAGCCTACTTTTTCCTTCCCATTTTCATTAAATCGATTATTCCTTAAAGACTGCCATCTGGAGTGTACACATTCTTTTCCCTTGAGTTTCAGTGTTCAACCAGATTTGCAGTATTTGAATTTAGGCAATAGTCAATTTGAGTTCTTGCCATGCTATACTCATCTTAAAAATCTTCGGGTTCTTGACTTGAGTTTTTGCTCTAGACTCAAATGTGTTGTTAGTCTCCCTAATACACTTGCTGAATTGTATGTATATTACTGTGAGGTACTAGAAAGAATAACTTTCCAATCACCTCGCTTCACTTTGCAAGAGTTTGGTTATGAAGGTTGTATTAATTTGTATGAAGTTGAAGGCTTTATCAAGTTGGTACCAATAGCTAAACTAGATGAAACTGATTTGGGGCACATGAGCTGGCTTAAAGAATATCAAAACCTCGAGTTCTGCGTTGTTGGTGATGATGAGCTCACAGTGGGCAGAAGTTGGCATATCCAGGTTTGTTGTTTCTCTCTGAAATATATCATCTGCAAACTAATCATGTAGAATAATTGAGCCCTTTTGTTTGCCTATCACAGATGTTGTACGAATTCAATATTATGAGCACATCTCTGCCAGATATAAAGGATCCAAACATGGCACCTATGTTTGTTTCAAAATCATCTTCTTTGTCCTTTGATGTGCCCCAGTGTCCCCAAAATAAGAGGCTGAAAGGAATTAATGTAACTGTCAAGTATGCAATATCAAGTAATGATTGGGTATGGTTTTGTAAAATCAATACGAGCAATGGTGTTGATTTGATATACAACCCTAGAGTCTTTGGCAAACCAGAATTTGGTAAAAGATGTACATGGTTAAGCTATTGGCCAATTGGAAACAAACTGAACATTGGAGACACTGTTCATGTCTCTATTGTTGTGTTGAATGGATTGGAGGTACATGAATGTGGTGTTAGCATGGTGTACTCTGATGAAGAAACCTTGGAAGATAACATGGGATGGGAAGAAATTATAGGAGGAGATTTGTCTGGATTTCAACTAAGCACAGGAGCGTACTATCTTTGTCGGCGTGATTTCTTTGAGTTAATGGAGGTTGGTAGAGTGACTCCTGATTGGTTTAGGATATTAGTTGGTGATACCATTGACTACACTGGTATGTAGTTCTTTCTTTGTAATCAAATGTAAGCTGCAAATGAAGGGAGTTTCTCATATCCTTTCTTTTTTTATGTTCAGAGGTAAGAGGATGGAGAAAGACGGGTAGACCGAAACAGGTGAATCCATCATTTACAGAGTTGAAAACTATTAGATGTATCATCCACGGTCCTCAACTAGTAAGTTTTCTCTGTTACAAAATCATAAATTTGGTTTCAGTTCGTGACAGTTTGGGCTTTGGTTTTTATGATAAACAAACAGGAGGACATGTACAATATCGCAGAGATGTCCAAATCATCTATTGGTGCTAAATACTCGGCATTCACTATAAGCTTGCTAGAGGGGGGAATGGAATCTAACACTAGATCAGATGAAACAATGGA
This sequence comes from Ambrosia artemisiifolia, assembly GCA_032199755.1. Classification (NCBI taxonomy): domain Eukaryota; kingdom Viridiplantae; phylum Streptophyta; class Magnoliopsida; order Asterales; family Asteraceae; genus Ambrosia; species Ambrosia artemisiifolia. The sequence goes on from CM063512.1 coordinate 39,998,539, forward strand.
GGTGAGTGAATATGAAGTGTAGGAATTTAAGTAGTAGTAAAAATTAATATTAGGAAAATTAATATGTTAAAGTGAAATACATCCAAAGCTTTTCACTTGTACATTATTTATTTATTTATTTATTTGACTGTTCTCAGTTTTTGTTATTGTTTTTCTTGTCATTTGTTCAGAAACAGTTAGTGAGTGTGGGCATGTCTAAAGCATTTGGTTCTGATGAGATTAAGGAGTCTGATTCACCCCCACACGGGAAGAGGTTGAAATCGTCATTTATACAGTTGAAAACCGACAGTGGCCAAGAACTAAAGGACTCAAGTTCCCTAATCCATGCCATTGGTCGTGACAACTCGATTATTTGTCTGCTCAAATGCTCAAGATCCGATTTTGGTTCAATAGCATCACTAAACCGACAATTTCGTGACCTAATCAGGAGTGGTGCACTCTATAAATTAAGAAGACAGTACGGTATCATTGAGCATTGGGTTTATTTTTCTTGCCATTTGGTCCAATGGGAAGCTTTTGATCCTTTTAAACAGCGTTGGATGAGTCTGCCCCCAATGTCATTAGACACAGGTTTCCAATTTTCCGACAGAGAGTCTTTGGCTGTCGGGACCGAGTTACTTGTGCTAGGGAAAGAAGTACTTGATCTTGCAATATATAAGTATAGTTTATTAACTAACTCATGGTCATCTGGGCAGTTAATGAAAAAGCCTAGATGTTTATTCGGGTCTGCGAGTGTTGGTGAGATTGCAATTGTAGCTGGTGGGTCCGACCCAAATGGAAATATTGTGAGCTCTGCTGAACTTTACAACAGCGAATCGGGTGCTTGGGAAACACTTCCAAACATGCTTAAGCCAAGGAAAATGTGTTCCGGGGTGTTTATGGACAACAAGTTCTATGTAATTGGAGGAATTGGTATCGATATGGAACCGTTGACTTGTGGTGAAGTTTATGATTTGGGTACCAATGTATGGAGTAGAATCCCGAATATGTCACCAGTGAGAGCTGGTGGTGCAGCCAATGCCACGTCAGCAACGGAGGCGGCAACGACCAAGGCGCAACCATTAGTGGCTGTTGTAGATAACGAATTGTATGCTGCAGATTGTGCGGATATGGAAGTTAGAAAGTATGACAAAGTAAGGAATGAATGGGAAACGATTGGAAGATTGCCTGAACAGGCTAATTCGATGAACGGTTGGAGTATCGCGTTTAAGGGTTGTGGTGATCGGGTTATTGTTATTGGTGGGCCTAGAACTAGTGGGGCCGGGTTTATAGAAGTGAATTCATGGGTCCCAAGAGACGGGCCGCCTCAATGGACCATGCTCGGGTGTAAAGAGTTGAGCAACTTTGTGTACAATTGTGCTGTAATGGGCTGCTGATAGTGGTGTTCTTCATGCGTAAACAGTCGATTGACTCCTGATTGGTTTAGGATATTAATTAGTTGGTGATAACATTGAGTACACTGGTATGTAATTCTTTGTGTTTGTATTTAAAGGTAAGCTGCAAATAGAGAGGGTTCTCATATCCTTTCTTTTTTATGTTTAGAGGTAAGAATATGGAGAAAGACGGGTATACCGAAACAGGTGAATCCGTCATTTACAGAGTTGAAAACTATCAGATTTATCATCCATGGTCCTCAACTGGTAAGTTTACTCTGTTACAAACTTGTAAATTTGGTTTCAGTTGGTAACAGTTTGGGCTTTGGTTTTTGTGATAAACAAACAGGAGGACATTTACAATACCGCAGAGATGTCCAAATCATCTGTTGGTGATAAATCCGTGGCGTTAACATCAAGCTTGGTTGAGGGGTAAATGAAATCTGGCACTAAATTTGATGAAAGAAGGGAGGTAAGTGAATTGGGTGTTTAGTGGATAAAGTAAAGAGCTTAACTTTAGGTGTGTAGGAATTTAAGTCTCTCCCCTCTACTTAGGAAGTTTATGACAAGCTGCAAATTAAGTCTGGTCTTGAGACCGTCGTTGGCGATTTCATATCAACTTTTGATGAGATAACGATTGGGGAATCTGATCCTTACATGTAAGTATGGCTCTTTTGTTTTTTCAACCCAGAGGGATCTAGAATCTGACTTATGTTTTGGTTTCTTAGCAACAGATTTAATTTATCTTTTCACTTTTTGTAAACTCCACTGCTACCTTCCCTTTTCACCTGCACATTGATGGGGTGGCAATTCTTGACACGATCCAAAATCCGACCCGAACCCGACACGAAAAAAAAGAAGGTTTTGTGTCGGTTAACATGACCTGTTTTTTAAACGGGTTGGGTTTGTGTTGACCTGTTTTAAAAACATGTTAGGTTCGGGTTGACCCACATAAAAACGGGTTAACCAGTTAACCCGGTTTAACTTTTTAAGTTTTTAAAAATAAACTTCCATAATTTTTTTTTCAGTTTTCCATTTTTCTGAACATACACTTGCAATTTCTCATCCATTTTCAAGATTTTAAGTACTTTCCAAAAAAGGACGAAAAGACAAATTTGCCCTTATTTAACTGAGTTTAACTAACGGAGTTAACGTCTTGGATGAAACGAGCAAGTATTTGAAAACTATTGGATCCAGTTGAGAAAAAATAAACTTTTGGATGAAACTGGCAAAAAGTGCCAAACCTCAGGGACGAAAATGGCAGTTTACTCATCTTCATTACAAAACATTTCTTCTTTTAATATACCAAAAAAATTTGAAACATGGTTTTTTCATAAACCCTCGCTAAGGATCTCTAACACTTCTTGTGGAGTGTACCATATATCATTGTTTATGTTGTTGTCCACATCTTGTTGTTCTGCTATATTCACATCTTGTTGTGCTTGTTTTGGAACATTATTGTTGATTTCCATTTCAGCTTCATTTTGTAATTCCCCTGCACCTTCAACATTTTCTACTGGAGCAGGGACTACATTGTTTTTATTCCTACGCTGATACACCAAACCATAACGTCTCTGAACTTGGTCTTGGTTGTTTATGTTATTAAATGCGTCCAATACATCAATAACTACTGCTTGTGGTTCAGGATCATCAACAACAACACTTCCTTTTAATAAAAGTAGGGCATCAGCAGCATCTAGTTCATCTAGGTATTCTTTGAGAGAGACATAATTTTTTGACATTGTAATTTTAGTTTTTTAAAGTTGAGTGTTAAAATTAATAAATTCAAGTAATCTTTATATAGAAGACGCAAGTGAAATTGACTGATCGTTTCACATTCTTATTATAATAAGGGTTAATTGTGGTAGATATACTATAGAGTTTTGATTAGTGTATATAGATTATTTTAGTTTTTTACTGACACAGCCGACTAATATAAATTTTCAGTAAATCATGTCAGTCTTGTAATTATTACTTTTCAAATATCTAAATTAGTAAGTATTGTTAATTACATCTTATAACAAATTATAACGCAAGTATGTATAACATTTACACGCAAGTATATGGGTTTTTAACTTACTTATTACACACTCAAACGCAAATACAAATAAATTTATACACGCAAGTATTAGCAAAAACCCCTAAAAAAATAATACATTTTAAGACGCAATAAACATGTATTTGAAAAAAATAATAATAAAATCATAATACGAATACTTATTAACAACTTTTAATTGTTTAGCAAACCTGATTTTGAAGTTTTAGCCGGCCTATTATGGTTTCCCTTTGATCGCTGTTCATATTCAACTCCTATAAAGTATAATTTGGATTTGTTAACTCTAACAACTAATTACACGCAATAATATGCCAAATATTGTATATTAATACCTGATATTGCCTTCGATGCCATTTTTTTGTGTTGATCGTTTTGTTTTTTTGATTTCGCACACTACAAAACCCTAATTGTGATGAGTAGACGGTTTTCGTTGTAATTTTAGAAACTGAATGTCAGTTGAGTGATGTTTGTAATTTACCCGCTCTTTTATTTTTTGATCCAATTACTAATTTGCCCTTACTCATTGTTTTCGATAAATTTAATGACGCGTGTTTATTTACCATCGTGCCCCTCATTATCTGCCTAATCCTACGATCTAGATTACTTCTTAGTTCATGCGTAGTGGTACCGTTGAAGGGCGTTTTGGACCCCCATAGCGCCGGGGAACACCACCCCCCGGGCGCTATGGGGGTGTTGCCCCTTTGAGCGCTATATTTACAACGGCGTTGCCCCTAACTGATTATTATTATTATTATTATTGTATTCTTCCATCCACTCTCTCTGCAGTACGTGTGTGTATGTTTGGTTCTTGTTGAAGGGGATGGTTAAATGTTTGTGAGAAAAGAAAAGAAAGGTGGTGTTGATGACCGAGTGGTGGCTGGTCTTTGGTGTTTGTGAGAAAAGAAATGTGAAGAGGATGGTTAAATGTTGAAGGGGATGTTGGAAAGGGGAAGGGTTGGTGGTGTGTTTACAATAATAATAATAATAATAATAATTATAATAATAATAATAATAATAATAATAATAATAATAATAATAATAATAATAATAATAATAAACAATGATTACCCAATCATTTATAAAGCCTCATAACTCCCCTTCCCACTACACCCTCTTTTTCCATAACGCCTCATAACCCCCATTCTATTACTTTATCATATTTTAATCCCCATAACGCCATATAACCCCCCTCCACTACACATGACCTTACGTTTGTACGCTAACAACGTTTTTATGTTATCCTCACCCGACTATTAAAGGATGACTCTCAGATGACAGATATTTCTTTCTTTATATGTAATCATTTCATCTCCACTCCTATTTTATCTACACTTCCTTCCCTCACACCCATTCCCATTCCCATTTTGCTTCTTCACTTGACTGTTAACTATGGATTTTGATGGACCCGCTGTTTCTGCCTACATCCAAGCCCTCCTTGGGAAGCTATCGAATGAAAGGACGTATTTTGGGGCATTTGATTTGCAGCTTAGGGAATTGATGAAAGAATTGTACGATTAAAGCTGTGCTTAACAATGCTTATCATAAGGAAGTCTAATTAGTCTCCAACGTTCGTGTTATGATCTCGATGACGTACTCGACGATTTGTGTTATGGTCTCGATGGTGACGTGGCTACCAAATTAGCTATGGCCCAGAAGGAATCAAAATCAATGGCCAGCAAGGTAAGAAAGCTCATCCCGAAGTTGTCACCAAGTAAAACCTTGCATCCGAAGTTAGACGGTATTACCACCGAGTTACAACGTCTAGTAAAACAAATAAATGAAGACAACTTAATTATTTTTTTTCCAATCCCAAACCCGTCCCATACCCGTCCCAAATGCTTCGGGTTTCGGGTATACCCGTCGGGCTTGGGGTTTTTTGCCATCCCTATCTATCCATCTATGTGATCTAATGGACACATTTATTTCTCACCCTTCTCACAAGAACACTCTTTTGTACTCGAACCTCTATCTATAGATATATATAACTTCAATCCAGAACAACATGTGAGTCTAATAGTCTATGGAAACCATCAATTAGAACTTTAAATAGCATAAACAAAAGATCTAAACACATCGGATGGATATACAGTGTCTGATCAGATGCTACTGCAGTGAAAAACACGCATATATATATATATATATATACACGGGAGGCTAGAGACTCACCTGATCGTAAGATTTCGATCATTCTCCCAGCAACTATTGATACCGATCTTGTAGTTAGTATCATTGTCCACCCCAAGTAACATTGATTTCAAGATGATTTGAAAAACGTTAACACAAATTGCACCGGAACAACGCTAATCAACAGAAAACGAATACGAAGACTAAGAACTTACCTTCTTTAAATTAGGGTTTGAAGTTTCATATCTACGAATCTCTGGAACACCCAATTCCCGTTTATATTAGGTTTTCTCTAAACAAATCCCCTAATCAATCAATTAAATAATATATTATTTCGACCAGAACAACGCTAACCAAACAATGAATTTTATTAAGTATGAGTTTTTTCTTAAAGGGATGAATAAAAACTTGTTACAAACATACTCCAAATTCCAAATCTCGGTTCCAGAATATGCGTTGTGGATGCTCTGAATGATTGGAGGGTTGTAAAATAAAATAGGGAAAATGGCCAAAATAGCCCGTTGACCGTGTGTTTTGCAAGAATAACCCTCTCCCCCCTCTTTGGAGAGACGGGACACGGCTCTCAACGAGCCTGAACCGTCTCCGAGAGTCTTTGGTTTTAGATCCAATGGCCAACCAACACGTGGCGTCTCTCATCCCGAGGCTATACCGTCTCTCTCCAGACGGGTCAGAATTCAACCGTCTCTCTCCCAGACGGGTCAGAACCCCCAAGTCGTTTCAAACCGTTTTGGGCTACCGTCTGAACCGTCTCACGAGTGTATATAAATACCCCAATTCACTTAACAAAATTTGCACCCACCGCCCTCCCCAAACCTTTCATCTTCCAAACCAATGACGTTTTTTGCTTTCCCAACCGAAGCCTACCGGCTTACGAAAATATTGTCCGATTACTTGGATTGTTGTTTCATCTGCGTACGGCTACTTGGATTGTTGTTGCATCTGCGCGTGGGTTAACCCGTGTAATTTGCATCTACAATGTGGTAGTCTATTTTATTTGCAAGAAGAGTTCTTTGTCTATGTAACGCACATACTCCATTCAAACAAAGTTCTTAGCAAGTAAATTTAGGAAGTTTGTTGTAATAGTATAGTTTATTTATTTATTGTTGTTGTAATAGTATAGTTTGTTTATTGTTGTTGTAATAGTATAGTTTGTTTATTGTTGTTGTAATAGTATAGTTTGTTTTATGAAATATTTACTTTTATATAAAAAAACATAAATAAACATTCATTGCATTAATAATACTTCAATTACAAAGGTTTTATAAACTACAAGTTAAGACGATCCCTCATCATTTGCCAGGCAGACACATGTTTAAATTCTTTGCGCTCCCTGGTTTGATACTGTCTTTTTGTGTATCCAATTGCCGCGTCTTCGGGCATGTCAGAGGGTACCACCTGAAGTGTCTGGTTGTGGTACCCGTTGAAGATTTGACACTTCGTGGTCAAACCGGTCAACTTCCGGCTAAGAGACTTGGTTTTTCGGTCTGACCCTCCAACCAGCCGATTGTACTCGTGCAATATACGGAACCATTTGTTGGTTTGGTGGGTGCTTTCTTCGACATGGCGCCATGCTGCAATCAGTGCAATTTCTTGTTCTTCGGTCCATCGTTGTGGTGCCATTTTGATGAATTAGACTGTGGTGGTGGACGGTGGTGGTGGTGATAGTGTTAGACGGTGGTGGGGTGATAGTCTGACGGGAATGGGACGGAGTTTGTGACTGAGAACGGTATTTATAGGGCTGAGTTGGACAACCGAAGCGTCGGACTAATCATCGGGACTCACCGGAGACGACGATACCCGAGACGTCTAGGGAGACGGCGAGTCCTCATGGGGAAATGTGACCCGTCTTGAGAGACGGTTGAACCGAAGGCCAGCCGGCATGGGGAAATGTGCCCCGTCTGGGAGAGAGACGGTTGAATTCTGACCCGTCTGGAGAGAGACGGTATAGCCTCGGGATGAGAGACGCCACGTGTTGGTTGGCCATTGGATCTAAAACCAAAGGCTCTCAGAGACGGTTCAGGCTCGTTGAGAGCCGTGTCCCGTCTCTCCAAAGAGGGGGGAGAGGGTTATTCTTGCAAAACACACGGTCAACGGGCTATTTTGGCCATTTTCCCTATTTTATTTTACAACCCTCCAATCATTCAGAGCATCCACAACGCATATTCTGGAACCGAGATTTGGAATTTGGAGTATGTTTGTAACAAGTTTTTATTCATCCCTTTAAGAAAAAACTCATACTTAATAAAATTCATTGTTTGGTTAGCGTTGTTCTGGTCGAAATAATATAGTATTTAATTGATTGATTAGGGGATTTGTTTAGAGAAAACCTAATATAAACGGGAATTGGGTGTTCCAGAGATTCGTAGATATGAAACTTCAAACCCTAATTTAAAGAAGGTAAGTTCTTAGTCTTCGTATTCGTTTTCTGTTGATTAGCGTTGTTCCGGTGGAATTTGTGTTAACGTTTTTCAAATCATCTTGAAATCAATGTTACTTGGGGTGGACAATGATATAACTACAGGATCGATATCAAGAGAGGGTTATTTTTGCAAAACACACAGTCAACGGGTTATTTTGGCCATTTTCCCTATGCTTATGTTTACCAAGACAATTGGTTGAAACGACTATTAAACGTTGACTACTATCTTATCTACACTTCCTTCCCTCACACCCATTCCCATTCCCAATCCCACTCCCATTTTGCTTCTTCACTTCACTGTTAACAATGGAAGAGTTTGCTGGACACCCTGTTTATGCCTACGTCAAAACCCTCCTTGTGAGGCTCTTTGTAGAGCCGTATTTTCGGACTTCTGCTTTTGAACGGGAGCGTCGTAGATTGAAGGGACCATTGTACGAGATCCAAGCTGTGCTTAACGATGCTTCTCAAAAGGAAGTAACTGATGATTCAGTTAGACTATGGCTGAATAGTCTCCAACATTTGTGTTATGATCTGGATGACGTACTCGACGATTTGTGTTATGGCGACGTGGCTACCAAATTAGCTATGGCCCAGAAGGAATCAAAATCAATGGCCAGCAAGGTAAGAAAGCTCATCCCGAAGTTGTCACCAAGTAAAACCTTGCATCCGAAGTTAGATGGTATTACCACCGAGTTACAACGTCTAGTAAAACAAATAAATGAGCTAGGTTTGACTATTGTGAAGAAAGATGCTAGAATAAATGAAACCTCTTTGCTCGAATTTAATGTTGTTGGACGACAACGTGAGAAAGAGGAATTTCTCAGCAACTTGTTGCGAGATGATCCATCTGATAAAAACTTTAGCGTTGTATGCATAGTTGGTATGGGCGGGTTAGGGAAGACGACTCTAGCTAGACTTTTGTATAATGACACAAAAGTCAAGGACCACTTTCAACTGATGGCATGGGTACCGGTTTCTGAAAGGTTTGGTAAATATGAGGTAATGAAAGCCATCTTTCGATCTTTGACTAACGTGGACTCAGAATTTGAAGATTTAAGTCGGCTTCAAGTGGCTCTTGAAGAGGAACTTCAGGACAAACGATTTCTACTAGTACTTGATGATATGTGGAAATACTACTATAGTGCATGGCAAGGATTGCTGGTTCTGTTTCAGTTTGTGGCTCGTGGAAGTAGGATAATTATCACAACTCGCCACCCCGAATTGCTAAAATATCTAGATAGTGATCGTAATCACTATCTTGAGTGGTTGTCGCATGAAGATTCTTTGTCTTTATTGGCGCTACATGCATTGGGGGTAGATAACTTTGATTCATATCCAACACTTAGAACACGGGCTGAACATATTGTGAAAATGTGTGGTGGTTTGCCTTTGGCTTTAATGACAGTTGGAAGTCAAATGAGGACAAAAATATACAGAGAAGGCTGGGATGATGTGTTAAACAGCGAGATGTCGGATTCACAAATGGCTGATTGTATTCTTTCAGCCCACAAACTAAGGTACAATAATCTTCCTGCACGTTTGAAGCAGTTGTTTGCTTATTGTTCCTTGTTCCCGAAGGGTTTTTTGTTTGACAAAGAGAAGTTGGTTCAATTATGGCTTGCAGAAGGCTATATAGACCAATCACATAGAGACGGGTTCGATTGTTTTGATACATTGGTATCGATGTCCTTTTTTCAGCATGCGCCTAATCACGAATCTTTGTTTGTGCTGCATAATCTCATGAACGACTTGGCAACATCTCTTGCTGGAGATTGTTTTTTACTGTTTGACAAGCAAATGGGGATGGTAGATGGAGCTTTTTTAAAGTACCGACATATGTCTTTTGCTTGTGAAAAATATGTAGATTACAAACAGTTAGAGGCACTTAAAAGAGCCAAAAGTTTAAGAACATTGTTAATAGTATCTGCTGAGGTGGATAATCGTTGTCCTTTCCTTTACTTACCAAATAAGATTTTGGATGACGTACTTCCTCACTTACCACTATTAAGGGTTCTTTCTTTGAGTAATTGTAATATATGTGAGGTGCCGGATTTCATTGGTAGTTTGAAGCACTTGAGATATCTTAATTTATCTCAAACTAAGATTAAAGAGCTACCAGAAAATGTTGGCAATCTTTATTATTTACAGACATTGCTCGTTTTTGGATGCACGAGATTAACTAAATTACCTAAAAGTTTCTTAAACCTTAAGAAGTTGCGACATTTTGACATGAGGGGTACTCCGTTATTGGAGAATATGCCCTTGGGGATCAGTGAGTTGAAAAGCCTACAAACTCTCCCCAAGATCATCATTGGAGGAGAAAATGGCTTTGCAATAACCAAGCTTAAGGGATTTAAGGATCTTTGTGGGGAACTTTCCATTGAGGGCTTGCACAAAGTGGAGAGCCCAATAGATGCACGGGAGGCAGAATTATATCTAAAAAGGCTTACTAAGTTAGTTTTGAAATGGGGTAATGTGTTTGGTAGTGCTCAAAGGGGAACACTTGAAAAAAAGGTTCTAAATGAGCTGAAGCCTTGTTGTCGTACATTGAAAGAGATTGAGATTGTGTCATATGGGGGGGTGGAGTTTCCAAATTGGGTTTGGGAACCCTCCTTTCTTCTTCTGACCGATGTATCGATAGTTGACTGTAGAAATTGTATATCTTTTCCACCACTTGGGAATCTAGTCTTGCTTAAGAAGTTGCTTATTAAAGGCATGCCCAAGTTGACTACAATCTCAATAAAAGCAATGCCTTCACTTAGGGTCTTACAAATAGGTGGATGTAGCCATGCTTTGTTGAGAAGTCTGGTTCTAATGGCTCCATCAATTGCTGAGTTGGCAATAGAATCTATTTTAGGGCTTACGGATGTATTGTGGAGAGATATTACATTGCATCTTGGGGCAGTTGAAGAAGTAAGTATCAAGGAGTGTAATGAAATGAGGTACTTGTGGGAATCAGAGGCAGAGGGAAGTTCAGATCTTGTAAAGTTAAGGAAACTTGAAGTATTCGGATGTTCAAATTTGGTAAGTTTATGGGAGAAAGAGGAGTATGATGATTATGGTACCAAATTCTCATATCTTCAGAATTTAGAGGTCTGGTTTTGTGGGAGTATGAAGCGTTGCAGCTGTCCAGATAAGATTGAAAGACTGACCATCAGTTCTTGTAGTTCACTTACCCATGTCTCCTTCCCAACAGGAGGGCAAGCGCTCAAGTCACTCTCTATATATGGTTGTCACAAACTAATGGAAAGGATCGACGACACAAGCATGCCAATGCTTGAATCTGTTGATATAAGACGTTGGTCGAATCTGAAATCAATCAATGAATTGAATATTGGTGGTTTTCTCACCTGCCTGGTGATAAAAGATTGTCAAAGTCTGGAATCATTTCCTGGCCTTCTGTTGCTGCAACTTACTCGTTTGACAATAGCGGATTGCCAAAGCTTGGTGTCATTTCCTGACGTTCAACTATCAAATTGCAAGTTGTTAAAACATCTAGAAATCACAAATTGCCCAAGTATTAATGCTTCCTTTCCTCGTGGGGTATGGCCTCCAGAACTATGTTCCCTTGAAATAGGGGGGTTGCAGAAGCCTATCTCAGAGTGGGGGCCTCAGAATTTTCCAACATCACTTGTTTGCCTAAAGTTACTTGGTGAACATGTGAGTAGTTCCAATCAGTTATCCCATCTTCTTCCTTTGTCTCTAACTGAACTTCACATACAAGAATTTGATGAATTGAAATCACTTTCGAGGGGACTCGAGCACCTCACATCCCTTCAGCATCTCAGCATTTACGACTGCCCAAAGATGAAAATTCTACCAGAAATGTTGTTGCCTTCACTTTTGTCATTGGAGATATTTGACTGCCCACATCTAAAAAGAAGGTATAATGGAAGAGGCTCTCGTTACTGGTCCCTCATCTCTCGTATCCCCTGCATCGACATACAAGACGGGTACTCGTTTATTAAATAACCTTTTTTATTTTACTTTTTTTGTTTCAATATGCACAAATTAAATATTTGAATTTATATTCATTCAAGACAAGTTGATTATTCAGAAAATATGTGATTTTTTATCTACCCTTTGGACTTCTTTTAAGCTATGTATTAATCTCCTTTTCAAATAAATTATCTTTAAATTCTTCAGAAAAATATGTGATCTCTCCTTATTATATTATTGTAAGCAGCTGCAGCATAGAATAATGATCACAGTGGGAATGAAACACAATAGATTAACAGCGATTTTTAAGAGGACCATAAATTTTACAACCAATAAATGACTGACTAGCATTTCAAACCATTTAACATTTTTCTTTTAAAACAACCAGCATGTGCTAAAAACATGCAGCTACAAAAGAAAATGAAGCAGTTCAGTCAGAATTGTACTTCACTTGTTATAATTTTGACCTAGCGGCGGACCCAGAAAATTTGATCAGCGGGGCACAGTATAAGTGGTTGGGTTACTGGTCCAAAGGGGTTAGATAAATATCCTTAGTTCTCACCATTCTCTAAACATAGCAACTAAAAGTTTCCACATGGTGCATTCTGTGATAAAATTTCCTACATAAACGAAGAAAATACGACAATTTTACTACATAAACAAAGACAATTTAACAATTCCGCCAACTGCTTTGGTGCCAAACAATTTTGCTACAAAGTGGAACATGTCGAATAGGTCAAGCGAGTTGAAAAACCCGCTTAGTCTGTAATGCGTACAATCTCCTAAATCGTCTTATCAAGTATTTAATGATACCATTGTAATATTATTGTTATTGTAAGAATAATTAACACATTAACTATTTACAAAATACTCGAAGATGGACGGAAAGTTTTTGTGGGTCAATCCAACCCAACCAGCCCCATTTTCAGACGTGGTAAAAATCGATCCATTTCAACTTGAATCCGTTTTGATCTGGTAATAACTTAGATGTCCATACACCTTAAATAGACTTGCATATTATTTGTGACTTTGCATGTCTATTTGTTGTGTATCTTGTTTTTTTCCCTTTTTATTTGTACTATGTTACTCTTTGACCAATCCCTTTGTTACCGGTAGCTTTCTATTTCTATATATTTAGTTTTGTTTTTACTGTTTGCTATCTATTTGAAGTCAGGGTCTCTATGGAAGCAGTCACTTTATCTCTAGGGATGAAGGTAAAGTTTGTCTGCATCCCACTCTCCTCGAACGCTACTAATAGCTTTGCTATTTGTAGCATTTTCTCGGTATGGTGGTGGTGGTTGTTGTCATGTATGTGCTTTTTGTGCTTTTATGTACCTATTATCAGAACAAATTTTTTAACATACTAAATACATATATTACTTCTTTTTAATAAGCAGTTTTTAATTGTATGAAGTAACACGAAGAGAAGATAATGGTTGTTACAGATTGGTTGGAACCCATCTTTTATTGAGATGAAGTTGAACAACAACACTTATGTTGTCATCTTATGTAGTGTGTCACACTCCGGCCTCCGCCACTACTGAAACGCAAGGTGTGGACCGAAAGTTTTCACAGCAAATAATTAAGCATACAAACATAACTTTTCATATCAAAGTTTAAAATTTTACAATGTCCCATAACAAAGTTTTCAAAAGCGAAGGATTTTACAACTTTATCTCAACTAGCATGAGAAACAAAAGGAAAATCCTTCCAAAAGAGGTATCAACTTGACCGGTGCTTAACCATCCAAGTTCCCCACACATCCATGTTCAATTTCCTAAAATATGTGCATAAAATCGTCAATATAAAATGTTGGTGAGTTCATTTCACAAACTTTAATTTAACAAAATGATGTTTTTACCTTCTAAATTACCAAGTCTTGGTATTATTATCTTAAAATAACCATTTTATCTAATTCTATATATAACAATTTCAATTGATGTGAACAGTTGTAATTTAAGATTGGTGAGTTTGGGTGGCTGCACCATTCGTCATGTGAGGATTGCGTTTCTTTTCTTTTTTTTTTCTACATTGCTTTTTATATGAAACAATTTTTCTTGAGTAAACAACAAAAGTTTATATATCCCAGATGGTAATTGATTGGTATTCCACACTACCCACCCAAATTCAAATCCCAGGCCAAGCTTCTCAAAAGCATTTTTTTTTTCATGTTTCTTATTTTTCTCCGTTGGCTTTCATTCCTTTATGTTATTTATTGTTTTATTTTCCACAGATTTGTAAATATTTTTTACGTTATAATTCCGTTGTATTAGCGTTAAACGTGAACTATGAACCCGCGGCGAAAAACACGAACTATGAAACCGCGGCGAAGCGCGGGTCAAACACTAGTTCTTAACATATTAACACATTTTCTTCCGCATCTAGCATTTTAAGGCCAAATTTACAATCTTTACTTCACTTAAAAAGCCATTTTTATCCTATAAACACAATAATCACTTTAATATATTTTGTTAATCATGTTTACGCATAATTAACTATTTTCATCACACAAAGCATCATTCATCAATTTTATGATTTATTCCTCAAAATTAAGGTTTTTATAAGTTTAAAGTTTCATCTTAACATCTCAACACATACAAGAACATATTATTATCAATACAAGTATTAACATGCTTATTAGTATGTTTTTAACCATTTTACATATTCTAACATAAACCTAATTATCATGATCATCCTCCTGCAAGTTCCAAGTTTTTAGTTATCTTCAAAACATCATTTGTTTTTTTCTTGTCGTTTTATGATTGTGAAAATTTTGTCAACTTTGATTATCTGCTCTCAACAATCCAACCAACCAAATAAATCAAGCTACTGGTGGTATATTATTCAGTTTCGTTCGAGCTAGTGAACAAGAAACTGAAACGATCTAAAGGGACACAAAACAACCATTATCTTGTAATCTCCCACTTAGTCCAAGATCTCAATCTTCGAGCTTAGTTTGTTTCCGTCTTCGATCCTCATTATCTTGTCCCGTCTGGTTTTACCATTTTAAAATATAAAACTTTTACATAAAACCTAACTATTACAAGGGTTCCAAATAACTTGGAAAATACAAATATTGAAATCAACCAAAAACCACAAACACTACCACAACAAAACACAAGGGATCTAGGGCTCGATTCATATAATCACAATTACCACCAAAATCGAAAATGCTTGATCTTTTGTTAAATGAATGTTTTGACAAATAAAACAAAGATCAATTTAAATATATAGTATTTGAACAATTGTAGAAGTGGCTCTGATACCACTGTTGGGAATTATGGATCCGTTTTAGGGTTTTATAAAATCTAATTTTATAAATGAATAAATAAATATTTATTAATAATCAGATGCGGAAGCTCGTATAAACACAAAAACAACAGATTATCCCACAAGTGATCTGGTTACAGTCAATTTAAATCATAGTTGCAAAAGTCATCCGAGTTGACCGATTACTCGCCGAGTACACGCTACAGAGTGGGTCACCGAGTATAGCTGAGTTGACCGAATATTCCGAGTACTCCCCACATAGGCCGATTCGACCCCCGAGTACTCGCCCGACTAGGCCGATTACTCGCAACTGTTGGCCCAGACAATTAGATCAAACACAAACACGAGATATTTGGGGAGACGAACCTGCGACTCTTTCTATTCAACCAAACGAACTTACAATCAAGGGACAAATCAAACCATTAACCTAGACCCCTATTTATACTAAACCAACCATACTAATCCTACTCAAATACTATTAGCAATCATAATCTAAGACTAACTAAACATCATTATCTCTTAAATAAGATAATTATAAACATTAAAGCTTATCTAAGCCAATCTTTCAATTTAGCCCTTCAACTTTCAACTCATGCGTGATTTAGGATTAACTTTCAACATTCTCCCTTAATCCTAAAACCCGACCATGCTTCTCTTACTTCTCAATCTGACCACTCGGGTCTTGATCACTCTCACTTTTCTTACTTGGTATCTAGCTTTCTTTCTTGCTTTTCTTTCTTGAACCACATTGGTTCATCTTGCTATCTTTCTTGATCGAACCACACAGGTTCTTGATCTCCAAGCGTCAACTCGAAAACGGGTTTCTTGACTGCATTATTCCTTTCTTCAAGATCTACTCTTGACTGCATCATCTCTTTCTTTCATCTTCAAGATCCGCTCTTAAAGACATCATTCATCAAGATCTGCTCTTGAGGAAACATTCATTCTTTTTAGCGGTTTTCTCTTTTCAGTTGGAATTGATTCCCGATCTCGAAACCAATCTCCACACACCGCAAACATTTTCAATTCATCAAGAACACTATTTGCTTCACGGTTATTTTCACATCACCTGAACAACACTTGTTGCCTTACAATCAACAAAACAAACACGCAGGTCGTTTTTCTTTCGGGCTTACAATCAACAAAACAAACACGCAGCTCGTTTTTCTTTCGGGCTCGCTAATAACCTTCACTCAACAAACACAGTTGTTACGATCAAAACCTACTGTGTAAATTTCTTCACAGCTCAAGCACTTGACCCATGCCGCCCTTACTATCACTTGCTCTGATACCGGCTAGCTCGAACCAACTCATAACCGCCATTAGTAAAGAAACTGTGACAACCGTCACCCTCATATTTTATCAAGTTGTCACTCATAGTCCTTATAACTTCGATCATTTTCAAATTTAATAAAAGTTAAGTTTCATTTGATCATTATATATTTTTTTTTTTTTTTTTTTTTTTTTTTTTTTTTTTTCATTTCAATTTCCCAACTTTTCATTAAAAACCAACAAGATTTACAAGTGAGTGACGGGTAAACGGGCTACAAGTTGCGCCGCTACCCCCTTTTGAATAGCAAAACCAACTCTATTAAAAATAAAACGTGAGTCCTTGGTCGCTGGGGAGTTACTCTGCACCACCTTTTGTACTCTTTCCAAGAACCGAATTGCTTCGGGCGCTAGGCCTCCAAACGTGTCAAAGGCAAAGGGCACAAAGACGTGTTGGTTCTCCAGACAGGCAACTTCATGTTTGGCAACTTTATTGGATTCTGCTTTCAAGACTGCTTGCCCTGCCACAAACCCGGAATCCCGCAGTCCAACCAACGGAGACACCCCTGTAAGATCAACGCACGCATGTTTACCCTGTGCCCACCCGAACACGAGGACATCCGCTGGCCTTAGGGTGGACCGCCCTTCCAGGGGGTCTGTCAAAAAGTTAACCGGGGCTTCTTTCCTAGCCGAAATCCCTGCCCTTCGTAAGACGTCCCATAAAACCTTGGTTAGTTTGTTAAGTTTATAAAAGGAATTTCTAACCAATTTACACATAAAACTAACCAAGTTAAACTAGAGGGACTGTTTCTGCCAATAATCAAAAGTTTTAAAAACTCAATCCCTCCTTCCTGCTCTCACGTTTTTCCGGCTACAAATCCGGCCACCGGATTAATTTTCCGGCCAACAATAACTCGCCCATTAATGTGTTTAAATGCAAAACTTTGAACCTCCAAGCGTTTCTCCATCATTACCAAGCGTTTACTATACCTGAAGCGTGAATTAAACGAGTAATAAAGGGAGATTAATTCGAGATATTATATGTAACCGACCGGAAAGTAAAACGCCTTAAAACTAGAGCTTTACTCGTTCATTTTATAAATTATTGATGCTATTCGTTTTCTGCACCTCTAACCATTCGAAACCCACAAAAAATGCATCTAAACACGTCTCTAAGCTCTGCAAATCGTGATTATTATTTCGGCCCTTGCTCTCCATTTTCGGACACAACCCAACATGGTGAGTCGTCTTTTCTTGTGCCATTTTGTTATTTAGATACTCCTCTGCGAAAGCCCTATAGATTCGGGTTCCTTTGTTGCTTGAATCTGGTTATTGGATTAGAGGTTGGGGTTAGGGTTCTTGAGCTAGATTGGGGAAGAAGAAGAAGTTTGTTTATATGTTAAAGTATTTTAATTCGGGTTTAATAAACAAAAATGGATGTGGCCTAGTGGTTTGTGTGTGTGATGTGTACATCAGGGACCCGGGTTCGAGTCCCTTACCCACGTGTCTGTTCACTTTTTCCTGATTTCTATTTTTTTACATATTATATTATATATATATATATATTTATATATAAATACATTATTCTTATAATATTCATAGAAAATTCCTTTTTACTCCAAAAATTATAAAAATTTAGGGGTAGCATCATGACACCATAAATAAAATTATCACACTAAAAGTTTCTGGAAAATAAATTATTTTCATATTTTTATTAATTTAAATAGTTTTAATCATAAATAATTGATTAAAAATCCAATTTTTGTGATTTTAATCCCAAATTTTCTGGAAAATTATTTTTAAGGATCATGAACATAAATAAAAATTGTTGGTTCAGAAAACATTTATTTTTATTAATTTTTCCTATTTTTATTCATTTAAACATGATTTAAATTCATTAAATTTATTTTAAATACAAATAAATTGAGAAAAATTATGGAAAAATTATTTTCACCTTTATACATCAGAAAATGATTATTTTTCAGAAAAATATCATTTTTGAATCATATCTTGTATTTTTAGTTTATTTACATTTAATTAGATACTATTAATTATTTCGTTAAATGTAAATTACTAAACTATGGTTTATGGATATTTTTCTATAAAATAGAAAATATTCCTATAAGTGGAAACATAGTATTATAATTTCTTCGTCGCGTATTAAATCTTAAATCATGATATACTTTATTTAACATTTTTATTAAATTTAAGATATAATAAAACTTCATCTTCCATACACAAGTCTAGCAAACCCTAATGCCTTAAATTCTAGATGCTTTAGACTTTTAAGACATTTTCCTCATTAGTATGCTTATACGTATAGGTTGAATTCTTCAGAATTCCTAAATTAATCTTGTGACAAGTTTTGTTGGATTTGACACGCTTAGCAAAACTGTGAGTATATCTTTCCCCTTTTTCATGTTTTACTCTTTTGGGGCTATACATGTACACTATTATCAAATATTATTTTATCATTAATGGCAATTCTCATGTGTGTTTGCTTAATTTATGTTATTTTGTGTGTCTATGACTGTCAAAATCATTAACCTTGTGGCCTAGTATTTCAATGAATAGTACTATGGTATATACCCCTTGTGACTCTGTTGAGAGACCTTGGTCATTGTTGTGTGAATCATTATCAACTGTGGTTAATCATTGAATCATTTATCATTAGGGTTGGCTTTGACTGATACTACTTAATACATAATTGCAAACAGTATACAACACATGAATTGCTAAACACTTTTTCTACTATATGTATTCAAACAGGGTATGCTCACCTAGGGGTGAGCACAATTGGGCCGAACCGAAAAAAACCGAGGACCGAATCGAAAATCCATCAAAACCAACCCGGGTATGTTATTTAGGTTCTTTAGTCGGTCCAGGAATATTACTCCTCTCGGTTCTCGGGTCGGGTCGGTCCAGGAGTACATGAAAACCGAGAAATAACCGATGGACCGAAATAATCTTATAAAATAACGAACTGCTCTTAGTCAATACATTGTTACTCATTTTCTTGTGAACTAAAACACAACTTATCAACTAATGGGAAATAAGATCCCACCAAAATGGTACAACAGTATCAAATTGATATGTGATTCCTGATTCAATAAATATTTTTGTTAAAAAAGGTGAAAGGAAATGCAGACTTGCAATTTATAACAAATATACTGTCAATACACATATATTCCAAATTTGACCTTTACAAGTCATATTATTAGGTCCTATTAAGACTAGGGTGTGGTGTAATGGACTAATGCCATCACCCACCTCAACAACACTATGTCATCAAACGAACTGGCTTCACATGTTAATGTTTAAGGCTCTAGAGTGTAAAGATTGGGACTTGAACCAACTAATATAAATATCGTTTGATACTAACTGATATTATCAAGACAGAATAAAAAACTTAAAATTAAATAACTAAAACCTTACTCAGTTATCACCGTAGCCACTAGCCATTTAAAGATCCTTTGTTTTTCTTCATTTGATAGTTGTTATTTGGTGTCAGGTACATGTTGATGTTCCTTCCCGTAATCAATCAATACAAAAAACAAATTAGAAACAACTTCTAATCAGAGAATTAGCATTATATTGGAGCTTTGAACAACCTATAACTGTAAGAAATTAGAGCTTTCAGCAAGCTGCACAAAAGGATAAAGATGTTTGATAATGAAATTGGAACTTTCACCCCTAGATCCAAGCAACAATTGACAAAAAATGAACTTTCATATGTCGGTTCGGGTTTTTGTTGTTGGAACCGATGGAACCGCCTGCACATGGACCGAAGACCGACCCGTCTTCAAGGTCCAGATCTCGGTTCCATATTTATACACTGGTCGGTTTTCGGGTCGGGTCGGTTCTCTATGTTTGCTCACCCCTATGCTCACCAATACATTTTTGTATAGACAAAATTATTTTGTACATTATTTTGTACATGTTTCAGGTTATTTTGAGACGCTTCCTTTAAGCTTTTGGATTTATATTTAAGTTTGACTTTATTGTACTTTAGTTAGACTTGTCGCTTTAGAATCTTTGTAACTTGAATTTCTTTTCAATGTAATAAACTATATATTCAATGTATTCAAATTTACACTTTTAGTCCATGAGCTATTGAACAATCGTCACTACGTGACACCTCGATGTTTCCGCCAACGGTCGGGGTGTTACAGAAACCATCAAATACTATTGATCAACACAAGACGCAATCCACATGTGCTTCTTCGGTCAATGCCACAACAAAATCTGATAGTTGTTGTGCTTTGATTCTTGACCCACCATTCTCTACGAACTGATCACCACAAGTTATGTTTTCCATCGACATTAAGTGCAAATTAATTGCAGATGACATCCTAATTCAAAATTATCACACTGAGTTAGATGTGAAAATCTCCTCCTACTATTAATTCATTGTTGCTGCTTCTTTTTTTCTTCGTGATCAAACCGTCCACAATTAATTATGAACCTATTTACTTGCTTCCTTGTTTCATAACCACACTGTCACCGTACATATCATAACATACAACCACTTGCAAGCACACTATAACTGTAACCACCCCGTCACCTGCAAGCACAACGTCACCACAACCACACCACTCCATCACCTGCAAGCACACCGTCACTGTGGCCTCCATAACCATCACCCCCACCTCCGGCAACCTGCAATCTCACCGATGACCTGCAAGCCCTCCGACGACCTTCCTTCCACCTTGAAATAAAAGCGATGACTCCCCTTTGCCTTCTCTCATTTCTAACCACCCTCAGCCACGAAAATGGCATTACCGCCACAAACTCGTTTCTGCAGTTGGGCAGCTGTGGTTGCAGGTTTGGGTTTCGACGAGTTGGTGGGTGGATCTTGGTGATAGGTTGACGGATGGTGATGAGCAGGTGACAGGTTGGTGGTGGTGAAAGGTGGATGAGATGGTGGTTGATGGTGGTAGAGAAAAGTGAAGATGATGGTAGGTGAAGGTGAAGAAGGGGGTGGGTGGTAGGTCCCACTAAAGTTTTTAAATATTTATTCTATTTCGTATATTTTTTTAATATGATATTTTAATAGTAATGGTAGTTTTTCATTTCACATAGACTTAACTAGACTAACTAAACTCCATCAACTCATGGGACTATCCGAGTAACAAGTTGTCAAACCATAGGGAACACCGGTGTAACTTCCAAAAGGTGGGGACTATATGTGTTATTTTGAAAACTACAGGGAGTATCTGTGCACTTTTCTCTATAAACCATTAGACAAAGTACATCCACTAAATGTAGACAAAGTACATTGACTAAACGTTAAGTTAAATTGTACTAGCTTAAACATAATTATTAAAAATTACTTAGACATGATCTAATTCATAAGTTCATAATCATCTCAAAAAATGTCTATATTCTTCAATATCCAACTTTCCTATATTCTATACATTTTTTGATTTCTTGTGACCATTTAAAAACAAATATTAAGGATACATTAACTTGCATTGTAACTATGCAGTCAAAAGTAGGGTGAGCATACGAAAACCAATAACCGAAAAAACCGAAACCGAAACCGAACCGATAACCGAACCAAAAATAACCGAAAACGAATTAACCGCTCGGTTACGGTTAACATATGGCCAAAACCGAATCATTCGGTTACGGTTTTGGTTTTCCTTTCTTCCGTAACCGAGATAACCGAAACCGAACCAATAGTTATATACTTAAGTATTTTTCATATATATATATATATATATCCATGTATTTGGAACATATTTTCATGTAGTTCCGGTTTATTTCATGTATTATTCATGTATATCCATATATTTGAAGAATTTATTATTTGTGTACTCGGTATTTCATGTATTTTTCTTGCGTTTTGATATATATTTGTATTCTTGAAAAAGATCCAAATACTTTACTAACTATTTTAAGTTTATAATTTTGCCCAAGTTTTATGTTTGGATATTAATCGAACATAACCGAAACCGAACCGATAACCGACATATTAACCGAATTAACCAAACTGACGTAACCGATCGTTTTGGTTATGTTTTTTACTTAAAACCGAACTTCGGTTATCAGTTTCGGTTATATGTAAAAACTGAACCGAACCGACATTTGCTCACCCCTAGTCAAAAGTAGTAGCATCTTCAAATGTCTAGTAAAAAATCATAACAAATGGTTGAGGTTTTCCTTAGCTTAGTATAACCAACAGCTAAAATAGATTGATGTTTTTAGAATGCGAGAATGATCAAAACATTTATTTAAATATTTAATGTATAGGGGGAGGGGGAATTTCAGGAGAGAAATAAAAGTTCGGAGGGTTTTGAAAGACTAAAAACTTTTAAGTTTTAACTAGTGAACATAAACAAACATACATAGACGGATATAAACAAACAAAAGTAAACAACCATATTACCAAACGTTCACGAACGCAATCGAACAAACGAGACCTTTGTTCGTGTTTGTTTTTTAGTTGATCAAACAGAATTTTTGTTCGTGTTCGTTCATTTATTAAATAAACGAACAAAAACGAACTTTTCGCCAAACGGCTTATGAACTATTCACCGAACATTTTGTTTGTTTACAGCCCTACTTGAAATCCTTCACATGTCACAAGGAGTTTAAATTCCTTTGGTTAAAGGATTTTAAATTCTAATTCATATCTTTTTTTTCCAAACAAATCCCCTAAGACTATCCCCATTCACAATCCAACCAATCCAACCTTTCAATAAAAAGCTAATTTCTATCCCTTCAATCTACACAACCCAACCATAACACACATTCACAACTCAACTCAACCTAAAAATATTTTTTTAAACGAACTTGGTTTATAATAAAATTTATATCGGGATATTCACAAAAAAAGTTAAGAAATACAGTGTATTTAGTTTTTTTTAACTTGAATATTATAAGTTATTTAAGTAATTAAGTTAGTGGAGGGTTTATTTGGATTGCAACCATATACCACCATAACCAGATTGTTAAGAGATTGCAAGTTTGCAACCTTTTGATTTTTATAATATTATTTCCACGAGAAAGTTTACTGTAAAAAGTAGTTTAACGTAAAAAGTATAAGAAGGATTTTGTGCTTTTGACCAAAATAAATCAATGGATGAGATTAAAATGGGAAAAGTATACGTTGAGTTTCTAAAAGAGAATGAGAATGGCAAAATAGGTATAAACCACAATCCTCTTTCATTTGCATACCTATTGTTATAATTTTTTTTTAAATAAAAAGTTTGTTGGGTTGATAACTTGCGTTTTTATCAGATATAACTTGCATATTTTTATCAGGTATAACTTGCGTTTTATCATTTATAACTTCCGTTTGATTAAGTCGTCTTACGTGTTTTAAACGACTAGAAACGCCTATAAATACCACCCTTGACCTCCAAAACACCATTTGTGCAACCCTAGCCGTCCCATAACCCATACCAACACACAAACATCCTCTGGAACTCGTTTTTACATCAAAACAACCATTTCCAAGCTTATTCCATCATTTTCTCTTAAATCCAAGGTGTGTTCTTCAAACCCAAACCTTTAAATGATTATATTTTGTTCCCTAAAAGTCCAGACCTGACTTATAAATGTTTTTGTCTTTGAAAATCCATTTAAAACCGTTTTTAAACAAACCCAAACCTTTATGTGTGTTATATGTGTTATATGTGTTTAAAGGTAGGATTGTTAGGATTGAAACATGATTGTTCTTGTGTTATTAAAGCGTTTATGACTGTTATGAGTTAGTATGATGATGTTCTAGGAGTTTGGATGGTTTTGGTTGTGTATTGTTGATGATTGATGTTTTGACCCATTTGAATGATTTTGAATGATTAAGGATGCTATGAGGTGTGTTGTTGATTGTATGATGTTAGGGTTTGCTTTAGGATGATGTTAGAGCAGTAGGATACTATCGGACAACGTGGTTATGTGATGAAATCTGGATATTTGCTATTTAGGGCAAGTTCTTGCATGTTGATGTGATGTTTACATGTTAAGTTACTATTTTGGAAAAACGCTTGCATTCGGGACTGTTAGAATGATGAAAACTTAGGGGTTTTGCTTGAAATATGTTTGTTAATGTGTTAGGATTGTTTTTGGGTGTTTACACATGTTTCGGATCTGATTTGGAGGGTTAAACGCGCGAAATTGCGTCGCACAGCAGTTGCAGGCGATTAGCCCTCTTAGCAGGCGATTAGCCTTCACAATCGCCTGCTGTTATAGGCGATTAGCCCTCTTAGCATGCGATTAGCCCCTCAATCGCATGCTAAGGTAGGCGATTAGCCTCACAATCGCCTGTTGACCATCCCCAATCACATGTTGACTTTTCCTAATTGCATGCTAAGTTCCTAATCGCGTGTACTGCTGTTATAAGTGTATTTTGACATTCCGAAACCCGATTCGACACCTAGGAACATGCTAGGAACCCCGTGACATGCCTAGTAACATAGTAACACGTGTTTGGACTTATGTGTGCGTTATTCGACCTATGTGTTAGACTCGTTATACTTTAACACATGTTAAGTACTAAGTTGCATGACTTGTATATGTTTGTGTATGAGATGAACGCTTGGAATGTCGGGTCACCAATGGGATGTCGAGTCTTGTCTTACGTAGTCTGGTTGTCGGTCAAACACGTTTTCGGACACATAATGGTCATGGACTGGACTTAGGGACTAATGAACCCGACGGGTTATTAGTCTAACTTAACACGTATCTTATGATAGGTCGCCACTAGTTGGGGCTATCATATCATATAAACGATTTACTCATTTAACAGAAGACGCAACCTAAGGTGAGTTTCACGGCCCCACTCTTTACTGTTTTCGTTTTCGGGGGAGAATCATGCTTAGTACTTCGGTTTGAAAAGATCATGTTATGCTGGGTTGGTTGTACGTTTCATTTATGTTCTATGTTCATGTGTCTCACGTTGTGACAGTTCGTTAACCGTTATGGCGGTAGTTCGTTAATTGTGAATGCACAGTTCGTTGACCACGGAGGGGTAGTTAGTTGGCCATGGTTTGGTAGTTCGTTAGTCGTTGTAAGCGATAGTTCGTTGGTCGTGATAAACGATAATTTGTTGATTGGTTCGTCTCAGAGTCTAAACGTCTAACAAGTATTTTCTTCAGTCAGTAGTAACATGATAGTTCTTTCAAAAGCTCGTGAAACATTTTCCTTAAAAACCTGTGAACTCACCAGTATTTTATACTGATGTTTTTAGCATGTTTTCTCAGGTCGCTAAGGTAGCAGCTGTCATCTAGGCGCACGGAGTCGCAGTGGAGTCGTCTCGCGTCTAGAGTCATTTATGCATGTTTTCTTTGGGATGTTAAACTCTTAAACTTATGTTTCTGATTTCTTTTGACTTTTGTAAACTTAAACGCTTCCGCGCTTTCAATGATGGTTTTTAAATCTTATGCATGATTTTATTTACGAATGTTTTTACATTTAGATGTCGTTTGTTGTGACCGTTGACTTGGATCCTGGTGTGTCGCACGCCTCGCGGTAGAACTCCGCTTGTGGAAATTTGAGGGTGTGACAGATTGGTATCAGAGCCAATGGTTATAGTGAACTAGGACTGCATGTAGAGTCTAGACTATAGCCGAGTCTCACACACTAGACGGTCACATACTTTTGAGTCGTGTCTTTTGGTAAACATACTAACTTTGTCGGGGTGTCAGTATCCTTATCACACAGTGTCGTATTTTCTATCTCATTCTTGGTTATTCCTAGTTTCATTCGTTGATCTGTGTTGACTGTATCTTCCTAAGATGGGGGTATCGGTGACTTGAGGTTCGAGCTCGGGGCACGCCTTGAGGACCATGTAGAGCAATTTATCATTTCGGGTGCACACGAAATCATAAGTTGAGATGCATGGAAGACTTGGTGGATCTCGTGTTGGGATTAATGGTCACGTTCGAACCCGATCCTAGAGTTTTCATATTCTCTTGGTTTAGCGTTGGTGATGGGTCTGAGCGTTTGTTTCTTGTCTTTCTCAGAAGATGTCAGGGCGCACTGGTGGACGTACTGGGGGACGACGTGGAGGCCGCACTGGCGGGGGTAGAGGTGGTGGTAACATCACCCTGACGTATGATGAGCTCAATGAGATGATGCAGCAACCGTTGGGCGTTGCACTAGCTGCCTTTCAGGCTGCCCAGCAGACTTTTATGGGTGCTACTGCTCCTCCGGTTCAGGCAGGTGTTGCCTACAAACGGTTTAAGGATTGTCAGCCCCTCAACTTCCGTGGTACGGAGGGAGCTGTGGAGTTGCTCAGGTGGTTGGAGAAGACGGAGTCGGTGTTTGCTTTATGTGAGACTCCAGCAGCGGATCGGGTGAAGTTTGCTTCGGGGACTTTTGTAGGACCCTCCCTGACGTGGTGGAACTGCGTCACTCAAACACTCGGTCTCGGGGAGGCCAACGCCATGCCTTGGGCGGATTTCGTGCGTAGGATGAAGGATGAGTACTGCCCGCGGGAGGAGATCAAGAGGTTGGAACAGGAATATGGGAATCTTAATATGGTGGGTTCTGAGGTTGAGGAGTACACAATCAGGCACAACGAGTTAGCAGTGATGTGTCCAGGTTTGTCGACACCAGAGTACAGGAGAGTAGAGCAGTATCTTGCGGGTTTGGTGCCAGAGATTGCGGGGTTGGTGGCTGCAAGGGATCCTACCACCATGTCTGAGGCTGTGCGGTCGGCTACCAAGATGACCAACTTGAAGATTACCGAGGGTATTCTACCTCCCAGGGGCTCCGACGTGAAGACACCAGGGGACAACAAGAGAAAGTGGGATAGTACTGGAAAGACCGCGGGTTCGGGTCAGCCACATCAACAAGCAAGGAAGACTGAAGCCTTGGGATCGTCCTCAGGTCAGAGGCAGAGCGGGTACACGGGAAAGCTACCAGAGTGCAACCAATGTGGGTACCATCATCTCGGCAATTGTGAGAAGTTTCGTTGTAACCGTTGCAAGCAGGTGGGTCATGTTGCCAAGAACTGCAGGGTCAATCTTCAAACGGCTCCGGGTCAAGCGATCGTCCCTGCTCCTGTTCCTCAGGGAAATCGTGGGTGCTATCACTGTGGTGAGCTGGGACATCTCAAGCGCAACTGCCCGAAGCTAAATCAGGCTGAAGCTGGGGCCGCAGGTGGCGGTGGAAACAACGAGGGTGGTGGTCCGACTGCTCGTGTCTTTGTGATTGGTGCTAGGGAGAACCAGGTGGACCCGGACACTGTTACCCGTACGTATTCTTTCTTATCTCTTGTTACGCTTTGATTTTACTTTTATCTGCGTTGTTGTGCGTTCGTGTCTTCGAGTGTTTTTCCTTATGGTTTGGTTTCTGTTTCTCATTCTTTGGGTCGATGAGGGTCCTTTGGGGATGCTAATTGGACGGTACCAGTGGGGTAGTTATACCGATCATAGTAGTCTCCAGTAGGCCTTCGATCGTGGGGTCTCTAGTCTTATTTTCACATTTGGGGAAGTGGTTTCCCGGTTGTTACTGTCGTGTTTTGATTCATGACCTTCACTCGTTGTCTTTTGGGGAAACGCTACTTGGGCACACACAAAGGTCGACACTCATCACTGTTGAAGCTGAAAGAATCTCGGGACGAGATTCCTTTCAACAGGGGGATGATGTGACGACCCGGAAAATGTTTCTTTTTATTGTTCTCCCTCTTTGACTTCGGGAAATTTTCGGGACGAAAATTCTTTCAACAGGGGGATGATGTGACACCCGGCAAACTCCGGTAACTAACTTTTTGAAAACTTAGTAAGTCTACCTTAGCGAGTCGCGCATACATTACACATAACAGGGTCAGTCGAGTCAAGTCGTACATCATTGGGGTTTTAACACACGCAAGTCTTGAGTCCCGGGAATTGGTGAACGAGTGTGAACGTGTTTGTTTTCATGTATTATGTGTTTATAATCATTAGGTGACTTGTCGGTATGTGAAAACGTGTTAACATATGTTAAAACGGGGGTTAACGCGCAAAATACCAAAGACCAGCTCCTGCAGGCGATTAGGGAGGCCTAATCGCCTACAGGAGGGCGATTAGCAACATTTAATAGGCGATTAGGCAGTGTTAAGGGGCGATTGGGGCTAATCGCATGATAGGGAAGGCGATTAGCAGCCCTAATCGCCTGATAAAGCTGCACAATCGCCTGACGTGTTTTAAACGACTAGAAACGCCTATAAATACCACCCTTGACCTCCAAAACACCATTTGTGCAACCCTAGCCGTCCCATAACCCATACCAACACACAAACATCCTCTGGAACTCGTTTTTACATCAAAACAACCATTTCCAAGCTTATTCCATCATTTTCTCTTAAATCCAAGGTGTGTTCTTCAAACCCAAACCTTTAAATGATTATATTTTGTTCCCTAAAAGTCCAGACCTGACTTATAAATGTTTTTGTCTTTGAAAATCCATTTAAAACCGTTTTTAAACAAACCCAAACCTTTATGTGTGTTATATGTGTTATATGTGTTTAAAGGTAGGATTGTTAGGATTGAAACATGATTGTTCTTGTGTTATTAAAGCGTTTATGACTGTTATGAGTTAGTATGATGATGTTCTAGGAGTTTGGATGGTTTTGGTTGTGTATTGTTGATGATTGATGTTTTGACCCATTTGAATGATTTTGAATGATTAAGGATGCTATGAGGTGTGTTGTTGATTGTATGATGTTAGGGTTTGCTTTAGGATGATGTTAGAGCAGTAGGATACTATCGGACAACGTGGTTATGTGATGAAATCTGGATATTTGCTATTTAGGGCAAGTTCTTGCATGTTAATGTGATGTTTACATGTTAAGTTACTATTTTGGGAAAACGCTCGCATTCGGGACTGTTAGAATGATGAAAACTTAGGGGTTTTTCTTGAAATATGTTTGTTAATGTGTTAGGATTGTTTTTGGGTGTTTACACATGTTTCAGATCTGATTTGGAGGGTTAAACGTGCGAAATTGCGTCGCGCAGCAGTTGCAGGCGATTAGCCCTCTTAGCAGGCGATTGGCCTTCACAATCGCCTGCTGTTATAGGCGATTAGCCCTCTTAGCATGCGATTAGCCCCTCAATCGCATGCTAAGGTAGGCGATTAGCCTCACAATCGCCTGTTGACCATCCCCAATCACATGTTGACTTTTCCTAATTGCATGCTAAGTTCCTAATCGCGTGTACTGCTGTTATAAGTGTATTTTGACATTCCGAAACCCGATTCGACACCTAGGAACATGCTAGGAACCCCGTGACATGCCTAGTAACATAGTAACACGTGTTTGGACTTATGTGTGCGTTATTCGACCTATGTGTTAGACTCGTTATACTTTAACACATGTTAAGTACTAAGTTGCATGACTTGTATATGTTTGTGTATGAGATGAACGCTTGGAATGTCGGGTCACCAATGGGATGTCGAGTCTTGTCTTACGTAGTCTGGTTGTCGGTCAAACACGTTTTCGGACACATAATGGTCATGGACTGGACTTAGGGACTAATGAACCCGACGGGTTATTAGTCTAACTTAACACGTATCTTATGATAGGTCGCCACTAGTTGGGGCTATCATATCATATAAACGATTTACTCATTTAACAGAAGACGCAACCTAAGGTGAGTTTCACGGCCCCACTCTTTACTGTTTTCGTTTTCGGGGGAGAATCATGCTTAGTACTTCGGTTTGAAAAGATCATGTTATGCTGGGTTGGTTGTACGTTTCATTTATGTTCTATGTTCATGTGGCTCACGTTGTGACAGTTCGTTAACCGTTATGGCGGTAGTTCGTTAATTGTGAATGCACAGTTCGTTGACCACGGAGGGGTAGTTCGTTGGCTATGTTATAGTAGTTCGTTGGCCATGGTTTGGTAGTTCGTTAGTCGTTGTAAGCGATAGTTCGTTGGTCGTGATAAACGATAATTCGTTGATTGGTTCGTCTCAGAGTCTAAACGTCTAACAAGTATTTTCTTCAGTCAGTAGTAACATGATAGTTCTTTCAAAAGCTCGTGAAACATTTTCCTTAAAAACCTGTGAACTCACCAGTATTTTATACTGACGTTTTTAGCATGTTTTCTCAGGTCGCTAAGGTAGCAGCTGTCATCTAGGCGCACGGAGTCGCACTGGAGTCGTCTCGCGTCTAGAGTCATTTATGCATGTTTTCTTTGGGATGTTAAACTCTTAAACTTATGTTTCTGATTTCTTTTGACTTTTGTAAACTTAAACGCTTCCGCGCTTTCAATGATGGTTTTTAAATCTTATGCATGATTTTATTTACAAATGTTTTTACATTTAGATGTCGTTTGTTGTGACCGTTGACTTGGATCCTGGTGTGTCGCACGCCTCGCGGTAGAACTCCGCTTGTGGAAATTTGAGGGTGTGACATATTAATAGAATAGCGCCTTTACTGTTCTATTCATCACTTTTCACAAACATTCTTTGTACGAGCAAACTATGAGTTATCAGGCTGAGGGGGAGATTGTATAACTTTGTACTAATATGTGATGATTATAAACGTACTTTTTGAAAACAATTCTTATGTTTTATTATGATTTAAAGTTTACTTTCCGGCTTCCGCTGCACTTTCCGTAATTGTTTCTATCTTCATTTACTATTTCATTGATCAAACTTCATAACAATTCAAACTCAGATCCTACAAGCGATGACTCGCCAGTCACTAGTGAGGTATGCCTACCATCACGTGCTATTATCCTTTATATATACAATTATAGAGCATACTCACTTACTATTCATATAAGAAAAATAAATGTTCCTTGCATCGAAGAAACGCACACTGAGCTAGTGTAATTTAACACACTAATAGTCATTTAACTTATTTGGCAATGGTTGGAGTTCAATTCCTAGGGGTTCGTGCTAAATATTTTGTCTTAGAAATTTTGGTCCCTAATTCAAAACAGAACACACGTTAAAGCCTAGGTATCTATACCGACACTTAATTCGCTAAAACCTATAGCTCTGATACCAAACTGTCACACCCCGATTTTTCCACATCGGTTGTGATCGTTTGGTACATTTGCTACGCAACGGAAAGATGCATCTAAGACATTTATTTCCTGAACGCCATTTCTAAAACTTCTTAGGTCTTCAATCCCAAGACATCGCATATTCCGTGTCGTTGCCAAAATTTAAACCTGAAGGACATGCTTGAAAAGTCAACATAAAGCTGGTCAGTTCACAAGTTTGCGTAACCAAAAGTTAAGTTCAACAATAGACATAAAGTTTAAATTGAAATATTCAAGATAAGTTCAACCCGAAATCATTTCAACCCGAAATCTACGTAGTCCTAATCCAAGAACTAGTTATGTCCCCCAAACCAGGGATTAAGTTAGGTCATCCCTAGCCAGGAATAAAGTTTTCAAAAATAAGTAACGTTCGAAAACCAGACCCAACAATCCTTACATCTATACCTGATGCTAGCTAGACATCTTTACATGATACTAAACTGTCGCGAACCATTGCTAAACGTTAGTAAGTTGCCTTTAATACCCGTCACAGGTCATCACTTGGTATCGTAAGTTAGATATGACAAATATGCACCCGTTCGACCTCAAGTCGACCCGAGTGGGGCTTGTCGGGCCCAATAGATCTATTCACATTTTCTCTGCTATGTAGCCACATATTCACAATTCACAAGTTAGAAAGGACTTAAGATGAAATGTCGCCTAGTACCCATGTGATATAATGTAATACCGTGGTCCGAAAATTTAGAGTTTATACCGCACGTTTCTCCCCCGAAAATGAAAACAGTAAAAGTGAAAGCTGTGAAACTCACGCACACCTTTCATTTTCCCTTTTATTCGTGTACGACTTTATAAAAGCATTTGTAACTTCAAACATTTTCTCAAAACATTGTTACGCTTTAAATTCATCGGTTTTCATAAAACAAGCATGTCTTCCCCCAACACATTTACAAAAACAGTGAAAAGTGGGGTCATGAACTCACCATAATTTCCTTGCTTAGCTACCAAACAAATATCGAAACCTTGACCGACTTTCTCGTGCCCTAATTACCAACAAAGGATACCTTAACAGTCTATCATAAATAAGCCTAGTTTATCAACCAGTTAAAAGATAGGTTATTCGACTGCCTAGACTCGTGTGATTCATAATTTATTGGGTAAAAACAAATCAATTTAGGGTGAATTTTTATAATTTTTATACCCCTAAATCACCTAAAATACCCATGATTTAACAAAAATTACCCAACCCATCATAAACCCACCCCCATTTTCAAAATTTGCTGCTCCATATCCAGCCCTTGCATGTCCACCTTCACTCTAAGCCAATCATACAAGCCTTGGGTTATTAAAAACATCCATTTCCATATATTTCTTTATATTTCACACAAAACCTTCCTTCTCCTCCACCTCCAAATAGTGCATCTCTCTCTCTCTCTCTCTCTCTCATATTCTTCTTGTTTTAAACACTAAACATCAAGATTCATGGCTGAATTCTTGTTGTGTCAAGTTTGTTTTATGATTTGGAGCAATAATCTTTCAAGAAACACAAGATTTTTAGAGAGAAAGTACCAAAACTATCAAAAATCATCATATTCTTGAGCAAGCTTCAAGGGTATGAAAATCTTTTCTAAAACTTGCTTTGATTTCTGTTTTGGTTTTGCTTTTACAAGGGGTTCACCAAACAAAATGGGTTTTGTTAAAAGGTTTTATAAAATAAACACTAGAGATGGAAAAAATAGGTGAAAAGTGTGTGTATATGTGTCGTGTATGTGTGTATATATGTAGGATTGTTTGTGTTGCTTGGTGAATGCTTAAAATGCTTAGATCTAGTGATGGATGATACATGCAAGAGAGTTTTTGTTAAGGTTTTGAATCTGAGTTTTTCTATCTTTATGAAGCTTAGGATGATTAAGGTTAAGGATATGTGAAAATGATGATTGTTATGTGACTTTGAAGATGAGTATGAACATGAGTGTTGATTGTTTTGATGGTTATTGTGTCTGTTTAATGGGTTTTGTTAAATCTGAATACAAACAGGTTTTTAAAGGATATTTTGTGTATTAAATGGATAATATTAAACAAAACTAAGATCTACATGTTTGGTTTGCAAAAAGGGCCAAAATATGCATCATTCTAGTGGGTTTTGGTAGGTTGACACTCTTATTTTTGAATCTGATGCAAAACAGATTTTTAACAGGTTTTTGGACATTATTTTGAGTGAAAATAATTCATGTTAAAGTTTCCTTAAAAGTCCTAACATAAAACCTAAGTGTTCTTGCAAAATAGTCACAAAAATCGCACTTTCCGTCGAGTTTTGAGCGATTAAAATGACCATTTTCAGGTATGATGTAAAACAGAGTATTTGGTGTGAAAATTGGTATAAAAGTCATCATTTAGGATGTATAATAGGTTTGACATGTTAACGGATGCTTACAGTGCAAAACTATGTGTTAGAGGTCGCCGAAATGTGGCTTTTGAGGCGCGTAATTGCTAGATTATGTGGCTGTTTTAGAACAACGAATTTGGTCCTGTTTTGTGGTTTATATGCAGGTCCTAGGATGGAAATTAAGTTCATATAATGTGCATAGTTTTATATGTGACAATGGGAACTTGTATGCAGTGAAATTGCTAGAAAAATGTCTTACTAGGCGATAAGACGATGTGTTTAACATATATGGATAAATTGGATAGATTATGTGAATCTAGGCGATATGTGACTCGTAAGTTGATTGCTTGAATGATATCCATAAATTTTAGGTGTTCTTTATGTAATAGGAGGTTTGATAAGAATGGTCGCGTTTTGATAGAAAACGGCTTTTTATGGAAAATAAGTCTTAAAGGTCACGATTAGTATATTATGTGCGAATAATATGACTATGTGAAACTTGTGTATTATATGATGGGAATTGTTCTTGAAAGTGTGATAGCTTTTACTAATTTTAATATGTGAACATTACTTGGAATGCTAGTATGGGTATGGACATATAACTAAAACCTTAGGGTAAATGTATTCGAACGCTACAAATATTTTCGGTGTCTAAAAACTTAACCATTCTTCATGGTCACCAACGGGTCCTTTGGGTAATGTTTTTTTTAAGAACAACGTAAATCTATTCTAAGTCATGGAAGTTTGGTGAATAACTTGAGAAAGACTTGAAGTTGTTTGCTAAAATAGCCCTTCGTGTTTAGGGTATTGTTAGGAACGACTTGTGGTTAATTGGACTAAATATTTGCTTGGTTGCTACGATTGAGGTGAGTTTCACGGCCCCTTTTATTTTTAAATGTTTTTAAATGTTTTAATATC
This sequence comes from Ambrosia artemisiifolia, assembly GCA_032199755.1. NCBI lineage: Eukaryota > Viridiplantae > Streptophyta > Magnoliopsida > Asterales > Asteraceae > Ambrosia > Ambrosia artemisiifolia. The sequence goes on from CM063512.1 coordinate 40,033,255, forward strand.
GGGGGTTTAACATGCTTGTATGATGAGTAAGACTAGAATTTGTAGAACATTTGATGGCCTTGGGTAGGTGCATGAGGTGTGCTATGTATACCTCATCAGTCCCGCCGGACGAACACTTCCCTGCATTTCTTAATCATTAGCTCTTGGACTAGAGCCGTAGTTTATGTTAGTAGATCTATTGGGTTGACGCCCCTTCCATGACCAGTAGAGTGGGTCTTATGGGAAAACATATTCTTAAAAGTTTCTCGGAGCGGTCAAACCTTGGGAAGAAAAGGTTGTGGTTTATTTTCGTGAGTCTACTTGGTTCTCTTTTAGTTGTACTTTATCATACGTTTTTAAACAAGGAAATTTGTGTATTTGCCTTATAACCTGTGAACTCGTCAACATTTTTGTTCATATTTTTAAGCATGTTTTTCAGGTACTTGATGCATGCGGTTTTGAAAACAAGATTTGGCACGCACTGCATATTCGGACATGTTTTTGGGACCTAACTCTTAGGGCGTTGCCCTTATTGTAACACCCCAACCGATGGCGGAATCATCGATGTGTCACGTAGTGACGATTGTTCAATATCTCATGGACTAAAAATGTAAATATAAGTAGCAACATTTCCATTTATTCAAAACGGAATACAAATAGTCTTAAAATGGCAATACAAAGCATAACAAAAGTTCAAGTTTTATTTTAAGCACTAGGTCCAAAGCCTAAACGTGAAAAGCAATCATAATCAAACTTCACCAGAAACATGTACAAAATAATTTGTCAACACATATAATGTATTGGTGAGCATATCTATTTCGTTCAAAAAAATATTTCGCAATGTATGTGCTATGATATTTGCTATGTAAAAGGGTCAAAATCAAGCCTAACGGCGTTCAACAAGCGTTCAAATATCAATCATAAAAACCATAACAATGACCAAGGACTCAATACGTTCACATAAGTCAATCAAGGGATATAAATCGTTCATACAATTCACAATAAGCATTTCATAAATCACATCGCGCTATAAAGAATATACATAAGTTTAATAATAATGGTACATGATTCACCCCAAAAAATTAAAACAATAAAAGGGGGTTTGATATACTGACAGTGTGCGTAGGGATTTGATCCTACCGAACGATGAGTGTTTAAATAATAAATCTCAAAATTTTGATATTATAGTATTTTAAATTGATTTATTATTATTAATAATGAAATAATTAGAAAATAAATACAAATAAAGTGAAAAAACATTTTTTTTTTCATTTTTTGAACAGTGAATTACATGAGTTATAAGTGGCAAAAATTTTATAAATTATTTTTCATCTTATTTTTAATTAAAACGGAATTTAATTGAATTAAGTCAATTAAATCTACTTAAATTGTAAAAACGGGTAAAAATTATATTAGACTATATTAATAATGCTTCCACTTTGAACAGTGTTCTCTATTGTGGCCTTTTTTTTATTTTTTTTATTTTCAATCATATACACATGTTATCCGCGCGTCAGTAATATATCCTCCTATCATACTTTATTTACACGTGTTTAATCAATCACTCAATATTCTATGATCTGCTTTCCACTTTCTTCATACCTCCTCTTTCATTTCTCTATTCCACCTCTAATAATTGTAGATAGAGAGAGACACAGAAAACCCACCACACATGTACCTCCGACGAAACGCCGCTGATACGGTTAATCTCACACACTTTTCTAGAGAGATGATCGACAGAAGAGAGAGAGGGGAGCCGGATGGTCACCGGTCACCGTTCGCGGAGGAAGTCACGGCGGAGAGCCGTAAAAGAGAGATGGACAATAGAGGGGTATAGGAGACTTGCTTTTCGTTAAGAACAACAACTACAGAAGCTCCGATGGCGGCACACATGGGTCCCGGTAACTGCATGTGGCAATCTTTGTTGTTCCGGCGGATGGCGCAACCCGAGTCGTGGTTTTTCCGGCGATTGAGTTTGGGCCCGTGTTTCAGGTATGTTGTTTGAGGGTTTAAGGGGTATTTGGGTTTGTAGAATCTATGCAATTTTAGTGTTCATGATTGTTTTAGTTAAAATATGATAGATTTGGAGATGAGTTCTTTGCAATTAAGAAAGAAATTGATAGAAAAAAGAAGAAACCGATAGAATAAGGAGGCGTAGAGATGGTTGTTAGCGGTGGAATCAACAAACTCATCAGCGGCGACAGAAGATCACTCAACGGTACTCCTTTCTAGTTTGCTCGAATGGTTTTACCCGTTTCTCTGCCTTTACCGTACTTCAGGTTTGTTTTCCCAGTTACAACCTAAATGACTGTTGATATATGTTGTTTGTTTTTGCTTTGGTTTTTATTGCTAGAATTTCTATGTTGAAGTCGTTGTTGTATCCAGATTTGCAACATGATTCTTATTTTGGTACTGCACATGGCTTTGTGTCAGTTTATAGTTTTAATTTTGGGGTATAAAATGTTTTAAATGTTTTCATTTACTCAAAGTTGATTTCGCATCTCTTCAAGGACCTGAACCCAAGGACATGTTACAAATCGTGCGTTTCGTTCAAGACCAAACAATGTCGGGTAAGGTTTGTTTACTACTTTTGGCAAGGTTTATTTCTCCTTTTGGAGTTTATTATTATTAATTTACGAATTTGAATCTATTTGTTGTAGGAAAAAACTTACATAGTAATCGCCGCACGCCTTTCTTACATGAAGCTCACATGCATCAGAATCTCTATACTTGCTGCAGCAAAATCTAAAAGAAAATACAATCATAGAAGTGAACCGGGCTTGTGTTTGACACAATTCCCTTAAACAGAAACTTCGTCTGTTCCCAGGGTACACCAGTTCGAAACAGTGACGATGGTGCACTGCCGGACTATCCCACTTGCCTGAAAAATAATCGATACTTGGTTGCTACTCTAGAGTTATGTGTATTGCAAGAGTTTTTAGTATAGTTTTTCCATGTATCTCATCATATCTCTAAATGAGGTACAAAGCCTCATATGTATACATGAACCATGGCTAGTGAAAAGTCTCACATAATTAGAGACTTAAATTTTCTTTATTAGCCATAAAACTCTATTCAAGCCTCATTAAAACTCTATTCAAGTCTCATAAAGCATTTTTATTTGTCTTGATTTCACCACATGAAGAATATAATTATAATTTCACTAAATTATAATTAAATCTACATTCACATTATTTCCAACAATCCCCCACATGAATGGAGATTTATCAAAACACGCATATTTCAAACCAACCCCTATATGAATAGGAGTCATTCTGAGAAGCAACCTCATTCCAATTAAATTTCAACAGTTGAGTTTTGCATACGATAGGTAGGTGTGACCCTTTGAACCTTCGCTTATGAAACGCACTTAGCCCACTGGCTCTGAGTAGAACGCGATGTCTTTGAACTCGTCTCCGTTTGTGTGGACGACAATACGCTTCACACAAGACTCTCCCTGACAACGTCAAGTCCTCATTGTTGTGTCCGTTATGGTCATGGACACGTGCCTGGTTCTGCGAGAGCTATGAAGTATTGTGCCCCAACAATACCCTTCGAAGCGACCCCACTTCTCTCTCACATAGGTGATCTACTGGGACTGGTTACCTCAGTCAAATCATTAAAAGCCATAAGCTTAACCTCAACCTTGTCACCTTTTAGGAATGGACTAGGAAGCTTATTAAATTTATAGTAAACTCCCTTTTTAATACGTGGGGTTTCCACAAACTCTCCCCCACAGTGACCTTCGCCAGTTCATACAATTAGGTTGTCCTATTGAACTCAGATCTTGGGATCTCCAGTCAGCTGAGTTAGGTTTCCTTCGCATAAACCTAGCCTTTCATGGGCTTTAGCCCCATTCCCATTGACGACTTCTGAACTAACTCTCTGCTTAAGCCTTTTGTTAACGGATCCGCGATGTTATCCTTTGACTTCACGTAGTCAACAGTGATAACTCCTGTAGAGATTAGTTGTCGTACCGTATTATGCCTACGTCTTATATACCTGTTCTTACTGATACACATTGTGATATGAGCTCTGCCAATTACCGATTGACTATCACAGCGTATGCATTAGGCCAATGCCGGCTTTGGCCACCCAAGTATATCCTTAACAAATTGACGTAGCCATTTTGCCTATTCATCCTCTAAAGCGATGAATTTTGATTCCATCATGGATCTAGCAATAACAATTTGCTTAGATGATTTCCATGTTATCGCAACACCTCCAAGTGTGAACACATACCCACTCGTTGCCTTGGAATCATTCGTGTCAGATATCCAATTCGCATCAAAATAACCTTCAACAACTGCTGGATATCTTTTATATTGCAGCCCGTAGTTTGGTATGTATCCTAATTACCAAAGCACCTGTGTCACGTAATTCCAATGAATTGAACTTAGGTTGCTCGTGTATCTACTTAGCTTGCTTGCTAAGTCTGGTCTGATACAACTCATCAGATACATCTGGCTGCCAATAATTCTTGAGTACTCTAATTGGTTAACAGGCTCACCTCGATTCTTAGCTAGACATTGACTCGTGTCAATGAAATTTCTAGCCACATTAGAGTCATTTCCATTGAACTTCTCAAGAATTTTGTCCACATAATAGGACTGACTTATAACAAGTCTGTTCTAGGTTCGTGTGATTTGTACTTCCCAAAATCACATCCGTTTATATCAAACCTTCTATTTCAAATACAAGTCACCTCCACACTTATGTGTTTATTGGATAACTACCAAATGGGGTGATGGAAGTTTCTTCCTTTCATATGTAGTTTGAAAACTTCTCAAGTGCCATTTTTACATCCTTACAGATTGTTTCTTAAATGGCTCTTACCCCACATTGCTTGCACTTTGATTGAGCTTGAGTAATATCACTCATGATGACATTAGACACCCGTGATAAGATAGCGACTATCTATATCTTTGTGTTTATTGAGGTCATCCATTATATTACTCAACCCATATTTCTCACACGAATCGTTTTCTGAGCTATATAAGTTTTCCTCATATTCAGCTAAATAGTATCATAACCAATGAACTATTTATTCGGTCCTTTCGAGTCATCCTTTTTAATGAATTATATATTTGCTTTTACAAAATTCATTCTTATGTCGTCACATATGTTTGAATGTTCAAAGTTAATTTATTCTCCGTGGAGCATCTAAATTAACAAGTATTAGTCTAGCATGCTTTAGACTACGAATACTTAGCATGTGAAAAGAAGATGCCTCATTCTGATTCTTCACAGCCTTAAGAGATAACTCACTATCTCTTCCTAACATTCACGTCTTAGTTTAGATACAAAATGAGATTTTGTTTACCATTCCAAAACATTGGTTTAAAGAATGCTTCAAAATCATAATTAATTCCATCCATTAGGATCAAGACTCGTTTGCCTTTAATCTCCAAGGCTTCACCATTGACTCTTTAGGACTTAAACATAAGTCTTAATATAAGTCACTTTGATGAACATATTCATCATCAACAAGTCAATTAGATTGACACTTGACGACATGACATTCGCATATGCCTAAGTGATATGTATATATTTTGTTGATACTATTTATTGGGTGACTCTCCCAAAATATATTACGAATCCTCCATATAGTTCAACCAACATTGATGGTTTGTAGAGACTTCACACGTCCATCAATATTCTAAGTCTTTTATAATAAATCTCACAATATTTCTCAAAGACTTATGAATAATAACATATATTCCTGTCATATGTTATAGTCATCAAAACTACATTTGTGCATTTCTACGTAAATGCTTTCAACATTAGATGACATATCTCGTTTTCGTGCATTTAACTTCAATACACTTGCCACGTTGATCATGATTATCTCAATGGGGATGGATGAAGAGTTTTTTTTTCTTCTTAGTCACTTAATTAGAGACTTAAGACTCTAATTAAGACTCTAATAAAACCTCATCAAATGGCATTAAGAACTCTACTCAAGAGTTTCACCATGTGAAATAAAACCTCATCAAATGGCATTAAAAACCATACTCAAGAGTTTCAATTATACACTTAATTTAGTCTTAAAACTATAATCAAGTGTCATAAATAAATTAACTCTACTAAAGAGTTTTTCTTCAATTCAACACATGAAGAGTTTTACCAATTAATAATTATAATTTGCCAAATTATAATTTCAATATAATCCAAAATATATATAACATATTACATATATCTTTAACCGGATTCATATAAGCATATATAAACATCAAATCTCAAAGTGTTAATCTCTTTAACACTTTATCGTTCGACGAAATAATAGCAATTATATCGTCTCATGGCATGTTTCGAGGTACTCCCTCAATACACTGTTCAAAACAACAACGTTGTGTATACTTAACTACTCACAAGTAGTCGAACAAGTAAATATGTCCAAAACAACATAAGTTGTTTTACACTAAATAGTCTCTCTAGACTATTATATGGTTTAAGTCATCATACTTCTCATACAAGTATCAAACCATATATAATTTGCAAAAGACATGTTTTATTCAGACAAAACATTTCTGCTTTTACAAGTATTTTCCATAAACTATACATATTTATGTTTTGATTAAAAATAAAAACCATAAACTCTAATATAGTTTTATTGTTTAAACCATTTCTAACTCACTTGTTAAAGTATTTGGTTTTCATGATTAATCATTTCTAACATACTTGTTAGAATGCAAACGATTACACGTTTCATCATATAGAGTTTAGTTACATCAAATAAACCTTTTTCTAACACACTCGTTAGAAATAAATGATTACCAAAATCATTTTAAAGGTCATTGGTTTATATTCTCAACCGTTTCTAACCTACTTGTTAGAAATACACGATTATGACAATCGTTTTAGACCTTGTTGGTTTATATAAAATAAACCGTTTCTAACACCCTCGTTAGAAAAATTAAACCATTTACATAAATGATATTAACTTTGGATTTTCCAAAATATACCCGTTTCAAACTCACTCGTTAGAAACCGTCAAATTAACCAAACCGATTTAATGTTGGAAAAGGTTGAAACACCCAATTCTCCATAAACCCATGAGTTGAAACACTCCATTAAAAGCTTTAAGAATATTTGACCCAACTTAATGGTATTCTTATTATTTTTAAGTTTCAACTTTAGAGTTTTGATTAGTATTCTTACTAAAACCTTCAATTTCCATAATAAAAGTTTCCAACATGTTTGTGAATTTTGTACAATAATCTTTTCTAACACACTTGTTAGAAAATATAAACATCTTATTTTATCTTTACAAAATCATCAATCTCTAACACGCCCATTAGAGAAATCAATATATAAGTTTACAAATTAAACTTACTATTTTCTAAATAATAATTTCTAATACGCCTATTAGAAATGTTTCATGACGCGTTATTCTTTCAACGTCGTCGATTCTAACACGCTTGTTAGAAATACATGTTTCAAACCTTATATTTTGAAACCTTTTATTTCCAATACTCTTATTAGAAATGTTTCATGACACGTTATTCTTTCAACGTCGTCGATTCTAACACGCTTGTTAGAAATACATGTTTCAAAACCTTATATTTTGAAACCCTTTATTTTCCAATACTCTTCTTAGAAAATGTATACATTTCAAATACTTTGAAATTATCTTTCTAATACGCCTACTAGAAAGAAAACATGATCAACCAAGTTTACATGGGTTTTCAACTAATATGTCTTTTCTAATACTATCATTAGAAATTCAAAAAAAAAAAAATGTTTAAACACATATATGAAATGTTCCATAGTCCGGTTTATCTAAACACAACTCAAAACCCATGAATCCGAAAATTAAATCAAAAATTCGTTTTGTCAAACAAACTTTCAGATTAAAGATTGCATTCTCATTATGAATGTAATCCAATTCGATGTAACAAAAGAAAACATGTACAAACTTTCGCGAACTCAAATTCCTTAGGAAGAACACGAAAGTTTGTTCACTAATCTATTTAAGTTTGTAGGAAAAACTTACATAGTAATCGCCGCACGCCTTTCTTACATGAAGCTCACATGCATCAGAATCTCTATACTTGCTGCAGCAAAATCTAAAAGAAAATACAATCATAGAAGTGAACCGGGCTTGTGTTTGACACAATTCCCTTAAACAGATTCTTCGTCTGTTCCCAGGGTACACCGGTTCGAAACAGTGACGATGGTGCACTGCCGGACTATCCCACTTGCCTGAAAAATAATCGATACTTGGTTGCTACTCTAGAGTTATGTGAATTGCAAGAGTTTTTAGTATAGTTTTTCCATGTATCTCATCATATCTCTAAATGAGGTACAAAGCCTCATATGTATACATGAACCATGGCTAGTGAAAAGTCCCACATAATTAGAGACTTAAATTTTCTTTATTAGCCATAAAACTCTATTCAAGCCTCATAAAAACTCTATTCAAGCCTCATAAAGCATTTTTATTTGTCTTGATTTCACCACATGAAGAATATAATTATAATTTCACTAAATTATAATTAAATCTACATTCACATTATTTCCAACATTTGTTTGTTGTTTTCAGTCATAGTTCTGTTACTAATGTGAGTCGGGATCCTTATGTATGCTTCATGAGGATCATGGTGTTGTTAACTTTCAAGATGAGTAGGCGTTGTTGTTCTGTTCTAAATCATGCATTCATGGTATGCCTATTTTTTCCCTCTTATTTATTTGTTTAGTTTTTGAAGGTGATTTAGGCATCATTAAACTCTTGGCTTTGTTTATGTGTCTGCAGGAGATGGATACTCGACCCACCCAAAAAACAACTCTACAGTAAGTTTATCATTTATACTTTTCAATTTATATGGCATCATTGATACTTTTCAATTTATATGGCGTTTGATCCAACTTTAGTAGCTTTTTTTGAACATTGAAATGAAACTGAACATGCTCTTTTTATTCAGTGAACCAAGACGAAACGGAACACTTGTAAGTAAACAATCTAATAAGTTTCCAGCCATATAAATGTTTGATAACTACCGATCTATGGTTTTGTGGTCGTTTTTAGACATGGACAACCGATGGTGTGTTGGAAGGCAACACAGACGGTGGCGTTGGGTGGTTCATGGAGGCTGGAAAACTATCTTCGGTTCACCAATCCGTTTCTACAGCTTTGTTTACGCTTATCTCCAATTAAAAACTCGATGTTATTGAGAGAGAGATGAAGTGCCAGTCGTTTGCCGGCACGATCCTCCACATTAGAAATATCGCCTCATAATTTTCCTGGCTTTGATGATTCCAACAGTTCTCTGAATAATGAGGTTTGCACCTCTTCTTTACCTAACTGTCCTCTGCCTTTTTAGAATGTATATAGTTCCTTAAAATTAATAGTTTATGCAGTTCGATAATAAAATAATGTAATAAAGGTAAAGCTGGGAACTAAATAAAATATTGTATGGGTAGGCCTAAAATAATTACTAAAATTAGATGAATATTAATCTATAAAATCGTATGATTTTTAACATACATGAGCTAATGATATATTTAGGGATCTTGCTGATAATAGGTTTACATAAGGATTAGGACTCAATGATGCACTTCATTGCAATGAGAATCTATAAATATGGCTTACGTGAATTATGCATGCTCTTTGTATATTAAGATATATAAAATTAGCTATCAAGTTCAGAATTATAGTATAGCAAGTCTGCTGTTGGAATCACAAACGAGTTCGAAACATAATTGAATTTGGTCCAGTTCTACCTCACCAGTTATGTTAAACCATTATATGCATGTGTTGTGTTGTTGAATTGAAGTAGCAGAAAATTCAATTTTAGTTAGCAACATGTGTTAGGACCACTCCTGTTAAATCCTCCCATGATGGTTCCTTTGGTTTTGTCGAGTAGCAATGGAAGTCATTTTCTAAGTTGATGTGCATTTGTATCAAATGCACTCACTATTATTATTTTACGCCCAGTCTAATTATATAATACCATTTGCATATTCTCATAGATTTTATCATTTAAGTTACAGTTGGTTTGTGGTTGTTGGCTTTTTTCAACTCTTATATCACCTTAAAATTAAGTGACAAAAACATGAGAAGTTCTTGGATTGAGACATTGATACCCTTTATATTGCGGACTATATCCAAGAAAAATACACGAAGAGTGAAAGGGGTGACATCTCTTAGGGCGTTTGAATAGTAATCATGGCATAGTTGTTATTTTATTATTTTTCAAAACACATAATCCCTCAAAAAAAAAACCCCCGAAGAAGGAGAAATATACAGTTGCCTTGACTAATTTCCGCATCTAGATTTCTCCTCTCGACACTAATCTGTGTCCAAATTAAGGGTAACATCTTATACCTAATTTTTACATAATTACTAATTATTGCCTCAATGTTTGTGATAGGTGAAAGGTAGCGGTGGTGAATGGTGGCCTCAGTGGTGGTGGTGGTACTACTCCAGTTGTGTTAAAAGGTTAGAGATGATGTATTCTTGCTGGTGTTGAAGGTTAGAGATGATGTGTTCTTGCTGGTGTTGTAGTGGTAGTGACAAGGTGGTTTTGTTGTGGTGATGGTTTTATGGTAGAGAGAAAAGAGAAAGAGAAGGTATTAGGAAAAAAGGGTCATGGTAAAAAATGTGTAAATTGAGAGATATCACTTATATTTTATTTTACTTTTGTAAATTTCTTTCCGTGGTATCACAAACTGTAATAATGTTAACCATTTTTAGTGATTCGTTGCTGTATTAGTTGTTAACAATTTTTAGTAAGTTGCTTAACAATATTGAAACATTAATCAATTACGAATGATACACACTTAGTCCACACATATCCACATACATTGTTTGGTTACATTCTCTAAGCTATGCACCATCTAACAAACCTCTATGTAATCGTAAAAGATAATTTGAAATACTAAATGAAAATTACAGGATCTTAATCTTAATCACATCTTTATTTTGTTTTCATATAGTTATTGCAATTGTTTAGTGAAATTGTTTATATATTCAATGTTTAATCACTTGCGAAATATTAATCCACGGCCGCAACGCGGCCGTAAAATACAACTAGTTTTTACAGAAAATAAAATTAGTATAAGGTTTTACATGGTTAGGAATAACTCCACAAAACTTTTGGTCTTAAAATGATTAAAAATGAATTTTTTATGAATTAATTGTGATCTAATCAAAATAAATACATTAAAATAATAAATAATATTTTCGGAGAAAATAAAATTACAAACATAAACTTTAGAGTTTTGTGAAGTCATGATATTTTTTATAAATTTTTTCGACCAGATTTGCTATTTTTAATAATTAATTGCATTTATATAACTTATATATATATATATATATATATATATATATATATATATATAAACATATAAAAAGGAAAAAAAACAGGAAAAAAAACAAAGGCACAGAACCGCTCCCTGAGATTCGAGCCAGTGACCTATTCAGTTCAAGGCCACGCCCAGACCAACTGGTCTGGGTGTGTGTTTGTTGATTCTATTGGATTGTTTATTTATTTGTATAGAAACCTGAAACAACAAAGATCACCACGTAACTTATAAACCCTAATTTACAAATCGATTCAATTGACCTTTAATTCGTTACAATTAATAAACGTTGTTATAGGGCTTTTATTCCTTGTTAAAAACCAAATCAAAAGCATATAAAATCAAAGATTATAGTGTACCGAACGATGATGAATTCTGAGCACCAAGTTTCGGACAAAAAGACTCGATTCTGAAAGATTTAGGGCACGAAAATGAGTGGTTTTTGAGGGGTTCTTCTAGTCGATCGTTTCTGATCTTGTGGGCGAGTTTAATTGAAACAAGACCAGGTATTTATAGTGGTTCAATATTTGTTGTTTTGGTAGGTTATAAATGGCTTTTAATCGGTCAATTGACAGTTCAAACGCGTGTCAATCAAGGAATTCGTAAGTATGGAAGGTAGATATGATTGGGGTGCTTGAAACCTTGTGATTGAATTTGAAAATAGGCGTGTTAGAAACAAATTTTAAGCTAGTGTGCAGCGCGGATCGTTATAAGTTTTATTGTGTAGAATAACATCAACAAAATCCAGAATGGTGGAGTGGTGTTGGTTATGTGTGTTAAGGCTTTGACTCGCTGTGTACTACGCATCTCGAGTTCAATAATTCTTTATTATCGAACCAATTCAACATATAAAAGACGAAAATAATTTTAAATGCTTGAAACATAACAAACTTCATAAATAGATATATATAATTGTGCGATGTAATAATTAAATGAAAAGGAATAATGGCTTTTATTATTTGATAAAAAAATTCCAAGATTACAAGTACTAGAAATATCAAACAAGAAAACATGAAGGACTGAAGTTGTACAAAGGTGAAAGTAAAAGGTGACGGGTGTCACAGCATCCCTTACTTTTGAGAATTTCGTCCCGAAATTGCTTCAAGTGGACTTCTCTGGAAATAGGTGAGGATACTTTGACTTCATTTGGTCTTCATGTTCCCAAGTAAACTTTGGACCTCGTTTAGACTCCCAACGAACCTTGACAATAGGAATGCGATTGCGCTTGAGGGCATTGACTTCATAATCCATGATTTCCATCGGTTTCTCAATGAAATGCATCGCCTCGTTAATCTGGAAATCCTCGGTTGGAACATGCAGATTTTCATCAGCTAAGCATTTCTTCAAGTTTGATACGTGGAAGGCAGGATGAACGCCGCTGAGTTCGACTGGCAGGTCTAACTTGTGAGCCACTTTTCCAACTTTTTCCAAAATTTTAAATGGGCCTAGATATCTTGGAGCAAGCTTTCCATTTTTCCCAAACCGAAACACACCTTTCCAAGGTGAAACCTTGAGAAGGACCATGTCACCAACTTGAAATTCCAAGGGTTTACGCCATTGATCAGCGTAGCTCTTTTGCCTACTCTGAGCTGCCTGCAAAGATCCACGAATAAAAGCAATTTTCTCCTTTGTCTCTTGGACCAGTTGGGGACCGGTAATCTGAGTGTCACCGACCTCGCTCCAGCACACAGGAGAACGACATTTGCGACCATAAAGGACCTCAAATGGTGCCATACGGATGCTGGCATGATAACTATTGTTATACGAAAACTCAACCAAAGGTAAGTGTGAATCCCAATTACCACCAAAGTCTATGACACATGCTCGAAGCATATCTTCTAGCGTCATCTGTTTGAGGATGGTATGTTGTGCTAAGATTTATTTTGGTTCCCAATGCGTCTTGAAGAGTTTGCCAAAAACGAGACGTGAACCTGCTATCACGATCAGAAATGATACTTAAAGGAGTTCCGTGACGACTAACGATCTCGACAATGTATAGATTAGCCAATTTTTCAACCGAGTAAGTCTCACGGATGGACAAGAAGTATGCGGATTTGGTTAAACGATCCACAATGACCCAAATACTATCATGACCTCGAGTAATGTGGGGTAGTTTAGTAATGAAGTCCATAGTAATGTTCTCCCATTTCCACACAGGAATCTCTGGTTGCACAAGCAAACCAGATGGACGTTGATGTTCAGCTTTGACCTTGGCACAAGTAAGGCATTTAGCCACGTAGTGAGCTATGTCCTTCTTCATACCGGGGCACCAATACATGGGACGCAGATCCTGATACATTTTATCGGCACCAGGATGAATGGAGTAACGAGACTTATGAGCCTCGTCCATGATGAAAGTTCGAAGATTATCACGATCGGGTACCCAAAGGCGATTTGAGAGGTAAAGTAATCCATGTTTCGTTTCCAAAAGATTTTCGGCTCCACAAGACATCTCATCATACATGTTGCCTTCGGTGACCGAAACATGTTAGGCTTCATAGATTTGAAGTTTGAGGTCATGGGTTTGAATGCAATTAAGTTGGGTGTATACTTTACGACTGAGAGCATCAGCAACAACATTTGCTTTTCCAGGATGATAACGGATCTCACAATCGTAATCATTTAGGAATTCGGCCCATCTTCTTTGACGCATATTAGATCCTTTTGACTGAAAATATGTTGAAGACTTTTGTGATCAGTTAAGACCACACATTTTGTACCATATAGGTAGTGTCTCCAAATCTTCAATGCGAAAATGACTACACCGAGCTCAAGATCATGGGTGGTATAGTTTTTCTCGGATGTTTTGAGTTGTCGCGATGCATAAGTTGTCACACCCCGCCAAGGCCAAGGCGGAAACGTTAGGTGCGACTTCGAAAGATTTCCAAGCACAAAAGGTCACACGAGCATTAATTAAAACCAAGTAGGAACTTTCATTAAACAACCAAATCCGTTCAACATTAGTTAATTGTTTAATTCTAAAACCATTGTGTGTAAAGGTCTAAAATTATTATGACAATACAACGGTCCAAAAGAAGGTATCCCACAAATGCTCGCACGCGACCCCTGCAAGTTCCCTTGTCCATGCTAATTTCCTGAAAAACATACATGTAAAATATATGGGTCCACACAAAGTTGGTGAGTTCATGGGTTTTCTATGTGATGGACATGTAATCCAAAACCGACTAAATCATTGCCTAGCTAGGGCAATAATCAATATGTGATCGGACATGAGCCCATAACCAAACCTTGACATGTTGTGCCTCGCCCATTGTACACTAAAGACAATGAATAATGTGAAATACAAGCACTCTTTTGATATCTGTCATCCTGTCAGAGCGACTGACCAAGAGTGGGGTGTCAACCCAATAGACCTATCCCCGTGTTTCATGGCTAAGTCCATAGCTAATGGTTATGGTATGATGTATGACACGAGGGCTTAATTGTCACACCAAGCCAATGGTGAAAACACGTGGCGCGACGGTTCGAAGGGCATAAAGTCAAGATTAACACAAACTACAAGTAATTAAGAATACGAGCACCCCAGGCATAACCAAACCAAGACTAGTAATGCCCCGCCCCAAGTCGTTTCTCGGTAAATAACAACTTAATTCAGAATATGAGCACCCCAGGCATACGTCGATGCATAATCGACACTATCGATTAGTGGTGGGCTTTGTCAGGCACCAATAGTACTATCCCAATATTCCTTCGGTTTCATTTCCCTGAATTAATGGTTACAGTAGCGAGGACTCAACCCCGAGTGGCGAACAACTACTCAAGTAATCCGTCATGTCACACATTTCCCTAACATATCTATCCCCCAATAAAAACAGTAAAATGGGGCCGTGAAACTCACCTCAAGCAAGTGCGTGAATCCAAATAGAGAATAGTCCGTCCAAGGTCAACACCTACAAACGTCCTAGACGTATAAATCACTAAGCCTATAGTGCGTGTGTTTCGGCAAGTTGTACGTCCTACTCCCAAACCACTATTTAGTTCATTTCCCCGTTTAATTAAACGTGTATCCTAGGTCCGTTGGTGATGGATTACCCATTTTACAAGTTACGCTTATATTTCCATGAATATTAATTAACTTGTATAATATTATTCTCGACTCAACTCACTTGACCTATAATTATTTTCCCGTTAAATAATTATACTAAGATCTTGTCGTTCGATATAATATTTTTCCACTCGACTCGACTCACTTTACCGTATATTTACTTTCCCATTAAATAAATATACTAGGATCTTGCCGACTCGACATAACATTTTCCACACTCGACTCGACTCACTTTACCGTATATTTACTTTCCCATTAAGTAAATACACTAGGATCTCGTCGATTCGATATATATATTTTCCTCACCGACTCGACTCACTTTACCGTATATTAACTTTCCCATTAAATAAATATACTAGGACCTCGTCGATTTGATAATATATTTTTATTGTCAAGTCCATACGCTCGTTTTAAACGTTTAATCGTTAGATTACTTACGTTATTTTTCTCCCACGAATAAATTTCCAACACTTAGGAAAGTGTTATGTATTTTTCACCCGGATTATATATTTTAAGTCCTTTAAAATATATGTTCTCATTTTCCCATTAGACGTAATAATACAAATACTTATTTGTTCGTTTTTACGTCTTAGTCCGTTAACACGTCCATATCCGATTACTTAACTTATATATATGTATGTTGTTAATTTTCCAAGTTCCAACAATATATGTATTCATGAAATTATTCACCTTCTAATTTCTATATATTTTACTTGGAGGTTTATAAACAGATTTGTATTTTTAATACCAAGACTTGGTTACTTATATATATAAAATGCTCCAACACTTTTATATTCCCATTTATATAAAAGTGTTCATTTTTATACAAGTTTCTACCAAGCTTTTAATTTATCTAAAATTTTTATAAAAACCTTTGTTTTTATATATTTCCACATGTTAGAAAATCTATATTTTTATAAAACTCCATTTTATAAAAATACATTTTTATATAAGAAATATATGTACATTTGTAAGTTTGCTATTATTTACAAAACCAACCTTGGAAAGTCAACAACTTACACTTTTGACACCAAACTTTCCAAAGTTACACTTTTAGATGCAAGTTTATAAAAATGACATTTTATGTCCATTAACTTCTAAAGTTACCAAAATAGTCCTTTAACTTCCAAAACTTACATTTTCTTCTCAATCTTTCAAACATGACAAGTTTCTACTAACTAGTAAACTTTATTTTGTTATTTTTGCCAAGATAGATTATTTTTATGTTCCTACATTATTTATAGTCCATAATCATCTTATTAAAAATAGTATTAGGTGTTTCTAATGTATAAGTCCATTATGTCCAACATTACATTTTCCAAGTGTGTAACTTTAATTATGTAAACTTTATGTAACTTGTTTTCTAACAAAATCAACACCATATCAAGTCTTAGATGATTATGTTATGATGATTAAAACCACACTTAAGTTTATTCAAGTTCCATTAACAAATTATGTTTAGATCACCATTTTCTTTAAGTTTTTGTGAACTTTATGAAACTACAAGAACACTATATGTATCCATCACCATTTTCGGCCCATATCACACAAACACATTACCATTTTAGTCTTAAAAAGCATATGTTTTATCATGTAAAGCTTCATCAACTTAACCCATTGTACAACTTGCTTCTAGATAACAAACATAAACTTTTAAAGACAAGAACAAGATCAAGAATACTTACAACTGGCACAAGGCTAGGGAAGCTAAAAATACTTGATTTTGAAGGGGTTTAGTGTGTTCTTCCTAGGTGGTTAAGCTCCAAGCATGAAACACACAATTGGGGTTTGGAAAATGGATGTTTGTGGATAAATTTGGAGTGTTAAAACTTGAAGAATGTGTGTGTGTGTGTGGGGGGGGGGGGGGTTGGTAGTTCATGGCACCAAGGAGGAAAAGAAGGAAAGATTTTCTTTGGTGTGTTTATCATATGTTGTATCATCCAACACTTATAATCATCCAAGGATCACACCATATCTAACTTAGATTTAAATCCCTTTAATCATGGATACTTGGTACTAGGATAATCTTGATAGATATGTTAGTGTGTGTGTGTGTGTTGGCCGAAAATTATCAAGGAAAAGGAGGATATGTGTAATCTTTCAAGTACTCACTTTCTTATATAAAATGATCATCAAATCCTCCCATACATTCTCATGAGCTTTCAAGATTACACACTATCTAATATTAGATCTACAATCCCTTATAATATGGAGATGTTGTACTAGAGTGATCTTGCTAGATTATAAGAGGGTGTTTGGCCGAAAATTTACAAAGGAAATGGAGGATTTTTGTGATCTTTCAAGTACCTATGATCATATATAATATCCCAACAAATCAATCCCATACATCCTCATGATCTATCTTAGATTGTTTGTACAAAAAAGAAAGAGGATTGAGTATGGGCAAGGGTGAGCATTGCATGTAGCCGAATAATGTGTTAAGTTAGTTAATTTCAAAAACTAGTTGTTCTATAGTGTGTGCGAGTATGTATATGCTTCGGGTGAGCATTGCATGTAGCCGAATAATGTGTAAACAAGACTAAAGGTTCGGGTGTTATACCTCATGTATATAGTCGAGAAAATAAGAAATAATAAGCTAACTCCTCACAAGAAAGCTCCTAGATGCTAGTTAATGGCTTGGAACTCCCTAATGGTGATGTGGGTCGATCGATGTAGGCTCCTTGGGCCCTTTGTCCTTCGGCCGATGGGTTACAAGAGAGGAGTAGGAGGTTTCAAGTGTTAGTGTAATATGAGGTGTTGTGGTGTGAACAATTTGAGATCTTGTGCCCCCTTATATAACCGAATGGTGGAGGTGGTAGGCTAATATCATTGGCTCACAAATGGGGAAGCTCAAATGCATGCTTTCATGGAGTGCAATGGTAAGGTGGCTTGCTTGAGAAATAGATTGACCTAGAAGCTTGTAGTATAGTGTATGGGAGTGTGTGTTTCAGCCGCTAATGTTCATGGGGAAGGGGCACCATATTTGTGGTAAGGTTGACAAAATAATCCATCTCAAATGTTCTATGTTGTGCCTACTTTGTGCAAGAGTTTGACCTTGATTCAAGTGTAGTGTACCTAGGGAAAGAGCTAGCCAATTTCTTTGTATGTTTGTGGACATTCTTGGATGGTCAAAAGCCATAGGAAGTGTAGATGTGAAAAGCTTATTCCATGTTAGTTTTAAGCATGGATTTGAGGGTTACTAGAGAAGCTTGATGACTAGGAAATGAGAAGGCATGTGTACATACATATATGTGATCATATGTATGTGTGTATATGTAATATTTGTCCTTTTCTCATCCTATGTATACGTGTATATATGGTCGAGTATGTATGTATATACAAGTGTTTGAGTGTGTCCTAGGTGATTTAGATAATGTCCAAAGCATTGTACACCTCCTTGTCTTGGGAACATATGGCCGAAAATTGCATAGGGAAAAAGCAAGACATTCTAGGCAAAGTCAACTTGCATATGTTTGGTTTACTATTGTGGACTATGATCCCATTTGGGTAAGGGTCATAGATTTGATGGGATTGTGTTATGATGTGCACATATTCATGTGTATGTGTGGCCGTAGATATGTATGTATATATGATAGTGTTTTTTTTATCTACACACTCATACAAGTCTACATGGATCAAGTTTTGAGATTACAGGTGGACACATTGCTCATACATGTTCTAGTTTTCTAGATTATACGTGAGTAACCTCTTTGTTCATGAATATTGTTAGTTTTTGTTCTTGTCGGGGTGACCATTTGGAAACATATGTTCAGTTGCATGGATTTCTAACTGTCGGGGTTGTGCATGGAACTCCTATAGTCTAGCATGAAATATTGGACTAACTGAAACCCTTAACTAACTAGTGGATCTACTGTTAGACTATATGTCTTGAGATTGACCCGTTGGAACCCTGTATAGCCCAACTGTAATGTAAATGATGACGTGTAATACTGTGCACAATGTATTTACGTGTGGCCAAATGTACGGATATGACCTGTGATTTTGACGGGTGTCACATAAGCGATGACCTTGCCTCGTTGCATTAGAACACAACCAAGACCTAGGTTTGAGGCATCACAATATACCACGAAATCTTCAACACCGTCTGGAAGAGAAAGAATAGGGGCGTTGCAGAGCTTTTGCTTCAAAGTTTGTAAGGCTTCTTCCTGACTGGATCCCCACAAGAAAGGTTTATCCTTATGAGTCAAAGAAGTGAGTGGGACCGCGATCTTCGAAAAATTGGCAATGAAACGACGGTAATAACCAGCAAGACCGAGAAACGAACGAACTTCGGTGGGAGATTTGGGTGCGATCCAACTTTTTATGGCTTTGATCTTAGCGGGGTCTACGTGCATTCCTTTGTCGTTTATTACGTGACCAAGGAATTGAACTTCCTTAAGCCAAAATTCGCATTTCGAGAACTTGGCATACTGTTGTTCATCATGAAGAAGGCTCAAAATTTGGCGAAGATGTTGCTCATGGGCGGTTTTGGTTTTGGAATAAATGAGAATATCATCAATGAAAACAATTACAAAATTGTCCAAGAATGGTTTACATACTTGGTTCATAAGATCCATTAAAACGGATGGTGCATTGGTTAGACCGAAAGGCATAACCATGAACTCGTAGTGTCCGTAGCGAGTACGAAAAGCAGTTTTGGGAATATCATCCTCATGAACTCGAAGTTGATGATATCCTGAACGAAGGTCGATTTTTGAAAAGCAGACTGCACCTTGAAGTTGATCAAAAAGATCATCGATGCGAGGCAAAGGGTATCGGTTCTTTATCGTAAGCTTATTGAGCTCGCGATATTCGATGAAGTTCCATCTTTCTTTTTAACAAACAAGAGAGGAGCTCCCCAAGGCGAGGAACTTGAACGAATGAAACCCTTGTTAGTCAATTCTTAAAGTTGATTGGCAAGTTCTTGCATTTCCAAAGGTGCAAGACGATATGGAGCTTTAGCAACTTGGGTAGCACCGGGGACAAGATCGATACGAAAATCAACATGGCGAACAGGAGGTAAGCGAGATAAATCATTAGGAAAAACTTCTAGGAAATCACAAACAACTGGAACATCTTGAATACTCTTGCCTTTGTCCTTCTTTTCCACAGCGTGAGCCAAGAAAGATACATACGTCTTAGGAAGGTATTTGTGAGCTTGAGTGCAAGACATGAGTTTCAAACCCTTCGATGACTTTTCTCCATAAACGCATAGAAAGTCACTAGACGGAAGTGGAATTCGAATGAACTTTTCAAAGCAAACAACCTCGGCGTGGTGATGGACGGGGTCAATCATGGTGTTTAAGATGCTTAATTGTGTGCTTTTAATGTCGTTTGAGTGATTATATGCCTTGAATAAGATAACTACGCTACATTATATGATTGCAGGTGAAGCGGCTAAAATAGATGGATTTAAGATGGAATTGTGTAACGCGTGTGAAGCAAAGGAAAATGATCAAGTCGCGTACACTTGAAAGCGAGCATGGAAAGTGATAGGTGTTGATGGATGTTAGAGCGTTAGAGAGGAACTTTGGATAAGCCAAGAACACCCGAGTCGGAGGTGGCTAATAATAATAATAATAATTTAGTAATACTACTACTTTAGTATATGATAGAAACAAACGTAAAAGCAAGAAAGAAAAAAGAAAGTGTGAAGAAGAAAAGTCAAATGCATTTAATGCACTTCTAAAAATATCACCAAGGGACGTCAGCAGCATTAACAAATTGAAGCAGCTCAGTTCTTGACCACCGTAAGGCTTGCAGCTCCACCGTAGGGGATGCCGGACAGCAGCAAACAAGCAAGAAATAATCGGACCCCACCCACCGTAAGCCCCCTTACTCCAGCCGTAAGGGGCGGCAGGCCTTGAGCAATTTTCGGAAGTTTGTTGTTTTGATATAAATAGCAAATATCTTCAACCCTAGGGGTTCTTGGCCGACTAGAATCGAAAAAATACAGCTTTTGGGACGATTTTGAAGGCCATTCATCACACAAGAACATTAACCAACCAATCTTTGATCCGAAT
Organism: Ambrosia artemisiifolia; assembly: GCA_032199755.1. Lineage (NCBI taxonomy): Eukaryota > Viridiplantae > Streptophyta > Magnoliopsida > Asterales > Asteraceae > Ambrosia > Ambrosia artemisiifolia. The sequence goes on from CM063512.1 coordinate 40,054,627, forward strand.
AAAGATGTTTTCAAGTGCTATTCGATTCCCGAACGCGTTCTTCACCATCATGAGCGGCTAAATCAACCGTGAACCTCTCCGGGGAATGGTTAGTTATATTTGCAAGGTTTTATGTTTGTCAAACAATTGAATTGAGATTTGAATGTTTAAACTTTCGATTTCGGTTGTGGCTTATTTTAATATTGATGTTGAACGTTTATTGAATGGTTAGCTTGTTTGGTTTTCATCAACCAACACGGTTTCTTATCGATGGTCATTGAATACTTACAAGTTGTGTCTTTTAATATTGCGAGTCATTAAGATATTGTTAGGTGAAAATCAACCGAGTCAACAGTCGCGGTCTAGTTATCGGCTGTTAGCAAAGTCATTAATCAACCTTCTTTATCAATCATATTAATCCATATATCATGTCTATGTGATATCAATTGCAAACTATATTAACCTTGGCAATAGTAATTAACCGGGATCCTTAAGAGGTCACCATTTCTCTAATTGTTTACAACCCGTTTTCTTTTAAGTGTTTTTATTAATTGCAATTTAATCAACAACCAAACCATTGATTTACATTTCCGTCTAGTTTAAGTTAATCGCTAAATATAACACTTTCCACAATACTCCTCGTGGTTCGACACCCGACTTACCCTAACTAATAAGGTAGTTGGTCTTTTCTTAAACTCTTATTTTTGACCGGTCCTTCGACACTGATCAAATTTTGGCGTCGTTGCCAGGGAGTCGTGCGCAAAGTGTTTATTTTTCTTAGTTTAATTAAAAATTCCAAAACAAAAAAACAAAAAATATTTATTTTCTGTTTGTTTAGTTTATTGTTCAGTATTACGCTCGGTTTTCTTGTTTGTTTTGTGCAGGTAACTCTTCAATTGCATGCATCATACAAGACATTCAGGGAAGTCATCTCCGCTAGTATTTGATCCAGAGGTTGAGAAAACAGCTCGGCAGAACCGAGTACTTCATAGAGAGAAAAAAGTCTTACACTCACCAGTTTCGCAATTAAAATCTATGGAGAACATTGACTTAACCACTGAACCAATGTCCCAACCACAGTTTTCACCCTCTCAGAACCATCCATCACCCAATACCTTTAACACTTCTGAACCCTTGCCACAATCCAGTACCCAAGCACCTCAAATTCCACCATTTCCAAAATTTGACAATCTCCCACCACCACTTTCACAAACATCATCTCTACCACAACCAAACACAACTCACACTCATCTAATAACCTCTCTCCCAACCTTTGAGAAATTTAACCCACAACAAGGTCAGTCGTCAGCATAAGACCTTGCCTTTAACCAAAAACCTTTGACTAGTCACTCTTCACCCTATGTGAGAGTGATTTCTGATGACAATACACATAACCAACCTGATACACAATTCCCACAGACTTCTGCAACTCAATATCCATCGTTTCAACCACCATCATTTAGCTTCAGTCAAAGAATGAATCAAGGTAACTACGAGTATGATGATGGGGATGAAGGAGATCATGGGACATATCAGTTGGCGAGGCCACAAAATTTGAATCATCAAGGGTACCCTCAGTTTAATCCTGCACCTCAAGGGTATCAAACATTCCCAAAAGTTCCAGTTCACCCAGCACCTAGACAGCAACCAGCAGTGAATCGACCCTTGAGACCTAACCCAAGGAATGCAATACCACCAGCTAATAATCAAGCCGGCATTCCCATGAGGTTTGAGAGAGGCCTAGTGAGAGGTATTGAAAGCCACTTCAGACCTGCTATTGTTCATAACCCATCAGCAATTGTCATTCCACAACTGCATGGTAGGTCATTTGAAGTGAGGTCACAGGTATTTCAGAGTTTGCCTAAGTATCATGGGTTAGTGAATGAGGAACCATACATGCATCTTGGGGCTTATGATGCAAGATGCAACACCATCGGGGGACAAGGGTTTACACAAGATGAAGTGAAGTTGGTCCTCTTTCAATTTACTCTAGAGGATAAAGCACAACAATGGTTCCAATCATTACCTTCAGCTTCTATCCGCACTTGGTTGGAAATGCAACAACAATTTCTTGATGAGTTCTACACAAGTCAGCGAACCAATGATGCAAGAAAGAACATCATGAATTTCTCTCAACAGCCTGGTGAGTTATTTCACGAAGCACTCACCCGATTCAAGATGATGATCAACAATTGCCCACATCATGACATCCAACTATGGGAGTTGATGAACTCTTTTTATGAGGGACTACACTATGAGGACCAAGGTGCGTTAGATTCTATTTCAAATGGTACATTTGGCACTAATGATGAACAGGTTGATTGGGAATACCTTGAGAGGAGAGATGAGACAACGAAGAGGAAGGCACAGTCTTCGAGAAGGTCAAGGCAAGCAACGGTCAAAGCTGCAAGTGGGGGTAGTACGGGTGATGCTGAGAGGTTAGCTAGGTTAGAGTATCAAGTAGCTAACTTAGGGATTAGTGGTCAACCCATGTGTGGGCATTGTGGGGATGTAGGGCACATAGCTGATAGTTGTCCAAGTATAGTTGGTGGGATGGAAGAGGTGAACCAGGTACAAGGGGGAAATAGGAATTGGTCGAACATGATCTCGAATACTTATCACCCAGGTCTTAGGAATCACCCAAATTTTAGTTATGGAGGTAGTGGTGGGGGTTACCAAAAGGGTGGTCAGTCTTCTGGGACATCAGGTAGTGAGATTGGTGAGGTGATGAACATGTTGAAGCTGATTCAACAGGATTTGCAGGCCATTAAGCAGAAAGGTGAGGTACGTGATAAAACTGTTCAGGCTTTAACTACGCAGGTTGGGCAGTTAGCTGGAGATGTGGCAGAGCTAAAGAAGGCGAACGGGAAGCTACCGAGTGATACTCAGGTTAATCCGGCACATCAATCGTCATCAAATACAAGGAATGTGCGAATCAATGCTGTAAGTTTTCTGCCTAAGTCTATAGAGTGTGAAGGTGATCGGGATCTGATTTCACAAACAACACATAAAAATTTAAAAAAAATATTTTGTGAAAATTTTTTGAGTGAAAACCCCACTATAGCTGAGGATAAGTGTGGGGAAGTTAAACCTGTCCCATTCCCTCTAGCTACAGTGGAACAAAATAAAACATCAGTTTTGAGAGAAAACCCACTAAAGGATGAAAAGTGGGAACAATTTGAAAAAGTAAAAACCAATCAAGCATTACTTGATGTTTTAAAAGATGATCCTGCTCATGCTCAGAGTTTTAAGGAGTTGAGTATCCAAAACCAGCAAACCAAGCTGCCAAAACAGCTTGAATTACCGGCGAATGTTCGTGCCGTGTTATTGGGTACGTGTCCACCGAAACTCCAAGACCCAGGAACGCCTTTAATCCCAATACAGATTGGTGAACTTAAAATTGACAAGGCATTATTGGATCTTGGAGCATGTGTTAGTATTCTCCTAGGATGTATCTATGACAAATATGATTTTGGTCATCTAAAAAAGGACGACATCATTATGGTGTTGGCAAATCAAAAACCGATACATCCTAGGGGATTGTTAGCAGATGTTGTAGTCAAGGTGGAAGATTGTTTTTACCCCGTGGACTTTTTAGTAATGGATTGTGTTTCTAATAAAAAAGACACACAACCCATGGTTATATTGGGTAGACCGTTCTTGGCAACTGCACAGGCAGTGATTGATTGTGTCGATGGGACGGTTAATATGAGGTTTGGGGAAAGGACACTTAGTTTGAATGTGTTTTCAAGTTTAACTGACCCAAACGCCGAGGAAGGGTGTTTCCTGGTTGACAGGATTGAAGAAGCTAGAGTCACGAAGGGTAAGAAGAATAAGAAGAAGAAAGTCAAGAAATGAGCCAAGGTCATCCAGGAGGGCATGAGAGTAAGAGCTCCAGATCCTAGCTATGGGATGGCTGATGCATTATCGCAGGATGGAGAGGATGCATGCTTAGCAGCCGAGGGATGCAAGCATCCCACTCGCCCACCATGATTAGAACACCAGGTAAAGTCAGGCTCAAGACTGTAAACTTAGCGCTACCGGGAGGCAGCCCGTAACTTTCTTTATTTTCTTGTTTTTGTTTGTTTCTTTACTTGCTTGTGTGTTTTTATTTTTGTGGTTGTTTGCTAAGTAACTAATCATTGCGGGTGGTAGTTAATAGTCGCGTATGTTGAGATTGGTGGTTGGGAAAGAATTGGGTAAGCATTAAAAACACCATACATTGGGGACAATGTATCCTAAGTGTGGGGATGGGGTGACCCTAGGGAAAGTTAAGGTGGAATCACTTACTTTGCAGAAAAAATTGAGAATTTTGAAATTTTTTGAAAAAGTTTAATGAAAAATCTTGTAAAAATTTGTCCCTTTTATGCTTAATCAGACACAAACGCCGAATTTTCAGTCACCAAAAAGTCTTTTTCCAAATATGAAAATACGAGATCCTTGATCATGGTTGTCCCTTTAAGTTTCATGAGAGTGTTTCTGGTGAACGTTTTTAGAGGAAATGAAAAGAGATGCCTAACTAGGGGTAACATGCTTATAGGACTAGCATATGCTACATGTCAGCAGCCTATTTCCCTACATTGTGAGACCTTGAGCCTATTAGATGTTTAGTGATATAAATGTTTCATTTCATGAGAGTAGGCCAGATGCTTCTTCGTTGCAGAATTTGTGTAATTCGATACATGCTAAAGCTTTAGGCAATATGTGTGCATATATGAGAAAGGCAATGTAGGAACCCACTTGTTTGTTTGATACCATGTTTGTTGTTTTGTGTTGACCTGTTCGTTAAACTTCACCATTAGTAAACCATGTTGAGCCTAAACCTTTCCTTTGTTAAACCTACACTATCACTCAAATCGACCTGTTACCTTGTTGAATAAAAATGTTGACATCCATTGTGTTCGTGATATTTATTGTTTTTAGTTGTTCATGTTGAGAAAAAAAAGGAAATTATATATGTGAAAAAAAAAAAGAGAAAAAAAATATACAAAACAAAATACAAGTGATTGTTATGGATCAATTATGCCCAAGTTGTGTGTTAGTATGTTCTTATGATATGTGAATAACAATGTTCAATCATTTGCGTTAAACCTTTTGTTTTCGAGCCATTTGTTAACCAAATTATCCTACCTTTACCCTATCCCAAAACCTGTAAGTCCTTTTGATATGTGCACGGTTTATTAAACCTTATGTGTGATTGTTATACAAACCTATGATAACGAAGTCGCATTCTTGGTTTTCTTAGTGTTATATACTAGTGCATTACACACTAGTCCAGAAACTAAACCGAGAGAAGAGAACATTGTGAGGGGTGTGTAGCGTATGTGTATGATAATAAGCATGTTAGTTTTGGGTAGGCAAGTCTTGATTTTAATTGCGCCACATTTGCTCGCCAGATTGTCAATCTCGATTGTGTAAGTCTATGGGACGGGTATGATTGGGGACCTTGGAAAATCGATAGGTGAAGAAATTGGAGGTGATTTGTTAAATAGGTGAGTCGTGTTTTGAGATGGTTTGATTGGGGACAATCAAAGGTAAGTGTCGGAATGTGATGGACGGGGTAAATCATGGTGTTGAAGATGCTTAATTGTGTGATTTTAATGTCGTTTGAGTGATTATATGCTTTGAATAAGATAACTACGCTACATTGTATGATTGCAGGTGAAGCGGCTAAATTAGATGGATTTAAGATGGAATTGTGTAACGCGTGTGAAGCAAAGGAAAATGATCAAGTTGCGTACACTTGAAAGCGAACATGGAAAGTGATAGGTGTTGATGGATGTTGGAGCGTTAGAGAGGAACTTTGGATAAGCCAAGAACACCCGAGTCGGAGGCGGCTAATAATAATAATAATAATAATTTAGTAATACTACTACTTTAGTATATGATAGAAACAAACGTAAAAGCAAGAAAGAAAAAAGAAAGTGTGAAGAAGAAAAGTCAAATGCATTTAATGCACTTCTAAAAATATCACCAAGGGACGTCAGCAGCATTAACAAATTGAAGCAGCTCAGTTCTTGACCACCGTAAGGCTTGCAGCTCCACCGTAGGGGATGCCGGACAGCAGCAAACAAGCAAGAAATAATCGGACCCCACCCGCCGTAAGCCCCCTTACTCCAGCCGTAAGGGGCGGCGGGCCTTGAGCAATTTTCGGAAGTTTGTTGTTTTGATATAAATAGCAAATATCTTCAACCCTAGGGGTTCTTGGCCGACTAGAATCGAAAAAATACAGCTTTTGGGACGATTTTGAAGGCCATTCATCATACAAGAACATTAACCAACCAATCTTTGATCCGAATAAAGATGTTTTCAAGTGCTATTCGATTCCCGAACGCGTTCTTCACCATCATGAGCGGCTAAATCAACCGTGAACCACTCCGGGTGAATGGTTAGTTACATTGCAAGGTTTTATGTTTGTCAAACAATTGAATTGAGATTTGAATGTTTGAACTTTCGATTTCGGTTGTGGCTTATTTTAATATTGATGTTGAACGTTTATTGAATGGTTAGCTTGTTTGGATTTCATCAACCAACACGGTTTCTTATAGATGGTGTAGAATAACATGAACAAAATCCAGAATGGTGGAGTGGTGTTGGTTATGTGTGTTAAGGCTTTGACTCGTTGTGTACCCAGGTTCGAACTTGGTTAACAGCAACTTATCTTTTTTTTTTAAGTTTTAAACGCATCCTCGAGTTCAATAATTCTTTAATATCGAACCAATTCAACGTATAAAAGACGGAAATAATTTTAAACGCTAGAAACATAACAAACTACATAAATAGATATATATAATTGCGCGATGTAATAATTAAATGAAAAGGAATAATTGCTTTTATTATTTGATAAAAAAATTCCAAGACTACAAGTACTAGAAATATCAAACAAGTAAACATGAAGGACTGCCGTTCAAAAAAAAGTAAACATGAAGGACTGGAGTTGTACAAAGGTGAAAGTAAAAGGTGACGGTTGTCACACTTATTTTTCGAACTATGTTTTCTTTGTAAAACTTAAATCTTGGTCGATCAACATTTTTACTTTTATTATTTATGGGAAAAATAAACTTGATTGACTAGAGGATTTGAAGTAAAATGTCCATTATGTGTTTATTGTGCAATTGCTAAACATTTATATGGTAACAACTTCCGTTACCGCATGACAAGTCTTCCGCTGTGCATGTCGGGGTGTGAGACGAAATCATCACTGGCCGTCACCATCCTCGAAACCATCACATCATCGGCCCTAAACATAACCCGACACCGACTGTCACCGTCGCTGGTCCTCCTCCTCATGGATACCACAATAACCGGCTACCCAACCAAGATCGACCTCGACGACAAAACCATCAGACCACCATGTCGGCCACCAAATCAGCAACCATCGGTCGAACCATAACACTATCGAGCCACAACCGTAACCAACTGTAGAGACCGTCGGCCACCACCACATAAACCACCACCAAAACCTGTTGGCTTAGGAGCACCAACACCACCATGACCACCTACCACGGGCACGGCCATCACCACTTCCACCGTTATCCTCCACCACAGCCACAGCTACAACCACCACCACCCGAATCCACCTCCACCCGACACCACTGTAGTGCCACAACAGCCATCATGAACCACGCTGATCGACCCACCTTGCTCCGTTCTAGTAACAGAGATGGAAAGGGGAGTTAGAGAGAGAGAGAGAGAGTGTGTGTGTGTGTGTGTGTGTGTGTTAGGGTTTCTAGAGAGGGAGATGATGGGTGGCGGCTGATGAAAATAAGGGAGGAGAAAGAGAGGGATGCTTTTATAGGTAGGGTTTTTAGGTAGGTTGGTGTATACCGCGTCTACGAACCAACTTTAATGTCTCACGCCTCAATTTATTATTAGACTCGATAATTAATTACAAAATTTTGTCAGTGATTTTCGTAATTATAAAATAGACTAAGCCGAGCAATTTAATTATTGTTTTCGTCATCAAACACGCGCGTTCGACACACGTGTTTAAATCACGTTTTAAGATTCGATCACGATTTCTTTTGTTAAAACGATATGTTAACTTCCAAAACTTAATAATTAACAATATTTATAATAAATAATTATTTCGAATGATTAAAATCACATCGTGCGTTGATCAGAATTTGCTGGTTGTCACACCCATCAAGCTCCATCACCCCCACTACGGATGATCTAAGGCAATGTGTAGTGGAATGACTTTATGGGTGCTTTATGCATTAAAATATTAATAAAGTAAAATATGGATCTTTATATAAAAATAATGTGTAGTGGTAGGGGCTTTAGGGATGTAGAAGTTGGTGGGTGTAGAAGAAGGTCGGTGTAGAAGTTGATTTTGATTGGGTAGGGGACAACGGGTGGGGCTTTATGCTGCTCACACCCAAATATGTTTTTTTATTATAGCACCTTTGTGGCAGTGTGGGGGCTCTACGGGGCTCCATGGGGCTCTATAACGCCCCTCGTCAAGCTCACTACACATGCTCTAAGAGGCAAAAGAAAACCGTGTATTTAACAGGGGATAAAATAAGGGGTGTAATAAAAAGGGTGTAAGAAGGGGTATAAAAATTAGGGGAAGAAATTAGCTGTTAAAAAAAAAACAAATTCATATCTTGTTGGGTAATCAAACGATCACTGGTTGGTTCACGCGCTAAAATAATATGCTTAGATTATGTGATGATTTTAGTTACATGGTTTTTATGCTTGTTTTGAGAGGGTTTTTATGCTTGTTTTGAATCTGACTTTGATTATCATTTTGACTTATTAGTCAACTTAGATAATGGACATATAAGTTTGATAGTTGAAATGAGGCTTTGATGATGAGTAGAAACATGTATGTGCATTGTTTTGTTAGATGCTTTTACTCTTTGATGGGTTTGAGTCAATACTGAAAATACAGAGATTTTTAAAGGTTTTGATAAGTTAAAAACATGGATTATTAAACAAAATCAAGGTCTACATGCTTGTGGACCCTTGCATGTAAGATGAAGACGTGAATTTCGGCTTAAAACACAAGAAAACAGATTGTTAAAGACGTTGTTTCAAATCAGGTTTTTGAGAAGGTTTTTATGGATTATTTTGAAGGAAAATAGACGTGTTAATGTGTGTATAAAAGTCCTAACATAAAAACATAAGTGTATATGTAAAATATACCCGAAATTTTACCTTTTTGGTGAGTTTTGTGGGATAAACATGATTATTTTTAAGTCTGATGTAAAAGAGGTTATTTGGCAATAAAATGTGTATAAATACCACTATTTTGTATGTATATTATGTTGTCCAATATAACGGACGTTTATAATGTAAAACTATGTGCTAAAGTCGCTAAAATGTGAGTTTTAAGGCGCAAAACGGTCATGTTATGAAATCGTTTTTGAACAACAAATTTGGTCCTGTTTTATGTTAAATGTTCAGGTCCTAATGTGTAAAATAATTTTCTTGGATGTTCATAGGCTTATATCTGATGCCGGGAACTTTGTATGTGATAAAAATGCTAGAAAATGCCTTATTAGGCGATAAGTTGACAAATTGATGCATGATATGTTATGGTTGTTAAAATATGTTCATACATGCTATATGAGTATTATATGATGTTCTATGTGATATTATAATGAACATAAGTGAATAGATGTGTTAAAGTTGTCGTTGGAAGACGAACAGTCAAAATTACGAAATAGGCAAATTTGGTGAATTTTGCCTATCGACGCATGTTTATAGTTTAAATGAGTTATTTAGACCAAAAATGACATAAGAATTGTATATTGATTTCTTAAATTGATTTCCATAAAATTTGGAGAATTTAAAGGTAAAAAAAGAGTTTTATAAGGAATTCCCGCGTTTTATTGAAAAACGACCTTTTATGGAAAACAAGTATTAGATGTCGAGTCTTAGATCTCGGTTCTAGACTAACCGTTGTGGATGCTCTAAAGTGTTTTTGGTCAGAACTGCTTATTGACTTGTGATTTTTGAAAAGGAGTTTATAAAAATGTGATTGGATTAGCTTTTGTGATAGGAAAAACCAATAAGTCAATAAGTTGTTTTTTTTTTTAAAAATGTTTTGCTTAACTTATAGTGAAGGTTGGTTATATGGGTGGTAGATTTGTAATTTTTATTCTAAAAGTCAAAAGCCAAAACAAAAAGCTAGGACTTTTGACTTTTTGAAAACAGCTTTCCCACCATATCAAAAACCCAAAACAAAAGGTGTTTTTGATTTACCCAAACAGCTTATTAACTTTTTGGCTTTTAAAGAAGCCAATAAGTTGTTTTAAAGCTCAATCCCAAACATCATCCAACATTCGGATTTGAAAATTGTAATTATTGTTGTTATTATATATTTTTAAATTGAACGGGTTTTTGAATGCACACATGCAGCACCCATCTCAACCTTTTGGACAAGCTGTGACAACAGTCAACAAACCAGGTCAACATCCGTACACATTTCAGCTATTGTTTCTTTATATGTGCATATTTAAACGTTTTTGCATACATTATACCCCCCCCCCCCCGGTCTAGTGAAGCATGAGTTATTCAGGAAACTCAACAAAGGACACCTGTTTAATCATACAGCACCCGGGAAATCACTGAACAAGCAATCAGAAGGGTTGTTACACCCTAACACATGGAAATCTCTCTTTAACACATGAATATGGAAACAAATAACTATGCTAAGATGCACAAAATACGTGTTAATGTCGTCATCAATTCCTAGTTAACACACGGCACATGATCACCTACTTAGATATTCCTACGTTTAAAATGATTAATGAATGATCAGACATGAACACCTACTCGATCTCACAACATATTTCACCACCACTATGGTTAGAAAAGAGCCTTATAACTTGATAACCACATGGACTTATATTATAAGTGAACACTTGACAATGTAAACATGTATATATATATATATATATAAACGCACACACATACATCCATACATACCTACAAATCGGCTACCTATATATACCTACATATGACAAGACTTTTCCTAAAACTCTTGGAAGTTTCCTTCTTGTTTCTAGTAGCCGCAAACCTAAGCCATGTTCCCACAAGTCTTTATCAATGGATGATCCAAAACTTACATGAAACAAGAAAGATAACTCTCTTACACATCAAGTCTTGCCAAAAAGAAACTTCCTAAACTAGAGGAGCATGAAAATCGGCCAATGATGAGGAAACAAGAAGCCATGGTGACTCATGATAGTGACTACACCTTATAGAAACATCCAAGACACCCTATGCTAGTGCTAGGCCTTATGTTGCTTCTTTCCTTGAACCAATCGGCCGCACACACACTCTCTCACAAGTCACTATCCATGACAACTAGGAGACACTCTAGACACTAACACCTTTACACAAACATTCCAAAGTTCGTACACACCTCTTACACATGACACTTTGCCAAAAATGGAAGATCCGATGGATATGGATCGGCCAAGAGCTCCAAGACAACAACAATGCATTAGTCAACTTATTTCACTAATTTGGTATGATGTACTAAGCATTGAGCACAAGAAAGAATGTTTAGAACTTTCCATCTAATGCACTATATAAGGAGACCCAAGGAAGCCTTAAACATTCACACCACCACTCCTCTCACCCTTGAACACCTCTCGGCCCTCACCCTCTCTAAACCGAAGGCACCAAGGCTCGAGTAAAGGAAGCATCAAGACACCCAACTCCACTTTGGATCAACTAGGTAAGTTATCTAACTATTCTTTTCTTTCTTAGCTTAGAACCTCTCGGACCTTGTGAACCCGATCTGAACCCTTGTTCTAATCGGTTACCATGATTAATCCAACTATCTAATTCCTAAAACACTCTAGAACAAGCACATATATCACAAACCTTGAACACATTGTTAGATTTTATATCTAGTAGTCACTTGGGTAAACTATCACTTTTCCACATTATTAATCGGCCTTAACAAAATCACCATCATTTGAGTAGTGTTATTCGAACATGAGAACAACAAAGAGATCAACTAATGATCGGTTTTTACAAACAATAACACATTCGGTTTATACTTGAAGTTAAAGGCTTTAATGATGAGTTTTATAATCGGCATTATCACCAAAAACTACTAGAATGATTGGTAACCTTCGATAGTATCTTAACATATTGAGATCAAGCCTTGTTTGTCCAAACACCCTTCGAAAATGAAGCCTAGATGGTACCTTGTTTCGGCTAGGTCCATTTAACATATGGTAACATAGGCCGAAACATATGTTAACTCCATGTTATGGTTAAAAGGGTAATAAACACATGTTAAATCTTGTTTCTTCCAAAAACCAACCCCACATAACGATTTGGTGCCAAACTATAGCCCATGACGACACGTGGAGTCCATTTTGCCTACATTAGATATTATGTTTCGACGAAACACCAAAGTTTTGGAAATATATGTTTATAGAACACTAATGAGTGTCACGTACACTAAAACATGACCCACAACCACTAAACACAACGGTCCACAAATATCGGGTGAACAATTTGTATGATAAACAACAAACTGGATGACTTACCATGTCCATAATGATCTTAGGGCATCATTTGTCAGGACGGTGACCATCTACAGCCTCACTATACCTCGTACATCATTATTAGGTGAGTTTTACGGCCCATTTTATTATTTTACATTTCGGGGAAATACATGCATCAATACTTAAGTCATTTTCAAGTGTGTGTACATTCTATCGTGACTACCATGTGTAACATGAGACATATTGGTTCATGAGCTCACTAGTCCTCGTACAACGTTTACTGTAACCATTAGCTAAACACTTAGCCATGGAACACTTTAATAGATCTATTGGGCTGACACCCCCACTCTTGGTTAGTCGCTCTAACCGGTTACATACAAAAGAGTGTTAGTATTCTACTATACATACATTGTCTTTAGTGTACAATGCGTGAGGCACAACAGTCAAGAGGTTTGGTTATGGGACTCATTGTTTGCACAGTGATCATTTGCTTAGCTAGCTTATGATTGGTCATACACGAATTACACATTGGTTTTACTTGTTACAATCAAACACGTGAACTCACCAACATTATTGTTGACAAAACTCGTTATGCATGTTTTTCAGGTTACTAAATGGAAGGCCACAGAGATTTGAGGAAGGGGTTCGAGCAAGCACTACGTGGTATCACTTTGATGGGTCTTTGTCAACCGTATGATGTTAAATTTCAATTTCATGAGTACTAGACAATATCACTATTTGCTAATGTTATGATGTCGTTTTAAATAAATTTATGACAATATCCATCGTTTATGGTGGTATTATTTAAATAAAAATGTGTGTTGCTTGAACCTTGTGCTTGAAAACCTTTCGGTCGTCGCATCCCCGTGTTTCCGCCTTGGCGGGGTGTGACACAAGCAGGGGCGGACGTTACATTGTGCTAGGGACCGCGCCGCTGCCCCTCAGTTTTTCGTGCGTAGTGAAAAATATTTTTTTACGATTTTTGTAAGACGTTGCTACTAAAATAAATTTTACGTTACTACTAAAATTAAAATTATGTTACTACTAAAATAAATTATACGTTAAGACATTACGTTACTTGGAAAAATATTTATCGAACTCGAATAAACCACATAATACGTCCTAAACCCAAGAAAATTAACTAATCTAACCAAATAAAAACCCAAGTCCCAACCCAAAGCAGCCTACCCACCCCAACATCAGCGGCAGTTCCACACCCCAAACCCTACCCCTAAGCCGATCGGCCAACCACTCTTCCCTCCTACGGTCCTCCCTCCTCCACCCCTGGTCTTCCCTTTTCGGCCGAACCAGTCCTCAAGACCCCCCTCTCCAGTCGTGAATTGTGAGTATCTATTTTTTTTCTAATTTGAGCTATAATTGATTATTGATGTTATAGTTGTGTTTTATACTTTGTGTTTTATACTTTGTGTTTTATAATTTGTGTTTTATAACTTTTGTTTTAGATGTTGTATAACTTTTGTTTAAGTTGTTTTATAATTTGTGTTTTAAATTAGGAATTTAGTAATTATAATTTGGGCTTTGGATGTTATAGTTGATTATATTGTTTTTGATTAATTGATTAGGTTTGCGACTTTTTTGCAATTATAAAGATGAAATCAAGCTCTAATCCTAAACAAGCGCTTATTAGCAATTTGTTTAGAAGAAAAGCCCCCAAAATGATAAAATTGATTCAAGTAATACTCTAAATACAGAAAATGAGGATACGCAAGTGAATGATGATGGTAGTATGTAAGAGAATGGTGATGTTCCTAATAATGATAATGATATGTAAACGGAAGATGATGTTGCTACAACTACAAGTCCAACTGTTCCTAATTCTTCGGCTTCAACCGCGAGGTCATATATTGATTTGAATGCTCTTCCTTCGGATCCGGCTGATAGACCACCCATTGCTAGTTATCACCCTAATCAAATAGATGACATAAGAATAGCGTATCTTGTGAAGAAGACTTTTCAACCACGAGGTCATTTATTTCGGGTTATCTTACGGTATTTTTATCATACATTAAATGAATATGATAAATTTGAAAAATTAAATGGAATGTGTGACCTTGCTTGGGTAATGGTGGAAACTGAAAAACATAAAACTTTTCCTTTGGTTTATCGGGTATTGAAGTTAGCATTGGTTTTGCAAGTTGCAACCGCAATTGTTGAAAGGTGTTTTTCTAAGATGAATCTTATCAAGACGGATTTACGCAATAGAATGGATTTGGAGTATTTGAACAATGCTTTAATTTGTGTGATTGAAAGAAAAACTTTTGATAAAGTAAAAGAAGATGATGTAATGGCTTGACTTCAAGCTTTCATGAACCGAAGAGGCGAAATCTATTAGGTATGTGTGTAACTTTATCTACTATCATGTTTTTATTTTTATTTCCTTTATATTGTATGAAACTACGATGAAATTTTTTTTTTGAATGTTGGTCCTAAATTGTTTTCCTATCGCTGGAGCGGAGCAACTCAATTTCGAACTACCCTCTATCGCTGCCGTCTGCTTGTCCCTACCCCTCCCGAATTCCAAACCCCGGTTTCGGACTAACAGTTGTGGATGCTCAAAATTATTTGAGGGTTGTAAAGGTTCACATCTATAAACTCCATTCATGCTCACGTTCTGCTACGTTCACATATTTTAGACACGAAGATTAAGCATTATAAGGGTGGGCGGAGAGGTCATCATGATAGGCTTTATCCCACCTAGTTAGATTGTGCCAACTCAATTTTTATCGTTTAATCACACCTATCACTAAATACATGGGGTGGTGTCGCAGCCCATCATACCTCATCCCAAAGCAAACAACTTCTCGCACTAACGTGATGGTTGTCACGAAAATTTTAGCCTCGTGCCCGTGATGGTTTAATGGGGGCGGTGGTTGTTATGGTCGCGGCCATTGCAAAGTGGCCGTCATGGACCACCCCGCGCACCCTAAAACCACAAAGATTTCATGTCCCGACCCGCACTTCCCATAACATAATAGATCACATGGATATAAATTAGCATCTACTTTCACTATTTATAAACCATGTATATAATAGGTCCCATGACCAACATATAACAAATGGTTTTCCCCAACTCGATCGTCTATTATTATTGTTATATATTTAATCCATAACCATGAACTTTACAAATGGTTTTCCCCAAAAACCATTCCAAGTCTCTTTACAAAGCATCAAAGAGCTCCCATATATAAAGTTAAAAACCATTCAACACACCAATTTTATAACACAAATACACTTCATTTAGAATGAGTGAAAGCAACAGCGAAGAGAGTGGAGGACTCGGTGTGTTCCCGGCCACCATCCACGACGGAGCGCCGCCGCACATGGCGACGACGGCGCTTCTCCGTATTCCGACGCGTCTATTGATCACGACTCTTTCCCCTCCCGCTCTAAAAACCCTGCCACCCCCATCTCTCTATAAAAACCCGGCACCACCCTAACTTAACCACCACCATCACCACATATAATTATGCCGTCACCATCTACGCAAACTCTTCAACACCACCACAGCACCCTACACTGGCGCAGATTGTGTGAACAGGGTGTTGATTCATCGGCACCTCAACACCATCAACCGCAAAATATAAACAACAGAAAACGACAAACTGCGGACAATTCCTCTCTCTCTAGAAACGGTTATGGTGCTTCTTCGAGAGATCACAGAGTTGTACGTGTCCTACATAGAGGAATGGAGACGATATTGACTCAAGTGGAGCGGAGAGGGGTGACGTCGGAGCAGCCGCGGGAGACGGAGACGATAGTGACGGCGGAGCAGGGGCAGTGGCGGACCCAGGAATTGTTTTCATGGGGTGCGGAATCTTTAAGCCACTGGGTTGTTCATCGATCAGGTGGCCCGGGTCAGGTCGGGTAATAAAATTATATAATCAACAAAAGGAAACCAAAAGGCAAAACTAATTCAAATGTCGTTACATATGCATAACAAAATTCTAAAATCTAAAGTTGTAGATACATCTCTGCTAATCGTCTAACATTGTGAATTTTTCCTGAATCTTGAATTCAGGAAACATTTCGACTCTCACCCATCATCATTTATTGTACTATACTAAAACTTATTCCAACAAATTTTAGACATATCAAAGTTTATTTATAAACACAAAAACTCAATCCTTTAGCAAACATCTAATGGAAAAGAAAGGATCACACATCAGCAAAACAAAAAGAGCAGACACAAACACAGCTCCAAACTATTGAAAATTCATTTTTACTCATGCACTAGTTATAAGACAAGATATTTTTATCTGATTATATCTTTTCTTTTCTTAAAGGATTTTTGTGGACCACCCAGGTAGGCGGGCAACAAGCTGCGCCGCCACCCCCTTCTGGATAGAAAAACCTAATCGAGAGAAAACAAATCCTCACCCCTGAGGAGTCGAGAAGTTGTTGTGGACCACCCGCTGGACTCTCTTCAGGAACCTAATCGCCTGTGGTGCCAAATAAATATGTGGTGATGAGAGTGAGTAGGGACTACGGATTGGTAACTGTACGAATTAGTTTTTTTTTCTAATAAATTTATAATAAAATTAATTTAGAAAGATAAAAAAACGATAAATTTATGACAATTGACTCAAAACATTTGTGATTCATTACAGCTCTAAAATAAGTATCTTTTGTCTAAAAAGACAAAAATATAAAATTAATAAATACTGAATAATTTATTACTATATGTCTTGTACTTGTTGAAATTAGCAGCTACTTTTTGACCAATAATTTATTCCATGTCTTGTACTTCTTCTTCTTCATTTTTCCATATTACCATAGCTTGACTGCTTGAGGTTTGGAAAACAAAACAAGAACCAGTCTTCACTCATCTTTCATCTTACACTATTTATACTCTTATCTTCACAGTAATTGTGATTGAAAACACTGGTTTCAAAGTCCAAGGGGTGCGATTGAAAATTTCCAAGGGGTGCGAACGGGATTTACGTGCGTATATAACACTAAAAAAAATTTTTTCAAGGGGGGCGCCCGCCCACCTTGGGATGGCTTGGGTCCGCCCCTGAGCAGGGGGTGAAGGTCATGTGGAGCAAGGACACGGGATGTTATTGTTGTTGATGAACTTTGCGTAGCTTCGTAAATGAAGGGCACCAAAGTTGACCAAGCAAAGGAAAAAACTATCTGATGTATACATATGGTAGTTGTATTTATAGGTTGATGCTACAGTAATGATATGAGGGAGCCGACTTTAGAAATTATATGTATATGTATATATAATATGCTAAAACAAGAAAAAAATAAAAAATTAGTGAAAATCTATACATATAATAAACCAAAGCCATTTTAATGACATGGCACTCAAGGAGGCATTCTCCTCTTTGAGTGTGCCATGTGTCATCCCATGTGGCATTGAGATATTTTAGGAAAAAAAATTTAAAAATAAAATTGGATTTTTCTCTCTTATGTTTCCTTCCATAATTTTTAAATGTTAATATCTTTTATATACGAGATATTTTAAACAAAAAAATTACACCAAATTAACGAGCGTTTTATTATCTTTCCAACGAGTACCATAGTGCTATATAAAAAACGGAGAAAAAAAAGGACTATTTTTATGGGGTTTTGTTCATACAGGAAAAAAAACACAAAGTGTTCATGTAAATCATTAATCATGTATAGGCAAGTCACTAATTATGTTTAAATCAGTAAATATGAATTCTATTTTCAACATGCGTTAGCATTGGACTTATACATTGTCTTAGGTTAGATATTAACATTAGAGTTATACATTGTTTAAGGTTAGACGTTAACGTTGGAGATACATTTTTAACTGTAAAGCGAATCATTCTATTTCATACGTAAAATCAATATGTCATACTGTATTAGATTTCTCAACCCCGGGACGTTCCCGGGGTATAATCTAGTTAATGAGAATATACGAAAGAAACTCTCTTGAAATGCCTTTTGGGAAGGACTATTAAACTCTCTTGATATTTCTTTCTATCTAATCGTCTCATCTCCACTCCTATCTTATCTACACTTCCTTCCCTCACACCCATTCCCATTCCCATTTTGCTTCTTCACTTCACTGTTAACAATGGAAGAGTTTGCTGGACACCCTGGTGTTTCTGCCTACATCAAAACCCTCCTTGTGAGGCTATTCGATGAAGGGACGTATTTTTGGACTTCTGCATTTGATCAGGAGCTTAGTAGATTGAAGAGAAGATTGTGCGATATCCAATCTGTGCTTAACGATGCTTCTCATATGGAAGTAACTAATGATATCCAATCTGTGCTCCAACATTTGTGTTATGATTTCGATGACGTAGTCGACGATTTGTGTTATGATCTCGATGGCGATGTGGCTACCAAATTAGCTATCCCACAATCAATGGCCACCAAGGTAAGAAAGCTCATCCCAAAGTTGTTGTCACCAAGTAAAACCTTGCATCCGAAGTTAGATGGTATTACCACCGGGTTACAACGTCTAGTAAAACAAATAAATGAGCTTGGTTTGAAAGATAGAAAACTAAAAGATACTAGCAGTAGAAGAAATGAAACCTCTTTGCCCGAGTTTATTGTTGTTGGACAAGAACGTCAGAAAGAGGAATTTCTCAGCAACTTGTTGCGGGATGTTCCATCACCTTATTATAACTTTAGCGTTGTACCCATAGTTGGTATGGGCGGGTTAGGGAAAACCACTCTAGCTAGACTTTTGTATAATGACACAAAAGTCAAGGATCACTTTGAACTTATGGCATGGGTAACGGTTTCTGGATTTGGTCTTTATGAGGTAAGCAAAGCCATCTTTCGATCTTTGACTAATGTGGACTCGGAATTTGAAGATTTAAGTCAGCTTGGAGTGGCTCTTGCAGAGAAACTTCAGGACAAACGATTTCTTCTAGTAGTTGATGATCTGTGGGAAGGAAACTATTATGCATGGGGACAACTACGGCATTTATTTCTTATGGTGGCTCATGGAAGTAGGATAATCGTCACAACTCGCAACCCCGAATTGGTAAATGATCTAGGTGTTTATCATATACACTATCTTGAGTGTTTGTCGCATGAAGATTCTTTGTCTCTATTGGCGCTACATGCATTGGGGGTAGATAACTTTGATTCATATCCAACACTTCGATCACGGGGTGAAGATATTGTGAAAATGTGTGGTGGTTTGCCTTTGGCTTTAAAGACAGTTGGAAATCAAATGAGGACAAAAAAATACAGAGAAGGTTGGGATGATATGTTAAATAGCGAGATGTGGGATTCACAAATGGCTGATGCCCTCACACTAAGGTACAATAATCTTCCTGCACATTTGAAGCGGTTGTTTGCATATTGTTCCTTGTTCCCTAAGGGTTTTTTGTTTGAAAAAGAGAAGTTGGTTCAATTATGGCTTGCTGAAGGCTATATCAACCAATCACATAGAGACGAGTTCCGCTATATACCGGAATACAAGGGCCTTATTTTTTTTGAGCAATTGTTATCGATGTCCTTTTTTCAGCATGCGCCTGATCACAAATCTTTCTTTGCGATGCATGATCTTATTAACGACTTGGCCACATCTGTTGCTGGAGATTGTTTTTTACTGTTTGAAAAGCAAATAGGGATGGTAGATGGAGCTTTTTTAAAGTACCGACATATGTCTTTTGCTTGTGAAAAATATGTAGGTTACAAACAGATTGAGGCACTTAAAAGGGCCAAAAGTTTGAGAACATTGTTAGTAGTATCTGCTGAGGTGGATAATCGTTGTCCTTTCTTTTACTTACCAAATAAGATTTTGGATGACATACTTCCTCACTTACCACTATTAAGGGTTCTTTCTTTGAGTAATTGTAATATATGTGAGGTGCCGGATTTCATTGGTAGTTTGAAGCACTTGAGATATCTTAATTTATCTCAAACTAAGATTAAAGAGCTACCAGAAAATGTTGGCAATCTTTATTGTTTACGGACATTGCTCGTTTTTGGATGCATGAGATTGACTAAATTACCTAAAAGCTTCCTAAACCTAAAGAAGTTGCGACATTTTGACATGAGGGGGACTCCGTTATTGGAGAATATGCCCTTGGGGATTAGTGAGTTGAAAAGCCTACAAACTCTCCCCAAGATCATCATTGGAGGTGACAATGGCTTTGAAATAACGAAGCTTGGGGGACTTACGGATCTTTGTGGGGAACTTACCATTGAGGGGCTGCACAAAGTGAAAAACCCAATACATGCACAACAGGCACAATTATATATAAAAGTGATTACTAAGTTAGTTTTGAAATGGGGTAATGTGTTTAATAGTGCTCAAAGGGGAACACTTGAAAAAGAGGTTCTAAATGAGCTGAGTCCTTCTTGTGAAATGTTGAAAGAGCTTGCAATTGTGTCTTATGGGGGAGAGGAGTTTCCAAGTTGGATTGGTCATCCCTCTTTTCTTTTTTTGACCAATGTCTCGATAGTTGACTGTAGAAATTGTCCATCTCTTCCACCACTTGGGAGTCTGCCTTTACTTAAGAAGTTGGTTATCAAAGGCATGCATGGGATTAAAATCATAGGTTCTGAATCAGGTGGATCTGTTATTGCCTTCCCTTCACTTGAAACTCTAGTCTTCGAAGATATGCCATGGTGGAAGTACTGGTTAAACAAAGGCACTACTTCAGATACATCATTTCCATGCCTTCGAGTGCTTCAAATAAAAAACTGTCCCAAGTTGATTGATGTCTTAGTGAAAGCAATGCCTTTTCTTAGGGTCTTACAAATAGGTGGATGTGGACATGAAGTGTTGAGAACTCTGGTTCAAACGGCTCCATCAATCGCTGAGTTGGAAATAGAATCTATTTCAGGGCTTACAGATGTAGTGTGGAGAGGTGTTATAGAGTATCTTGGGTCAGTTGAAGATGTAAGTATCAAGGAGTGTAATGAGATGAGGTACTTGTGGGAATCAGAGGCTGTAGGAAGTTTAGCTCTTGTTAATTTAAGGAAACTAGAAGTATTCGGATGTTCAAATTTGGTGAGTTTAGGAGAGAAAGAGGCGTATGATGATCGCGGTACCAAATTTTCATATCTTCGGAATTTAGAGGTCTGGTTTTGTGGGAGTATGAAGCGTTGCAGCTGTCCAGAAAAGATTGAAAGACTGACCATCAGTTCTTGTAGTTCACTTACCAATGTATGTTTCCCAACAGGAGGGCGAGTGCTCAAATCACTCTCTATATATGGTTGTCACGGACTAATGGAAAGGATCAACAACACAAGCATGCCAATGCTTGAATTCGTAGATATAAGACGTTGGTCGAATCTGATATCAATCAATGAACTGAATATTGGTAGTTTTCTCACCTGCCTGATGATACAAGATTGTCAAAGTCTGGAATCATTTCCTGACCTCCTGTTGCTGAAACTTACTCGTTTGACAATAGCCGATTGCCAAAGCTTGGTGTTATTTCCTGATTGTCAGCTATCAAATTGCAAGTCGTTAAAATATCTAGAAATCACAAATTGTCCAAGTATCGATGCTTCCTTTCCTCGTGGGATATGGCCTCCAGAACTATGTTCCCTTGAAATTGGGGGGGTGCAGAAGCCCATATCAGAGTGGGGCTTTCAGAATTTTCCAACTTCCCTTGTTTGCCTAAAGTTACTTGGTGAACATGTGAGTAGTAGTTTTAGTCAACTGTCGCGCCTTCTTCCTCGGTCTCTTACTGAACTTCACATTCAAGAATTTGGTGAACTGGAATCACTTTCGAGGGGACTCGAGCACCTCACAGCCCTTCAACATCTCAGCATTTACGACTGCCCAAAGATGAAAAATCTACCAGAAATGTTGTTGCCTTCACTTTTGACATTGGAAATATTCAACTGCCCAGACCTGAAAAGAAGGTGTACTGGAAGAGGCTCTGATTACTGGCCTCTCATCTCTCATATTCCCTGCATCGACATACAAGATGGGTACACGTTCATTTAATAACCTTTGTTGTTATTATTATTATTATTATTATTTTTGTTTCGATATGCACAAATTAAAATATTTGAATTTGTATTCATTCAAGACAAGTTAATTGTTTAGAAAATATGTGATTTATTATAAACACTTTTTTACTTCTTTTAAGCTATTTATTAATCTTGTTTTCAAGTGAATTATCTTTAAAATTATTTGGAAAAATATGTGGTCTCTCCTCATTATATCATTGTAAGCAGCATAGAATAATCACGGGGGAGATGAAACACAATAGAAGTAACCAGTGATTATTATGACGACAATAAACGAGCGACTACTATTTTTAACCATTTCACAATTTCTTTTAAAACAAGTGGCATATGCTAAAAACATGCAGCTGTTAAATAAAATGAAGCAGTTCCGTCAGCATTGCATTTCACTTGCGACAATTTTTATTTAGAGGCGGACCCAACAAAAATTGTGTTATAGGTCAAAAGGGGGTCAAATAAATATCCTAGGTACATCATTCATCAAACTTAGCAACTAAAAATTCACACATACTGCATTATGTAATAAGATTTGCTAGGCTACGGTGTGGTGGTGTGGAAAAGGCTGTGGAGGCCTTCCACTCCAGCCCACACCCCGTTCCAGCGTGAAACAGGGGAAATGTCCATCTACGTAGGGCAAATAAAGTAAATGATGTGGACGGATTTGATTCGGTAACGACACGGTGATACTTTTTTATTTGTCGTTGCCCCCTCCCCCTTCCCCCCAACGGTTGTTTTTTAAAATGCACCAAACTCATTAATATATACTCTATATATACCAAACATATTATTCTATTTAACCCCACACTTTGATTCTATACCCGACACCATTACCTCACATAACCATTCACTTAATCAAGAAAACGGCCAACCCGTGGACCAAAGAAGAAGCACTAGCCGTAACATTGGGTGGTTGAACGCACATGAGAACACGAGAGTTTGTAGTACGCTTCGTTCAATCCCATTTTGGGGGTAAAGTCTTAGCTGAATTTCGGGCTTTTGTAGGCGGTCGAACATATTGCGATGTTGATCAACTACATCACAAGTGGTTGGAAATCGAATCCAAGTGCGAAATGTTTGAACACATGTTCAAGGCAAATATGATGAAGCCCCGAACAACTCTGAAAAAGTTACCATTGAGGTGACTCAAGTCGACTACGTTTTCAAGTTCGACGAGAGTTCGAGTATGTTTTGTCGTAACAAATGTTACACCCTAATTATATCTAATTTAAATGCTTTAGTATAAGTATTTTAAATTATGTTTTTGTTATGTAATGTTTATTTTGTAATATTTTTAATAGGGAAATTGGATTTTAACACCCTGAACTATTGACAATTGGCCGCTGACGCACTGAACTACAAAATTGACCAACACCGCACTGTACTTTTAACTTATTGGCATGTATCACCCTCAGACTAACCATGATTAATTTTTGCTGACGTGGCATGGTGACGTGTCCATTTTTGCTGACGTGGCATGTGATGTGTCCATGCCATGTCAGCTTATTCCCCATGCCACGTCAGCAAAAATGGACACATCACCATGCCACGTCAGCAAAAATAACCATGGTTAGTCTGAGGGTGATACAGGCCAATAAGTTGAAAGTACAGTGCGGTGTTGTTCAATTTTGTAGTTCAGTGCGTCAACGGCCAATTGTCAATAGTTTAGGGTGTTAAAATCCAATTTCCCTTTTTAATATAGTGGCGGTTTATTTAATTTAGTAGCTTATTAATTATTGTAAAAAAGTAAATATTACGGTGACTTGGAACTGTCACGGGCCTACTGTCCACGTCACCACCACCCAACCCTTTTTGTTTCATGCCCCAACTATGAAGTGAATGCCAAATATGGTTCCATTCCTCTTTCCCCATCTCTCACATAAGGGCATGACCACACCGTGTAGTCTAAACAAAGATAAAAACGATAAATTAATATATAACATTTGCAAGATAAGGTGAATAGTAGATCAATTTAATTGGTCCATTACCAAATATTGGATTTTCTGTATATTTATTACTTCTTTCTTTTAATTTACAAAAGTTATTTTTTTTTTCTGCATCAAGCATATGGGACTTTCAGGTTCGAGTCCTACACAATTCAATTAAGGGAGACAGAACGCTTCCCGTGTAAGTCACGGGTACTCACGGTAACCCCACTATCAGCACAACAACAGTGTCATCGATGGTGCTGGTAGTGGGTCTGTAACGGTAACCCGTGAGTTACATCACGGTTTGGAAACCGTTTATATTATTATTTTTATTTATTTTAATGGTTTCAATTAATAAAACACAACTTAAAACATAAATTAAACAAATAATAAAAATAAAAAAAAAAACATAAACAAAAACATAATTATATTAATATTAAACATAAATAAAATACAAAATATTAAAACATAAATAAAACAAACTTAAACTTGACACAACAGTTGTCATGCCTCGACATGGTCAAAATTGTTACGGTATCAAGCCGCATAATCTACATGTGTGAACTCGATAGCCAACTCGCCTCAATGTCCGGGTACTCCCTTAAGGTGTTTGCGTAGAGGGTGCTCCACTGATCACATTTATTGTTCAGTTTGGTTCATTTGCATTGCAGGCTTTCAATGGTGCTCCACCGATCACATTTATTGTTCAGTTTGGTTCATTTTCTGACCGTTTTAGCTACGGTTTTAAATGAAAATTTTAAAATTTTTTTGACCGTTTTAGCTACGGTGATGAATGCAATACTTAAAATTTCAACCGTTTGCCTACGCAACCGTGTGACAAAAAAAACAAAAAGAAAAAGAAAAAGTTTAAATATGTATTCATTTATTTAAATGAAAAATAACTAAACGAATCAGTGAACTGCTACCTCCAAAAAACAGTTTCGGTCAAGTGAATTAGTGAAGTGAAATGATGTGGTAATGTAGGATTGGTAAAAATCAGTGAAGTTAAAAAAAAAACAAGTGGAGTGCCCCTCCCCCTAAGCCGCATTTTGCTAGCGGGAGGAATTGGCGGGATCGATATGGAACCGCTGACTTGTGGTGAAGTTTATGATTTGGGTACCGGGGTATTGAGTAAAATCCCGAATATGTCACCAGTGAGAGCTGGTGGTGCCGCAAATGCCACGTCAACAACAGAGGCGGCAACAACCAAGGCACGACCATTAGTGGCTGTTGTAGATAACGAATTGTATACCGCAGGATTGTGCATATATGGAAGTTAGAAATTATGACAAAGAAATGAATAAGAAGCAGTTGGAAGATTGCTTGAACAGTCTGCTTCGATGAACGGTTGGGGTATCGCATTTAGGGGTTGTGGTGATCGGGTTATTGTAGTTAATGGGCCCGGGTTTATAGATGTGAATTCATGGGTCCCGAGAGACAGGTCGCCTCAGTGGACCATGCTCGGGCGTAAAGAGTCGAGTAACGTTGTGTACAATTGTGTTGTTATGGGCTGTTGATGGTGGTGTTCTTCATGCGTAAACAGTCGATTGACTCCTAATTGGTTTAGGATATTAATTAGTTGTTGATACCATTGACTACACTGGTATGTAATTCTTTGTACGCTCTGTTCCCGAGTTTACTTGAGTAGGGAAAAGAATGGAAAATAACCGAAGGAAAGGAAAAGAAATGGTACATATCCTTTCCTTTCGTTTCCACCCAAATCGGAAGGAAAACTACAACAAAGGATATGGCCTAGTATTCCTTCCATTTCCTTTCTTTTTCTTTCTTATGTGAAACTCGACAACACAACATGTTTTGTTTTCCTTTATTTTCTTTCCTTAAATGAAACTCGAGAACACAAGAATGTTTTCATTTCTTTGCAAATACTTTCTTTTCTCTTGTTAAGGCTGCAAATAGAGTTGAAAACTATCAGATGTATCATCCATGGTCCTCAACTGGTAAGTTTACTCTGTTACAAACTCGTAAATTTGGTTTCAGTTGGTAACAGTTTGGGCTTTGGTTTTTGTGATAAACAAACAGGAGGACATTGACAATATGGCAGAGATGTTCAAATCATCTGTTGGTGATAAATCTGTGGCGTTAACATCAAGCTTGCTAGAGTGGGAAATATATTTCGGCACTAAAAAAGTAAGGGCCTTCTTCCTTGCAGAGATAACAAGTAGCCTATTGAAAACACTCCCATAATCCAAAATAAGCATGTTATACTACACACAGCATATTATATATATCAAAGATAGTAGAAGTGGCGGATCTAGAAGAAAAAATGAATTGCACAAAAAATGTACTTCGCCAAGAAAGTTGATCAACCTATGCTAGACCCGCCAATGGGTCAACACAGCAACTCTCAAAAATTCAAAATCGAATTTTGATTGCGATTCGTTCAGTAGTATAAAAGTGTTTCCTGTAAAATTCATTACTATAAAAATGTTGGTTCTTTATTTATTGAATTAGAACGTATTTACTTCAGAAACATTGCATTTCAATAGTGATGTATACAGTTCTTTCCTAACCCCTCATTACCAAACCCATCTATACTGTAAAATTTATAAATGGGTATCAAGAATACATGGTTTATTTGCATGATTTTTGAAAGAACTAGAAGGCTTACATGAAAATTTAGATTGAATAGAGGAAGGTAGAGAGACGGTTGATGGGGGAAGAGAATGAGATAGCAGTGGTTAACCAGAAAACAAATCCATATCTCGTTGGGTAATCAAACACTCACTGGTTGGTTGACGCACTAAAATTTATGTGTGTTATAAAGTATAAACCGGACTTCCCAACAAGCGAATCTGCAAGTTAAGGTTGTGGTATTGTTATTGATTGGCTTAACACACCCGAGGCAACAACTACAAAAACATAGCAAACATCATTAGGCATAATGTTGCAAAATGTAATTGAAAATGAGAATACGCCAGCAGATTAAACACAAAGATACATAATCAAACCTAAATAATAAACCTTTGAGAATATGTAAAAAAAGTCACTAAAGATGTAATTCAGCTAGATAGAAAGATATTAAAACGAACGCAAAAATACTCTCAACAAAAAATGCTAAAGATAACAAAATTCTACAAATAACTGTCGTGATAAATGAAGTTGTACAAGAAACCGAGGAAAAGTTCCAGTAACAACCAGGTCTTCTAATAACACTGAAAGATTCATGTTACACATTCTACCGGACTGAACATAAATTTATAAAACGACTAAAAGGTTCCAGTAACAACCTGGTCTTCCAAGCCTAATCAGCATACGTATAAAATAATGCAATGAACTATTATATGACAACTAAAGAAAAACTTTTGCGGCCTGAATGAATGTTCATCATATAAGTCGCACACTTGCAGCGTAGCTAAGAATTCAGGACAGTTGAACATAACGGATAGCTCAAGTCAGCCTAAGACACTCACATAGCAACTGGCCTCACTAAAACCTACTGATTCCAAATACATTAACTGTTTTTGGATACAATGATCAAAAGACAATCTAACACAAAAAAAAAAGAACAATCCATCTCAGTAATAAACGAACATTTATACGTGCCGTCTTCCGCTTGTTGCTTTTGGGTGTAAATTTTATGGTCAAACTGCTGACTTTTTAAAGTCAAGGTCAACATGTGTGACCAGTAGTTTAAGAAGCAAGAATTTCACTATCCTATTGCTAAGTTGTGTCACACCTCAGAAATCGCAACGGAAATTAAGCATGGGCGGTGTAACAGACGTTGGTGACAGTCAACAATTAAGCAAACAACATAACAAAAGTGGATACCATAAGATTAAAAGTTAAGTAATTTGTTACAAAACATTGTTAAAATCTATATTTATATAAAAGTCGTCATCACAACTTCATAACCATATTTAGGTCCCCACAAGATCGATGATATTCCCAGTGTCACGTTCACATGCTTGCCCTAAAAACCCATCTCATATTTCCCTCACGTGCATACTAAGTACCTTAAAAATATACCCAATTAAAAACATCAGTAAAACTGGTGAGTTCACACGTTTTTCAGTTCACAAAGAATTAATTTTATTTCCAAACCGTTTGTGATAATATCTATAGCCTGTAACTTTTTCGTAGGTTTGCAAGGCCTAACGACA
This sequence comes from Ambrosia artemisiifolia, assembly GCA_032199755.1. Classification (NCBI taxonomy): domain Eukaryota; kingdom Viridiplantae; phylum Streptophyta; class Magnoliopsida; order Asterales; family Asteraceae; genus Ambrosia; species Ambrosia artemisiifolia. The sequence continues at coordinate 40,083,076 of CM063512.1, forward strand.
TGATAGCAACCTAGAACCCATAATCAAGCCAAGACTAACCCATCAGAATATATTCCCTTGTAATCCAATCCAGGATATACCCAAACCAGTGCGACTGGTAGCAAGGGGTGGCTGTCACGCCCAATAGATCTACCAATATACCCATGTTGGCTCCGGTGCAAATACCAGAGTTAATGATTATAATGTTAAGGGGGTAATCCTACAACATTTGTCCTAGGCCATCACATAGTTACTAACAGTTAAAATATCTATCACAAACATGGCATGTTTCTCCCCGATATTTAAAAACATAAAAACATTTAAAAGGGGCCGTGAAACTCACCTCAAGGTTCGTCAATATAGCTAGCAATTAATGTCCGAGTTAATCTCGACCTAACCGTTCCCTATACACAAGGGACACCTTTATGGTCAATTTTTATGACATACCCGTGAGTTATTTACCTAACTCACATGACTATCAAGTCTATTCACTACAAGAAAACAGAGCAATAGCGGCCACATATGTCGCCGCTATTGCTAACGCAGGTCGCCGCTATTGCTAATAGCGGCGACTGTCGCCGCTATTTGTCATGTCGCTATTGCCTTGACGCTATTGCTCCTTGTGTGGCCGCTATTGCTTTTTGTCGCCGCTATTGCTCAACATCAATAGCGGCGACAGTCGCCGCTATTTCTTGTGCCACGTCACTACATGGCCATATTATTAGTGGCGACATGTCGCCGCTAACAACCTTTTTTTTTGTACCTGCTAGTGATATTTAAATACCGAAAAACCTACTAGTGATATTTAAATACTGGAAAACCGAAAAAAGCATAAAATATTTTACATACGCATCCCAAATTCGAATATATCATCCTAAAATCGTTTACATGAACCATACTAAACACATAATATCGCACCTACGTATCATAATCATCATCATCGGTGTTATCATTCCCTTGATCTTCTTCATGATTTTGGTTTCCCAAGTCCGGTGTCGCAGAACCTGACATTATCATCCGCATCATTTCATTTCTAAATTGCGGGTTTTCCAACAAACTCGCAATTTGCTCCTACAAAAACATCAACACCAATCAATTTTTTTCAAAACTATAAACACATAACAATTGAGTCAAAACTACACACACATATCAAATGGGTCGCGACTACAAACATTTACCAAATGGGTTAACACTATAAACATATACCAAAATGGGTCAAAACTATAAACATATACCAAATGGGTCAACCCTACAAACATACCAATTGGGTCAAAACTACAAACACATACCAAATGGGTCGCGACTACAAACATATAACAATTGGGTCAAAACTAGAAAAACATTTACCAAATGGGTTAACACTATAAACATATACCAAATGGGTCAAAACTATAAACATATACCAAATGGGTCAAACCTACAAACATACCAATTGGGTCAAAACTACAAACACATACCAAATGGGTCAAACCTATAACATACCAATTGGGTCAAAACTACAAACATTTACCAAATGGGTTAACACTATAAACATATACCAAATGGGTCAAAACTATAAACATATACCAAATGGGTCAAACCTACAAACATACCAATTGGGTCAAAACTACAAACACATACCAAATGGGTCAAACCTACAAACATACCAATTGGGTCAAAACTACAAACATTTACCAAATGGGTTAACACTATAAACATATACCAAATGGGTCAAAACTACAAACATATACCAAATGGGTCAAACCTACAAACATACCAATTGGGTCAAAACTACAAACATATACCAAATGGGTCAAACCTACAAACATACCAAATGCGTCAAAACTAGAAACATCTACCAATTTTTTCAAAACTATAAACACATACCTGAGTAAATTCTGATGGAGGCGTCTTCTCGGTCGGTTGTGTCGGTGTTAAAGAACCTTCTCTTGGACAAGGGTTAGGGCCAAGCCCGCGAGTATGTCCACGTCGCTTACCGAACACTTTTTCAAATATGGAAATTTTGTTGACCTGTTGTGAGGAACAACCTTCTTCGTTTCTACGTTGATTTTGAGACTCAAACTCTGCCACCAACTTGCGCTGTATTTTACAAAGGTGATTCAATAGATTTATAGATATATATATATATATATAATGAGAATTACATTCTAAATAAATACTTACATAATTTTCTTCATTCTGCGGGCTATCAAAACGTCCTTCTCTATCAGTATGACCAGCACGGTATCCATCATACCGTTCTAGGTTCTGTTAACATTAGAACTTAGATTAAAAATTAAATAAACATTAGCGTGTGTGTGTGCGTGTGTGTATAAAGCATTACCTGCTTGAAACAAGCACTAGCATAAGAGGTTGTTCCACCTCGGTACGTATGCAGCTGTTTTTTGTGGGCTGCTGCGTTAATAGCCGACTTGTTCTGATGTTCTATGGTCAAGAAATGATCAACTGCCTTCTGCCAGTTTACATTGCTCATATCATCGGGGACACTGGCCCTTGCTCTTTCCCATTATAACCTCCCCGGCGAAGAAACTCAGCTTTTGCCTTGGACTTGCGGTTGTTGTATGTCTTTTGGATCTTACAATTGATGCTACCTTTTTTCTGGCTGGCTAGATCATCTTATTCAACCGCTGTAAGATTAAAGTTTTCCTAAAAATTAAATAAAACAAGTTAGTCAAGTAAATGAAACAAGTTAGTTAAATATAAAATATTATTATAAATCATTTACATTCAGATGCACAAATAAAGCATTCCTGTAGTGTGCGGGGACATTCCTAAACCCTTCTCTATCTAATGGTATGTGGCGCCACATATACAAACCCAACTCCCGAGTAAAAAGACCGCCATTTGTGCCAATAGGCATATTTGTTGCCTCCTCATCAAACGTCAGATCTAATGGTCGACCACCTTCGTCAACCAAATCGCATAATGCAAGGTTTTTAGCCTTGCCCCTTGTTTTCTTTCGGGGAACTACAATTACAATTAAAAATTAATAGTCACTTTATATATAATCAACGAAGTAAAAATAGTAAACACTGATTTATCATAAAGCTTACCATCCGCCCCATGGCCTCGCCAGAAGTCATCACCACCAAGAGGTGGTGGCTCCTCGGCTCCATCCCCGCCGTGCTCACGACCGATGACATCGGCCATCATATAAACGAGAACAATCCAAAGCTATAACATTTCCTGCAATCAGAATTAAAAATTATTAGCTAGTCACATTATTATATATAACAAATGAAGTAAAAATAGTAAACATTGATTTATTATAAGACTTACAACAAGTGTTTCTCAATATTAATTACAATAGCTCTTTTTTTTAATCACACTCTCCGTCAGATACTCTAGTTTCTTTGTCGGAAGCTCCCGTGTCATAATCAGGATCGTCCTCATCATAATCAATCTCATAGTCAACCACTTGGTTATCGACTGCCGTCGGGGCACTAACTTCAATTAAATTCTCACTTTCTTTAACATGAGAAGACATGCTTTGAAAGTATTGGCGGAAGTCGATGAAAAGTGGACTATTAGATGAAGAGTTACTATGAACAACGTCAAGATCTTCGACTAAGTCATTGTCGACATTTTGAACATTTTCAGGTTGCTGAGGTCGATCCCAAATTTGTCGGTGATTAACATTCTCGACGACCCGCCTATGTTTATTGGTTTGGTTTCCTCGAGAAGGTTCTTCGATGTAGAACACTTGCTTGGCTTGCGAAGCAAATATGAGTTGATCTTCTTTGTCCCATTCGTGTCGAGTGCTGATACTGGTGATGTTATTTTCATTTGTAACACCCACTCGAGTATTGAACCACTTGCATCGAAATAGGACAGTTGAATAATCATTTGGATAGCGTAGTTCAATAATCTCTTCTAATATGCCGTAATATTTCTCACCGTTCTCTCCCTCCGTTAGAACCCAGAGTTTTGTGTTGTTCGTTTTGTGTCATGCTCAAATACCATAAACCTAACACCATTGACTATGCAAGCAGTGTATGTAGAAGCCACTACTTTTGCACCCAATGAAAGAGCATACAACTCTGGGTGGAATTCGGGAGAATTTTCTTTCTTCATAAGATAAACCTAACAAATACGGAGTAATAGTGTTTGTTATATATGTATTACCTTCTCGAGAAACCACTCCGGAAATTTAGTTTTAATATCATCTTCGGGATATTTAGATTTGAATTCACTACATTTAATAAAAAATTATACAAGTAAAGAAATTTACACTACTAGAAAAATTACCTATCTTGACACACATTTAATGACACGCGATGATTCATGACACTCAAAAGCGTGTGTCATTAAAAATGGGTCGGCTTTTAAAAAATATGGATAAACAATGACACTTTTTTTATGTGTCAACAAGCTAATGTCAAGAGTTCAAAAAACATGACACATACCAATTGTGTCATGTTTAGTGTCAAGATTTCACACATTTTATTTCCCTCCCGCCCTCTCTCTCTTGATCGATTATTATTTCCCAGCAACAAAAGACCTTTCAAAAACCCCTCATAATCAAACCCTAATAATCAAACCCCCACAAGCGTCTGAAGCTGAAATCCTTTTATTCTTGTATAAAGTATAATCATCCTCTACAATCCTCTACATTGTTCTCATCCCTAACCCTAGAGGTAAAGTTTTTGTCTAAGTTTTTTGGTCGAATAATCATATGCTGAGGTAAAGTATAATCACAATCGTCTTCTACATTGTCAGAATATAATCGTCTGAATCTTTGCATCAATCGTCTGAATCTTTGCAACCTTTTGTTTTGTCTCAGCAGCAACTTTAGCTTCTGTCCTGTTTCGCCAACTGGAATTTCCTTTAATTTCTAGGGGCGGTTTGAATTTCCTTTATGTACTGAATAATGGTTTTTGTTCGTGTCTAGCCCAAAAGATAATAAAGGTTTGGTTTTTGTTAATATTTTGTTTAATATTTGTTTAGTTATGTTTCAGTTAGAAATTAAGAAATGGGTTACTTGTAGGGTTTGGTTTGGGTTCAGATAGAGAAGTAGGAGATGGCACTACTTCTGTGGTCATTGTAGCTGCTGAGTTACTCAAGGTATTAACATTCACATTCTAGTGCATTAATCTTTTGCGTTGATATCTTTTCATAAAGGAATTTGACCCTTGTTATAAAAAGCTTATTGATCTATTGTCATGATTATTCTGCAGAGAGCAAATGACCTTGTGAAAAAATAAGATTCACCCAACATCTGTAATCAGTGGATACAGAGTGAGTTGATCAATTCTTCAGCTTCTTTACAATACTCTTTTGATAAGTCTTGCTCATGCGGTATACTTTTTATTTTTATCTTGGCAGCTTGCAATGAGAGAAGCATGCAAGTATATCGAAGAAAAGCTTGCGATTAAGGTAATAATTTTATATAGTAATATGTGAATATGCCAAATATACTTTTTACTTAGCAAGTGTTCGGAAAGTAGGTGTTCGGAAAACCTACTTTCCAATTCCAACCATGTAATCTTCAGTTAGTAGTATGATGCGTGCGTTTAATTACTACAAAAAAGATGAACATTTAGGACTAAAAATTCAGTCTTTGATGCATCCAAATCAGTCCCCAATGGTTATCGAGGACTGATTTCGCCAGTCCCGAGTCAGTGGCGGATACTTAGTCCTAGATAGTGGTTTTAGTAACTGAATATCAGTCCCCATTGCGTGTCACCTACAGAAACACAACATAGTATTCTGAAACAGCAGTTGTGTTTTAAGTGGAAACAATTGTGCCATCCTCTGCTACCAATATCATCCAGTGATCTTGTTTACTCGAAAGCACAGATTTTGCTGGCACAGTCACTTTTAATTACCTTTTTCATCCCCATTAGCATTTAAAATGGAAAACAAAACCACTGGTTGTGCCAAACTTTTGAAGTGTCTTTGAATTCTATGAACATGTGTAACAGAAAACTATGCTCAGAAACTTAAATGCAAAATTGAACATTAAAGAATCTGTGAGTATTGCGACTTCAGTTTGCATACGACTAACTATGCTTCTGGTTTCTAGTTATTTAGGGTTAAAATCTAGAGATACATGTCAAATATTGCAGTAAGAAAATTGATTATTGAGATGGATGTAAAATTGCGTACCTTTCCATGATTCAAATTCTTGTTGTCACATTAATCACCTTCGAAACGCAAGTCAATCATCCCCAAAATCAATTTTTTGAGTCTTCAAAGTTGCTAAGGAACGATGTTTGCTATAAACAAAAGACCAAGTAATGGTTCAAAAAGGTTATCACTTCTTTAAAACCGAACTGTTATCTTAGATAGCCAACTAGATGGATCAAAAGCACAATAATCTTGTAATTCTTTTAAAAAATACGGTAGAATCTATTCGGAAACTCAATATCAGTTCTTGATTCAACCCGTTTTTGAAATATTAAGAACTAATTTTTAGTCTATAATACGTTCCTTTCATATTAGTAACTGAAGATCAGTTGCCATACATTTACACCATTTTCATTACTTATTTGCGACTGGAATTCAGATTAAAATTATCAGATTTTGTGTACCAAACTAAGGGTTGTTTTAAAGCAGGACTTATTTCATGAGAGAAATGAAATTTGATTTGGGATTGAATATGGGCAGACACAGTTCTGAATGGGTCTGAAGTTCAAAAGACGAGGATATAGGCCCGTTCGAGTCGAGGAAAAAAGCTTTGAGCTCGGTATCTGTGGTACTAGAAGGCTTTGCACATCACCGACCCTGCTGGCCTCTACTTCGAGCCAATACTATGTTGACTCCATCAGCATTGGAAGCCAGAAAAATGTCAGGTAAAATGGGCCATGAACCTACCCAACCAGGCTGCACCCGAAACACCACGGGCTGTGACCCATTCGTCATCTAGCAATGATGGTAGCCCAACGAGTTTGGAATTGAATTCAAGATCTGAATGCAGCGTGTTTACAGACACAAGTAATGAGAGGAACACACCTAAGAGTCATGAGTTGCCTGAAAGCTTAAATCTTGTACTTAAAACTAACTCATCGCGCTGCCAATGGATTGAGTTTGATCAACTCAAAGCCTCAACTTCTGAATTTGCCTCAGGTAACTACGCGTTCTTAATTCGTTTTATGGGTTGTATCTTCTTGAAGTGTTGTGTTGAGTTTCTTGATACTTGTTGCATTTTTTCAAGAAACCGAAAACTGTCCAAACTGATATGGAAATTATTATGTATTTTCTATAGTTAAGCATTTTATTGCTAACAAGTTTATTTTTTCCGATTGCATGTTTCAAGAAACAAAACTAGGCCGACGTTTGGCTTAAAGTTAAACAAGACAACTCGACTTGACTCATCTATCTTAAAGATATGAAACTTGAACTCATGTTCAACTTGTGAAAAACTCGAGTTAGGTTGTCTATTTTTACAAAATTAATTTTTAACATCAAATAACCAGTAGTATAAAAAGCTAAATTTAATTGAATTGAATTTGGGGAAACGTCAAACGATTTTATTATGTCTTTTTGTTGTAAATTGTCGTCATAAATTGTATGCACCTTTTGTTAGTTTTTGGCCATTTATTTGCGATACTCATATCTTTTCTTTAGTACTTGTGTTTTTTTGCTTTGTTCATCCAAGGGTGTAACCGAAAGGGTATTGGCAAGTCAAGCTACTGGTTGGGCAAACTCTAAATAATCTATTCATTAAATGATGGTTTCTCTTGTGTCATCAACGGATATGAAGTTCATAAAGCCTATGCCCATGGATCCAGAGTCTAGAAGGCTAATTCACCGGATGGAGAAAGGCATAAACATTTAATTATTCTATGTGCTTTAGTATTTTTTTTTCTATTGGTAGTTTGGTACTTGTTTCTCTTTTGTGACCAACAATTAAGCAACATCTTGTTTTTTTCAGGTGTATATGATGCTTTGCAGAAGATATGATCTCAAGTACAGAGGGTATTAGTATTTTCACAAATCTTTCATTGGAATCTCGGTAAAAAACATTGAAAATTCTCCAATCCGCTCCAAAGGTAAGTCATAAGATTTATATAAGAGTTTGTTATACTATTATGATACTGTTTTACTGTTGTCTATAAAGAAAAAAACTCTTAATATTTAATATGCACACCTTCTAATTTTTATCTCATGGGTACTATCAAAAAGTATTATGTAAAATATTTTTTCCTGATAAGGCTTTAGCATTGGTTTTTGGTTATTGCAAAAAGCTAAAGTTCTTTTTAAAGTGTTGTTTTATGAATTCGGTAAAATATATCTTCTGCTAGATCTTGATAATAACGTGATAGTTGCAAGGGCAAATTGCAAATTATATTTCATTGATTGCAACACATAAAAGTGCAACTTTCATTTCCTTAGTAAATGGTAGTCAAATTGTAAGATAACGGGTCAAATAGAAAGGGCCAGTAATTTATATTTTGATTCCAAATTAACCATTTACTGGCCTCACTTGCAGAATGCTACCCAGAAAAGCCAGAAGGTTTTTGTTCATGTGCCCTCTGAAATTGATGCTCATGAAGTTGAAGAAATTGGTAAAGCTCGGCATGTTTTTATCCGTGAAGAATGGTCAAGTTATGCCGCGACCTTCATTTTTAAGTGATCCGTATGTTTAGGTCTAGATCGACTAACGTAGTGTATTGACACAATGTTTTTGTAACCGTTAATACTTGTGGTAGGATTTGAAAAATGATTGTAATGGGTTTTTTAGTGGTATATATAATATATGCAGTTTTATTATCAAATTTATTGATTTTATATAATTATAAATTTAAATATAAATCCAGGTATATTAGTCATTTTGCAAAAAAAAATAAAATTTAGGTTAAAAAAACATGACACGCAAAATGAGTGTCATAAAAGTGTGTCGTAAACGGGTGTCAAGAATGTATGTCATTAAAGAGTGTGTCATAAATGCGTGTCAAAAAGTGTGTCATAAAGGAGTGTCATCAAGGCGTGTCATTAAAAGATGACACGCGCTTACATGTCATAAAAATTTAATGCCGTGTTCTTCCTTGACATTTTGCTGTGTGTCATAAACACCCTTTTATGACACGCAATGCGCGTCAAAATAGGGGTATTTTTCTAGTAGTGTTAGTTTTAATATGATCTTCGAAATGTGTTGAAAATTACATAAAAGATAGAAACACTTACTTCATATAGCCCCTCACTTCTTCGCAATTATCAAAGACAAACAATTCTATCTTGAGTTTGTCGTCTAGTGAAAGATGTTTGACCTTGGTTGCGCTTATCGGGCGACATTTAGACTCAAACACCCACAACTTTCTTTTTTCAATAACAACATCCTCATTTATATCAGGCTTATTGAACTTAGTCTGAACATTTTGAAGGTACATTGAACAAAATGTTAGAGCTTCTTCAGCTACATAACCTTCAGCTATACAACCTTCTGGCCTTGTCGGGTTTCTGACATAGTTTTTTAGTTTTTTCATATACCTTTCAAATGGGTACATCCATCTCATATATACTGGACCTCCAAGAATTGCTTCATCAGGTAAATGCAAAACCACATGAACCATAATGTCAAAAAACGCCGGAGGATAAATCAACTCTAACTTGCACAAGATTATACGAATAGCTTCCCTCGCTTTCTTCATATCTTCCACTGATAGTGTTCTGGAGCACAGTTATTTAAAGAACGCACAAAGGTCTACTATTGGCGTATAAACATCTTTGGCCAAAAACCCTCTAACCCCAATGGGTATCAATTTTTGCATGAGAATATGAAAGTCATGAGATTTCAACCAGTAATATTAGAATCATTATCTGTCACCCTCTTACTGATATTAGATCCAAACCCATCTGGTAATTTAACCTTTTTTAACCACCTACAGAAAAGCTTTCGGTCACCGACCTTAAATGAGTATTTTGGGTGGGGACTAAAGAACTTGTTTCCCTTTTTTTTTCAACCATTGCGTCTTCCGAATCTTTAGCTTTTCTAAGTCTGCTCGTGCGTTTGGTGTGTCTTTGCTCTTATCGTTCATTAGAAGAGTACCAAGCAAACTGTCGCGCACATTTTTCTCGATATGCATTACATCTAAGTTGTGTTTCAGCTGCAGAGAAGACCAATACTCAAGTTCATAGAATATGCTTCGTTTGGACCAGTTCAACTCGAAGTCTTGCCGATTAGGGTTAGTGTTGGATCAGTGGCCTCTTTTAACAACACTTATGTGTTACAGATTTATGTAAGAGTTAATGAGCAGCGGAATAATAAGTGTTCAAAGATTAAAAGATCACTTTTAAGAGGAGTTATTACTCCCCCTTGACTGAGTATTGAATGAGAAACAATAAATACAGTTCAAGTATAAACCAGTAAAGCAATTTATGTTTCTCAGATGTGAAATGGATTATAAGTTCAAAGCCCGAAGTGTAACAACCCGACCCGATGGGGGCTGGTCGAAACGACAGTTTGGTAACAGACTTGCACAACGGAAGCAACGATAACTAATATTTAAATGTTATATACAATTTCTAATCCAAAAATATAAATACATCACTTAATAAATACACTATTAACTATGCAGGACGTATCGCGACGGTCGTCGTAGCAGTGTAATCCACTAGTCGATCCAATCTCTATCATGCTTATCTCTAATCCACATTTAGCTATCATATGAACATAATCCGTATGCTCCATAATCATCCGAATGCAGTACCTGAACACATGCTTAAAAGAGTTTGGGTCAGCAAAAATATGCCGGTGAGTCCGTGTAAGTAGTTAAGTAAAACCAAAATAGTTTATCAGTTCGAAAATAAGTTTACATAGTTCAGAACATGGTGATGTACAAGTATCACACCTCAATCCTAACACGGAATCCACCTACTTCCATTATGGATTCCCTACGGCATAATATATGCCGCAACGGTCCGCAGACCTCAGTGGAGGGTTTTCCGGGCTTCCGGATCCACTGTGCGTGGGGGATTCCCCAAGTAGTACTACCCATACATTAAGTGGCCCAACTCCCTTGGGTTAATGAGTGTGAATCTGGTTTTGGGAGCACCTTGTCACATCAAATAAGTTTACACACACAAGCATATGTTCACCCCAAAACAGTAAAACAAAAAGGGGAAGTACACGAACTCACCTTTGGTTGCATAATAATGGTATCCGGTGTCTTGAGTCTGTCTATTCATCATATGCCAAGTCCTATCATGATCACAAGTATTAGCGCGTGTAACCAAGTATCGGGGTTACACGTGTGGATGACTGGGACCTCTCTAAATCCTAATGGTTTGTCAAATCGTTCAATTTATACTTGGTATGTTATACTTATGTCGTAGTACTCCAAGTGCCACTACCTTTGTATACATATTACAGCCATCATTACTTCTAATCTTAATTATTACATTCGGGTCGTACATATCCGTTATGACATTAGTTATTCTTAAATCTCAAGTAGTTTAATATAATTCTTAATGTTGAATATCTTTAATGTCATGCTTATATTCCTAAGTTCAATCATATACAATCAATCATGTCCGAATACTAACCTTCATCGTCTTACTAGTTTTCGCGTTCATACAGTATATCATAATTATGAGTCCCATTAGTCATACAATGTCTCTTGTATCCTAATAATCGGTCCTAAGGTTCCAAGTCTTAATCGTCCATGTGTCCAATTATGCGTATATAATCGTCGTCTTATCATACACTTATTATTAGTTCATAATATATATTAGAATAGCAATCCATTATTTGGTCTAAATGGTCGGTTCGGGTCCAATATATTATCCAAGTCCCACACGCGTAGCCTATAATAGTTATACAAAAGTCATCATTCTAAATAGTTCGGGTCCTCGCTTTGTACCTCTCGACACGCCTCCGGTTTGACCATGTTGACTGGTCAGTTGACCAGAGTTGACCATTGTTGACTGAGCGTTGACCTGTGTTGACTTTCCTTGACTATTGTTGACCTGATCAACTGCCTTGTTCCAAACACCACCTTTACCATTTGCTACTCGAGGTGACTGTCTGTACCCGTGGCCAACACCCAAAGATCAAACCCTAAACTGCCGCTGCCATTACCCTATAACTATACCACCTCCGTGACCCTGCTGACTATCAAACTCCTCTCCTGAACCACCACCGTGCACAGTATCGAACCACCATTGGAACCCACAGTTCATCACCAATCGCTGCTGTTGCTTGGAATCACCACTGTTGCTCGATCTCTCCACAGTCCACACCACCCTCACCGTCGCCGCCACCATCATACTAAACCCCCATCCATCCATCATCATCGTAACCCAACCAAACTACCTCAATAATACTCCAATCCACAGAAATCAGTAAAAAGAACGGAAATCTAGGAAGATTATCAGATCTTACCTAACCTTTGAACCCCTATTCTGAACCCTAGATTCACCGCCGCCACTGCCGTCTTCTGCTGTCACCGGTGGTCGGAAGTCGACCTGTTTCCTTCTCATCCCTTCTCTCGGCTCCCTCTTTCTCCTCTACTTCAATCGGTCTCACTCTCTCTTCTACCAATTACTCTCTTTCTCTATTTCTTGATTCTCTCTGATCGGTAAAGTGGGTGTGTGGTTGTTGGGGGTTGCTCCACTGTTGAACTACCGAGATCCTCCCTGCTCCGCCTCTTATCTCTCTCTAGAATCTTAAGGGTGGAGTGAGTGTGTGATGGTTTAAGAGGTGGGGGTGGTTGGTGTCGGGTGTGCCGCCGGGGACCACCGCCTGCGGTGGTGGTGATTCATCCCTCATCCGATCTCTCTCTCTAGGTTATACGTATGTGTGTGTGAAGTCTGATAAACACACAGCTATGTGTGTAGATGGTTTGTGTATGTGGTGTTGTGTCAAATAAATAGATGGGTGGGTGTATGGGTGTTTCAAGATTAGAGTGCCATGGGGCACATGGCACTCATGCCATGTGTCCCATGGTGACTAATCACCATGTTCACGGATCGGGTTCGTTAATACGTTTTAGATCGGTCTCGCAACGTGTATATACGAATAATAATTACATATACTGATTCGGGTTTTGATTTCGTGTATAAATGTGCTGTTATAGTTCTCTAAGCGCGAAAAATTCTGGCCCCTAGGACCGGGTTGTTACACGAAGGATTTCAATTAGTTTCAAAGAAATTACAAAATATCACATATCTAAAATAGATGAACAAACTCATCTATTTATAGACCAACATACTAAACTGTTGTCTGAAGTAATCTAAGATATTTAACAATGATATTATGCTAAGATAAGCCTACAACAGTCTGTACATTGAAACTTGAAATCAAGACTTTAACAAAACAATATAATACTAAACTGCTGATGTCTTCAGTCGGTTAGAAGCTTCTGATGAGTGACAAACTGCTGATGAGTAGTTTGTCTTCAGTAGTTCTTAAGTGTAGTGTCTGGTTAGACTTCAGAACTTCTGATGAGTTACTCTTCAGTACTTTGTGATTTTGTTCTTCAGTACTTCTTGTTTCTTCTTCAGCAGTTGTTTCCATACATAAGCAGAATATGAATTTGGACCAAGGTTATCAAAAGGTGGTTTCTTCAATCCTCTTTGTCCCAACAATCTCCCCCTGGATTGATGAAGCCAAAACCTTATCCAATCTTTATTGTTGATTCTTTCTCTCTTCTAATATCCTCTAGATTTCTGCTGTCATCCGGGTAGTAAGAGTACATCTTTGTTGCTCAGTGAGAGATCCCAGTTTAGGTGTAAGATGTTGAATTGTAAGAAGGTCTTTGGAAGATAGAACACTCAACTCCTTTGAGTTTTTGTAGACCTTACTTGAACGATCTCTCCTGGTCACTAGTACTGAGTTGGAATCAGTAAATGACCATTTGATAATGTTTACCTTTGACCTGTCAAAGTCAGAGGCCTAGGAAACCAAGCCTGTTTCCTGAGGTAAACCTGAGGATGATTGAGGAATGTCTTCAATTTCAGTGACTCTCAGGTGAGATTCTTGACTACCTTGAAGTTCAACACCACTTTGAATAGGAATGTTGGGCAAGTGATGTTCTGTTACAACTCTTGTATGTGACTTCTCTTGAATGGATTGTTGTAACTGATAAGCATAAGTAGCCTTGTCTCTGAATTGTGTAAGCAAAGGTTTTTCTTCTACATCAAAGTCACCATGCACTAACTGATTTCCTTCCAAGAGTACCATCTTGAAATCAGTCTTCACAATGGGTTCTCCCTCTGCTTTTCTCTTTGTGGCAGGCTTTCTTAGTGCACCAGAAGATCTCCTTATGATTCAAGTTTGTTGGACTTCAGGAGTTTCAAACCTTTCTGGCTCTGCAGCTTTGCTGGCCTTGTACTTCTTGTAAGTCTCATATAAAGTTTGCTCTTTCCACTTTGAGACTGAGGCCTTTGAACCATAGCCATTTGCCACCAGTTCATCTACAATCTCTGCTCTTTTGGCTTTCCTCTCTTTCTCTGTTGCTAATCTATCAGATAGCATTTGTGCTCTTCTAGTGAGTTCTTCTGTAGAGAGTCTTTTGAGAGCAACTTGTTTGGATTTGGAGTTCTTTGTAATAAATGTGATCAGCTGTGCCCTTTTGTCTTCTTCTGCAACAGCTTCAAGTGCTCTCTCTTCAGCCTCAAGCTCATCAAGCTTTTCTTGATACTTGATCAATTTTTCTTGAAAGTTCAGATCATCTCTTGTTTCCAGGCTGTTCCATACTTTGTCTTCCTTAGCCTTCTTTGCAGCCTCTTTCAAACTCTTCTCCAGTAGTTCTTTAGACATGGCAATGGGAGTAGGGTTTAAAACAGTTGTGGAAGTTGTTGTTGGCATAGGAATGGAAGCAGGTTCTCTATCAGGTGCCTTAGAAACTTCTGATATTGGTTTGGAAGGTGAAACTGCTGATGGTTTAACTGGGCTCACAACTACTGAAGGATTGTCTTCAGCAGTTTGAATAATAGGATCAGCAGTTTCTTCTTGAGCCTTAGATGATGAGAACTCCTGAAAGATTTCTTTTCCTGGTCTTTGGATTAGCTTTTCAGCTTCAGGATTTTCTCTAATAGCAACTTCAGGTTCTGGTTCCTTAGTCTTCTCCCCCTTTTTGGCTTCATCCACTTCTGGAAGCCTAATAGAGTGAGAAGTTGCAGCAGACAACCTTGCTAACTGATCTTGTGTTTGATCCATCTTCTTGTTCAGTTCAGCAAGTCTTGAATTGATCAACCCAAATTGGTTGTTGGCCTTCAACTCCCAAGCAGTTGTGAATGTTTTGAGTTGGGCAGTTATAATCTCTTTCATTGTCTGGAACAGGGGACCATCTGGGCTGCATAGCTGGTTCAGGTCTATGCTTGAAAGCCCAGTGAATTGGGTAGGTTGTTTTTGTGAAGGGGGTGTTTTTGGGTGATCCTCAGATTTCTCTGAAGATGCCACTTGTGGGGATTTTTGGGCTAAGTGGTCTTTAACCTGATCTTTGGTGACCAGCTTCTTGAGCTTGGAGACCTTAGATGCAGGACCTTCAACTTCAACCGTCAATTCAGTTTGTGGAATGTTTGATTCATCATCCAAACTAATGGAATCATCTGAATCCCTGATAGTGTCCTCAGAGAGGGCAGGATCAGTTAAATCATGAGCTAGCACCAAACTAGTCTTCTCATGAACCTCTTTGTCTTGGAACTGAGGTTTTCCTACTTCAGGCACTAGGCCTTCATCAGTAGTTGCCAAATTTGAGGTCTTAATTATGTTACTACTGTCCTCAGGTTCACCACTAGGTGATAAATGAGTAGTAGCAGCCTCAAAAGTACCAAGAGTTTCTAAGTTTGGGCTTATAAACTCTGGTCCATCCTCATCTCCCTGGTTTGGGCTAATAAGGTCCACATCCATGTCAAGTGGAGAAGGCATCTCCCCAATTTGATGTGTTGCTGGGGGAGTGACATGTGTTGGATGGGATCCTTTTAGTCCTGAGAGAAGTTAGGCAATTTCTATGGTTGTGTGGGAAGGTTCAGGTTCAGTAGTTGTAATGGGTATGTGTTCAGTAGTTTGTAAGGGTTCTGGTTCTGGTTCAGCAGTTTCAAAGGTTGGGTCAGTAGTTACAGCTTTCTTAAATCTTTTTCTTTTGAAAATAACTGTAACTGGTTTTCTTTTAGGAGGTGGAGAAGGTGTGTGCTGAGAGGATGTTTCAGCCACATCCTTATCAAGTGCAGATTGCACATCAGCAGTTTCAGGGATCTCCACTTCCTGGACTGTCTTTTTCAAGGGTTTGGTTGGTTTTTGTTTTTGCTGTTTTGGCTTTTTGGTTTTCTTTTTGGGTTTGGAAGATGTGGGTTCCTTAGGGATTGGTTGTTCTTCCCCTTGGTCATCTTCTAGCACAAGTGCTGGTTTATTGTGCCTAGAGAATACTTGTGAAGTCAGTGGGTTTAAAGTTGTTGACTTACCCACAAGTACTCCCTCTCCATGTTCTTTGATTATGCATTGCATAACAAATCTTGGGTACAGTAAAAACTTCTTTTTGTCATTTTCATGGTGTAGAACCAACTCATTGAAAAACAGTTTAGATGCCTTAAAAGGAGTTTCATTTATTATAGAATGAAAAATTGGTTGAAAAGTAGAAGGCATCTGATCAATAGACCCAGTTTTTGGACTCAAGCACATAATTATATAATGAAAAAGCAGTTTATATTTTGGGTCAAAATATTTCTTATAAACTGTTGCTTGTGCTAAAGTACCATGATAACCACATTCTGTCATGGTCAGATGGATGTCAGAATTTGAGATGTGCTCAGGAGCATCAGAATCATTCAAACCAAGCCTTATGCTTAATGTTTCTGGTGATATGGCCATCAGTTTCCCTTTTATTGAAGATTTGAGGGAGATTACTTCATTATTTACTGTCACCGTCTCTGTGTTAGCCCAGAACTCATTTAGAGTTTCTTCATGAATGGGTGGATCGATGGTGAAAGCTTCATAATATTGGGATTTCATGATGAGATCAATGATTTCATCATATTGGGACCAGGCTTCATCTTTCTCAAAGTAGCCTCGCTGATTATGTCCCTGTTTTAGAACGAGAGCCATGGTTTGTTTGATCGAACAATATTTTTAGGTTAGAGAGGGGGTTTTGGTTTTGATTTGAGAGAGAGAGGGGGAATCTTGTTTTTTGAATGGATAAGTGTTTGAAAAAGGTATTTATCAGAAGTTTTTAACCGACTAGGTCAAACTTCTGATGAGTGAAAAGTCTGTTTTACCCTTTTTAATGAAACTGCTGATGAAGAAGGTTTCTTCATCAGTGGTTTTGGTCATCTCTTCAGCAGTTTCAACTGCTAATGAAGATGGCTTTTAAAACACTTAAATAACTTCTGATTTTCATCAGTAGTTATTTCCATTTTGAAAATTTCCCATTTTGATGTTTATCAGTAGTTTTTCTCAAAAATTGTTCATCAGTAGTTTCTCTTTCTCAAATTTGTCTTTCAGAGGTTTGTGACAGATAAGTATGTAAGTGAAAATAAAATATGTGCAGAACTAAAAAGTGAAACACTTACAGACTTTCTTCCAAGTTTAACATCCCAAGCATGGATACTAACCTCTGAAAAGTTGTTGAATCAAGGGGTTTGGTAAAAATGTCAGCTATTTGATTAGCTGTTGTGACATGCTTCACCTCAATCTTGCCTTTTTCATAGCAATCTCTTATGAAATGATACCTGATTTCAATATGTTTAGTTTTTGAAAACTGAACAGGATTTTGAATGATGCTAATGGCAGATTTGCTGTCTACTAAAAGTGGAGTCTTGGTCTCTTTGATTCCATAATCAAGCAGTTGATATTGGAGCCATTGTATCTGTGAAGTACAGCTTGCAGCAGCAATGTATTCAGCTTCAGCTTTTGAAGTTGCCACAGATGTTTGTTTCTTTGATTGCCAGGACACCAGACAGTTTCCTAAAAATTGACAACCACCAGATGTTGATTTTCTTGACATCTTGCACCCTGCATAGTCACTATCTGAAAAAGCTGTTAACTTGGTATTGCTTGAAGCAGGATACCAAATTCCTAAAGTAGGAGTTCCTTTCAGATATCTGAAGATTCTTTTGACTGCAATTAGGTGTGATTCTCTTGGTGCAGATTGGTATCTAGCACAGACACAAGTTGAAAACATGATATCTGGTCTAGAAGCAGTTAAATACAAAAGAGAACCTATCATACATCTATATATGGTTTGATCAGTATGTTTCCCTTGATCATCTGGTTCAACTTGTGTGATTGGTGTCATGGGAGTGGAACATGTTTTACAGTCTTGTAAAGAAAATTTGTTCAATAATTCTTTAACATATTTTGATTGATGTATGAATGTTCCATTTGATTGTTGCTTGATTTGCAGTCCCAAAAAGTACTGCAATTCTCCCATTGTACTCATTTCAAATTTTGATTGCATGAGTTTCTTAAAATCTTCACACAGTTTTGAGTTTGTTGAACCAAATATGATATCATCAACATAAATTTGAACAAGTAAGACATGATTTCCAACATGCTTTATGAAAAGAGTTTTATCAATGGATCCCCTTGAGAAGTGATTCTTAAGTAAAAAGTTTGAAAGTGTTTCATACCAGGCTCTTGGAGCCTGTTTTAGCCCATAAAGAGCTTTGTCAAGTCTGTACACCCAATCAGGATGAGAAGGATCCTCAAACCCTGGAGGTTGACAGACATACACTTCCTCTTTTATTTTTCCATACAAAAATGCACTTTTGACATCCATTTGATAAACTTTAATGTTGTTGGAAATTGCATAAGCTAAAAATAACCTGATAGCTTCAAGTCTTGCAACTGGTGCAAAGGTTTCATCATAATCAATTCCTTCCTCTTGAGAATAACCTTGTACCACCAATCTTGCTTTGTTCTTGATGATCATACCAGCCTCATCTGATTTGTTTCTGAAGACCCATCTTGTTCCAATTGGTTGCTTGTCTTGAGGTAAGGGACAGATTTCCCAAACCTGTTGTTTCTTGAATTGAAGCAACTCTTCTTGCATTGCTTGCACCCAATTGTTGTCTTTGAGGGCTTCTTGATATTTCTTTGGTTCCAACTGAGAAATGAATGCTGAGAAGAAGCAAAAGTTGGAAAGCTGGTTTCTTGTGAGTACCCCTGATGCAATATCACCCATGATTTGATCCAATGGATGATCTTTGTGTTCAATCAGTTGTTGTAGACCTGTACTAGAGGATGGCTCTGCTGGTTCTTCAAATAAACCACTGAGATTGATAATATCTGGTTCAGCTGTTGTTTGAACTTCAGGAGTTTTAGGTTCAGCTGAATCAGTACTTTCAAAATGTTCATCAGTAGTTCCTGAAGTTGAAGCTATTGAAACTTCTGAAGGTTTGATAGTTGATGTTCTGACTGTGTTTGGAGTCCATGGTGCAGGACTATCATCTTCAAATCCTTGAAAACCATTTTGAGGAGGTTTGGATGATTCAACAGTCTTTTCAGGTCCGAAATGAAAGTTGTCAAGATCAAATAATTCAGCAGGATTTGCTGGAATAAGAGTGTGTTTTGATTCATTGAACTTGACATTCAGTGTTTCTTCCACTATCTTGGTTCTAGAATTAAAAACTTTGTAAGCTTTTCTCAAAGGAGAATAACCAAGAAAATAACCTGTATCAACTTTTGCAGCAAATTTTGAGATAGAGTCTTTGATGTTGAGGATAAAACATTGACACCCAAAAGCCCTGAAGAAGGAGATAAGGGGCTTTATGCCATGAAGAATTTCATAGGCAGTCTTGGTATGTCTCTTGTTGATAAGAACTCTATTCTGAACATAACAAGCTGTGTTGACTGCTTCAGCCCAAAAATACAAAGGTAGGCCTGAATCAGCTAACATTGTTCTAGCTGCTTCTATTAAGGTTCTGTTCTTCCTTTCTACCACACTATTTTGTTCAGGAGTTCTGGGAATGCTGAACTGTCTAACAATCCCTTTAGACAGACAGAATTCATCCAGAGTTTTGTTCCTGAACTCTGTCCCATTGTCATTCCTGATGACTTTGACAGATAGAGAATATTGCTTCTCAACTTGTAGAATGAAGAACTTGATGATTTCAGCTACCTCATCCTTGGAATATAAGAAGAAGACCCATGTGAATCTTGAGTAGTCATCAATGATGACCAAGCAATACTTCTTCTTACCAATGCTCATAATCTTGACTGGTCCAAATAAGTCCATATGGAGTAGTTGAAGACATGTAGTTGTTTTAGATTCTTCAATAGACTTATAAGAGGACTTATGCTGTTTACCTTTAAGACAGGAAACACAATGTTCTTTGCAATGATATTCCTTCAAAGGTAGACCCCTGACCAAGCCCATTTTAGTGACTTTATTGATGGTTTTAAAGTTCACATGGCCAAGTCTCCTGTGCCAGAGATCATTTTCTGAAGTTGATGCCTTTGAGAAGAAACAGGCAGTTTTGTTCAATACTTTGTCTTTTTCAATGTCCACTGCATAGACATTGCCACACCTTTTGGCAATCAGCAAAGTATGATCTTCAATAATCTTCTCTATCAACTTCTGGCCTTCTGGTGATATGATCTTGCATGCTGTCTTGGTGAAAAAGGAAGAATATCCTTTGTCACACATTTGTGAGACACTCAGCAAGTTGTACTCAAGGTTTTCAACCAGATTGACCTTGTCAAACTGCATTTTGCCTGAGGATACATTGCCATATCCTAGCACATATCCCTTGGCATTGTTCCCAAAGGACACAGATCCTTCTCTTTGACTGATAAAATTGTTTATCAGGTATCTGCATCCAGTCATGTGCATTGAGCCTCCACTATCAACATACCATATGCTATTCAAACCTCTGGAGACCCTCTGCACAAGATAGCAAATTAGTTAGTTTTGGCAACCCAAGCCAGTTTGGCTTTGGGTTTGCTCTTGAGAACAGGTGCAGCTTGTTGTGGACCAATTTTAGAAATCCATGTCTTTTTGGCAATGGATTTATCATTAAGAACAATGGTGGGTTCTTTTTGGTGTCCACCATCAACTTTGGTCATCAGAAGTTTAACCAGGTTTATCAAATCTTTAACTTCAGTAGTTTGTGAAACTACTAATGAGTTAGGTGTAACTTCTGAAGATGAACTTTGAGAAGATGACTTTTGTTGAGATAAAAGCCTCTTCTTAGAAAGGTTTTTGTTTGATTGTTGTTTGTTGGGAAAGAAAGTATTTTCAAAATTTTGTTTTATCTGTTTTCCCACAATCAGTTGTTGTCTTTGTTTGTTTAACTGATTTACCTTTCTATATCTGCAAAGTTCAGTTATGTGGTTAAACAGACCACATATTTCACATGCTTTTGCCTTCTCTTTCTTTTTAGATAAATCAAGAGAGCTGGAAGGCAATTTACTGACAATATCAACATTTTGAAATAGGTCATCATCAGTTTTCAGGATCTCAACTCCTGAAGTAGTTGAAACTGCTGATGGCTTATTGTCAGTAGTTTTAACTTCTGCAGTACTTTCCTTTTTGAGAAAGTTCTGATGGTAGGATGTGCATTCCTCCATATCAGAAGTTTGAATCAATTTCATCCCATCATTATCAGTTTTGTGGGTGAAATCTGTTGGTGATTCAGTGTGGGTATACCCAATGCCAAACTTAACATTTGCTGCAGTTTGTTTGTTAAGCAGCATTTGGTACCCTTTACAAGACTCAACCCATTTTTCACAATCAACCTTGGTGTCAGCAAGCTCTTGTCTGACTTTTCCTAGGTTATCTATCATTGTTTTAATTTGTGCTTGGGTTTCTATGGATTTATCAGTTAATTTAGAAATTTCTTTATTTTTCAAAGCAATTTTTCTTTCTAAATCACACTTCATTTGAGTATATTTTCTCTCCATATCATTGGATTTGCCTTGTAAATGCACATTTGTTTCTCTTATTAAAGCAAAAGATTCTTTGCAAGATTTAGAGCAAAGCTTTAAAAGAGATTGTTGTGATACCTGTGTGAGAGCAGAATTTGAAGAGTATCCTTCAAAAGCCATTAAGGCAAAGTTCTTTCTGCCATTATCAGGTTCTCCCCAGTTGACATCATAGACCTTATTGTCTGCATCCTGACTGCATTCTGATGTGTCATAAGGAAGACTGCTCCAGTCAACATACCCTGATGTAAATAAGCTTTGTTGCTGAGGGGGTTGTTGAGTTTGTGCAGGTTGTTGAGCAGTTGGAAAAGGAGGCATCAGCTGCTGTTGTTGCTGAGCAGGCATCTGAACATATTGTACTTGTGGCACATATTGAACTTGTGGAGCTTGTGCCTGTACAAAATGAGCACTCCCTTGAGTTCCATTATTCCTATTATAAGAGGGGTTAAATTGATTTCCAGACATGGGTTGGTTGTAGCTAGAGCTTCTACACTCTCTAGCAAAGTGTCCCAACTTTTGACACTTGTGACATCTAAGTTTAGATTTGTCAAAACCAACTTTTGTTGAGTTGTTAAGTCCTGGAAATTTCCTTCCTGACCTTTTGTAAAATTTGTTAGTTTTTAAGCTTAGCAAGGCCAGTTGGTGCAATATCTCCATTTCTTCCAAGTCATCACTGCTGAAATATTTTAAATCATCCATGATGAAACACATGTTGTCAGCAGTTTGACTTAGTTCATCATTGTCATAAGCTGGGAAGGATCCATCTGATGAGATCCCAGCTGTTATGTCAATGTGGTCAAAAGAACCAAAATTATTAGAACAAGATGGTGAGTCATGTCCTAATAAGGCTGTGCTACCTGGAGTATAGTCATCAGCAGTTTTACCAGATTCTTGTAACTTTTTCTTTTGATTGATTTCTCTCTCAAAAGTTAGTAATTTTCCATGTAACCTTGTTAGGTTCAGGGTGTTAAAATCTGAACTTGTTCTGAGGACTATAGAGTAAGTTTCCCATTTTGAAGGTAAAGACCTTAAAAATCTATGTAACATAGACTCATTTGAGTAGGTCTGATTATTAATTTTTAACTCAGAGATGAGTGAAGAAAATCTTTCAAATTGTTGTGTTAAATTTTCACCCTCTATGTGAGTAAAAGTTTCATATTGTTGAGCCAGTATTTCTCTTATGTTGGCTATCACCTCAGCAGTTCCTGCAAACTGCTCTTTTAGGCAATCCCATAGCTCTTTGGCACTTTCACAATGTAAAAGCCCAGCATATATTTCATTTGGGAGAGCCATAGCCAACATGGAAAAAGCTTTTGCATCTAGCTCAAACTTTTGGAAATCTTCCTCCGTGTAGTCTTTTGGATCTTTTGGTCTTTCAGTCTTTCCCTCTGGATCAGTTATAACTGGTTTGTGAGGTCCAAAAACTACAGACCTCCAACAACCAGTATTTGTTTGAGAAATAGTGTGTGCCAACCTTTTAGACCATATGTTATATTCATTTCTGACTAACATAGGAGGCTTGTTGGCAGATCCAGTATTGTAAGGGTCCATTTTTAAGAAGTTTGAATTTGTCAATGCTTGTTTAAAGTGATGGATGAAAAAGTGAGCCTTTTAATCCTTTGTTGGATATCAATAAGAGCCTGTGTCTGATTCTCAATTTGTTAGATTGATATTTGATCAGATTAACCAGTGCTCTGATACCAATTGTTGGATCAGTGGCCTCTTTTAACAACACTTATGTGCTACAAATTTATGTAAGAGTTAATGAGCAGCGGAATAATAAGTGTTCAAAGATTAAAAGATCACTTTTAAGAGGAGTTATTACTCCCCCTTGACTGAGTATTGAATGAGAAACAATAAATACAGTTCAAGTATAAAGCAGTAAAGCAATTTATGTTTCTCAGATGTGAAATGGATTATAAGTTCAAAGCCCGAAGGATTTCAATTAGTTTCAAAGAAATTACAAAATATCACATATCTAAAATAGATGAACAAACTCATCTATTTATAGACCAACATACTAAACTGTTGTCTGAAGTAATCTAAGATATTTAACAAAGATATTATGCTAAGATAAGCCTACAACAGTCTGTACATTGAAACTTGAAATCAAGACTTTAACAAAACAATATAATACTAAACTGCTGATGTCTTCAGTCGGTTAGAAGCTTCTGATGACAAAGTGCTGATGAGTGACAAACTGCTGATGAGTAGTTTGTCTTCAGTAGTTCTTCAGTGTAGTGTCTGGTTAGACTTCAGAACTTCTGATGAGTTACTCTTCAGTACTTTGTGATTTTGTTCTTCAGTACTTCTTGTTTCTTCTTCAGCAGTTGTTTCCATACATAAGCAGAATATGAATTTGGACTAAGGTTATCAAAAGGTGGTTTCTTCAATCCTCTTTGTCCCAACAGTTAGCACCTCCAAATTGTGGATGCTTGCCTGGTAGACGATCGAGTAAAAGAGCATGTTGAGCATCTATGTCAGCGGGACTAAACTGTCTCGGGGGGGGGGGGGGGGCTCTTGTCTCGGGTGCCCCGTTAAACTCACAACTCATTCTCCACGGATGGTCGGCATCTAAGAACCGACGATGGCCTACATACACGCATTTACCTATTACACGCATTGAGGAAGTATCTTTGTTGCAAGTCGAGCATGCTTTGTATCCCTGCCCGCTCCAACCTGATAGACTACTACGAGCTGGAAAGTCGTTTATGGTCCATAACAACGCTGCCTTCATTGTGAAGTATGTGTCTGTCGCTGCGTCTTTAACACGTACACCTGACTGCCACAAATCCTTGAGCTCATCCACCAACGGCCTAAGGAAAACATCCATGTCCTTCCCTGGGGATTTAGCGCCAGGAATCAACAAAGTCAACATGAATGTGGACTCTTTCATGCATAGCCATGGAGGGAGATTATATGTGGTTAGTATAATCGGCCAAGTGCTATGAGCCGTACTTTTGTTACCGAATGGATTAAAACTGTCAGCTGCAAGCCCTAGACGAACATTTCGAGGTTCCCTCGAGAAGTTGGGATATTTTAAATCAAATTCCTTCCATGCAGATCCATCAACCGGATGACGCATAATACCATCTTCTGATCGTCCGGTATTGTGCCATATCATATCTTTGGTTGTGTGCCTTGAGCAATACAAACGCCGTAGTCTGGGGGTCAAAGGAAAGTACCGTAACACCTTGTGAGGCACCTTCTTGCCATTTGTGTCCTTATTGACCCACCGACTCTCATTACAAATCGGACAAATCTGCAACGATTTATTTTCCTTCCAGAAGAGAGCACAATCATATTTACACACGTCTATCATTTCATATCCCCGCCCAGTCTTCTTTAATGTTTTTTTAGCTACGTAATATGAAGCGGGGACCTTGTTACCTGGTGGATGTGAAGATTGCAACAATTCGAGAAGCTGATCAAACGAACCATTAGTCCATTTGTTCCTTGCCTTGATATTCAAAAGCTTTGATATAAAGTCAAGGGAAGAAAAATTAGTACAACCAGGATATAATTCTGATTCGACTTCATCTATCAGGGATTCAAAATCATTAAGAACACCACTACTCTCTTCACCCGCCAAGTTCCCTTCGTTAAAGTCCGTATCCTCTTCCATATGCTCCCCTATAAGGTCTTCGATAACGTCATCCATATCATTTCCTCGCAAAACGTCCTCATCTACAACTACATGGGGGCGGATTGAATTTTCACCATGATAGGTCCATGTCATGTATTGCCGATAGAAACCCAATATACGCACATGATATGACATTTTTGTGAAGGGTATTAAGCCAGAATTATGACACTTATTACACGGACATCTAATTTTGCCTTCATTGTCGACATATTGTTTGCTCATCTCGATAAAAGAATTCAATCCCTTAATGTAATTAGGATCCGAACGTTGCAATTTAATCCAACTTTTATCGATCGACATGATGATGTGACTGAAACATAATTTGGGTTTGAGGCACGGTAATTTAAATGAAACATATTATTGGCACCTAAAGGGTAGGCTGCTAAACCCACTTTTTGAATACCTTATCTCATATATGAATATGTATTACATGATTGTTTGTTTAAGAAAAATTCGGCAGCATTTCCCCTTAGCCCCCAAGTATATAATATAAATATATACCCGAGGAGCAAAGAGGAAACGCCAACCGAATCTTTCAAAACCAAACAATCATGTAGTACACATTCACATCCTAAATGAGATAAAGTATTCAAAAAGCAGTCCCAAAACGGGGACTACCCGAAATTAATTACTAAATCAATTTCGGACGGGTATTTCTAAGCTCACTATGTTTTAAATGGGGATTCATTTCGGGCATGTCTTTCTAGTCTCAATATGTAATAACATACAAATATAAACAAACATACACTCATACATACATACACACATACTCATACATACACGCATACATACATACATACATACACTCATACATACACATACTCATACATACATACAAACACTCATACATACATACATACACTCATACATACACATACTCATACACTCATGCATACACATACTCATACATACATACACTCATACATACATACACATACTCATACATGCATACATACACACACTCATACATACATATACTCATACATACATACATACACTCATACATATACTCATGCATACATACACACATACATACACGCATACATACACGCACACATACATCCATACACTCATACATACATACATACATACATACATACATACATACATACATACATACATACATACATACATACATACATACATACATACATACATACATACATACATACATACACACACACATACACATATACATACACGCATACATACATCCATACTCATACATACATACACTCATACATACACGCATACATACATCCATACTCATACATACATACACTCATACATACATACATACACATATACACACATACACACATACACACATACATAAAAATTAAAAAAAACAGAAAAATATATAAAAACACAGAAAAATAAAAAAACATAAAAATATATAAAAAACATAAAAATATATAAAAAACATAAAAAAACATAAAAATCAGAAAAAAAATAAAAATTAAACAGAAAAAATAAAAAAAAACAGAAAAAAATATTAAAAACAAGATACATACCAATTAAAGCACAAAAATTAAAAAAAAAAACAATTAGCGACGACAAAGTTCACGTTCTTCCCGTAGATCGGTCCTTTCCTACAAACATAAACAAAGTATCAAAAAATAAAAAAATTAACCAAAAACCTTAAAAAAAGAAAAAAAAACTGAAAAATAAAAGAAAAAATAGAAAAAATAAACAGAAAAAAAAAAGAAAAAAATAAAAAATAAACAGAAAAAAAAAGAAAAAAAAACTTAAAAACACCAAAACACACACTTCAAATTCCACTTCTTGTGCCAAACCCAAAATGCCAAACACTCAAACAAAGACACACTTCTTGTAGTACCCAAACAACAAAACAAAAAAAAAATAAAAAAAATAACTTACGGTGCAGCATACGAGAGCAGAGAGAGCCGAGGGAGAGGCAG
Organism: Ambrosia artemisiifolia; assembly: GCA_032199755.1. Lineage (NCBI taxonomy): Eukaryota > Viridiplantae > Streptophyta > Magnoliopsida > Asterales > Asteraceae > Ambrosia > Ambrosia artemisiifolia. The sequence continues at coordinate 40,110,428 of CM063512.1, forward strand.
ACGGTGGTGGTGGGTCTCCGGTGCGGTGGTGGGTCTCCGGTGCGGTGGTGGTGCTCGGTGGTGAAAACGAAAGAGAGGGAGGAGGAGTGTGAGTGAGAGAGTGAGAGGGAAAGAAAGGGAAAGGGGTAAGGATTTAGGGCCAGCTGAGAAAGAAAGTGAAAAATGAGAGGGAAAGAGAGGAGTTAAGGGCGGGTAGTCTAAAAATGTTTTGACCAATAGCGGCGACTAAGTCGCCGCTAATACCCAATGTAATATTTAATCTTGACCGTCCATTTGCATAAGATCTAGGGCTGGGATAAAATTGACCAATAGCGGCGACTCTTTGGCGGGTCGCCGCTAAAGGTGTCGCCGCTATTGCTCTGTTTTCTTGTAGTGATTCCCGCAAGTTGTTCACCCCAGCTTACTAGACTCTATGAAACTATCAAGTCTATTCCTGCAAGTTGTTCACCGCAACTTACTGGACTTAATAAAATATTTTATCTTAAAACAAAAGACGTTTAACCTTTAGTGACACGTTGGTGACCGAAACTCTCAGTTACATGCTATAAGTGAAAATATACTTAGTTAATTATTTAGCACCATAATATTACCAATATAATTGTTATATCTCAAACTTCACATATACCCTAAGTCATGTATCTTACACATACACTTAGTCATTATTTACATAAATCACACTCAAAATATACCCCAAGATATTATCAAAGTAACTATTTTGCATAATATTTACAAAATACTTTATTATTATTTTTCTAAAATAATATTATACTTAACCCAGTACTTATGCCAAAATTTTACTAAAAATTAATAAATTTTCATAAGTCAATATCAAGACATATTTTAATGAAAAATCCCTTCTTCACTTATTTCATCATAATTTCCCAAAAGTTACATACTTAAATTTATTATGGTAAATTCTTTGAAATTTCATATTAATTTATAAAATACCAAATTTTGTCTTTATAATTTACAAAAAAATATATAAATTTGACAAAATTTATTATTTTGGCATAACTGACAACTATTTTTCAACGGTCGTCGCGTACATATTTTTAATCGAAACGGCTAACATTACTTAGTCGTTTTCCATGTTTTTCACCTATTAACATATAAATCCTCAAAATATACATATTCACACTTATAATACTAATTATATAATGAAATTTCATACTTTAATAAGTTTGGCTAGAAAATGCGTAGGGGCGCGATTTCTAGCCGAACCGTAATTTCCTACGGGTTAATTTACACATTTTCACACATATAAACACTAAGATATTTTTAAAAACTTTAAGACACTTATTTCATACATGAAATAGGTCCAAAGTTACTGATCTAAATCAGTTTTTAAAATCATACGATTTAAGTGTTAAAATTACCGTTTTAACGACTAGTTTCGCGTTTAAGCCATGTATAAACGCATAGCAAAACACCAAACTTATTATTTACTTAATAACATCATTTTTACTCTTAAAATATGTATTTATAATCTGTTTAGAATCAGTTTCAAATTTTAAAGTCCCGGGTGCCGAAAATTAGCGAAAACCTGACTTTTTATGCGTAGAAAGTTGTTTTAAACACATTGTTTTGACTCCATATTTTAACATAGATTATTTTGGACATTTAAGGACAAAATAACCTGTTTGATACTGATCAAAAATTACATTTTCAAAAACTCTCGTTTAAATGCAATTTTAGGTGCTGTTTGTTTTTGAAGAGGTAAAAGGTCTGCAGTCTGCAGACCACGTCTGCAGATATCTGCAGGAGAAGAGGTGGACCAAATGTCTGCAGTCTGCAAGAAGAAGACTGTTTGTTTGTTAACGTCTGCAGACTGCTGAAATTAAAAAAAAAACTCAATATTTTTTCAACATTGAAATTTAAATAATAGTTATACAACATTGAAATAATATTCATAAAACCGCAAACAACAATGTTTGAACTAATTTATTCCACATTTTGCATTAACTGCTCGGCAATTTCATCTCGTAACTGAGTCATGTAATCCCGATCCGATGCATTACCATGTGCTTCAACCTCGTCTTCAGCAGCATCAACATGCACATGACTATTTCCTAACGACACATTGGGTTGATCGTATTCAGTAAAGAACTCATCGCTCAAGCCTTCCTTCCTTATAAAATTATGTAGCGCGAAACATGCAATGGTAATGTTCCTTTGTGTAACTAACAGAAATGGTGCCATCCTCTTCAATAGAGGGAATCGGGCTTTCAACACACCAAAAGCACGCTCAATGACATTTCGAAGTTTTGCATGTGCATGGTTAAATTTCTCTTTATTGGTCAATGCACGTCTACGACGAAAATCTCCAAGCCAGTACCTCACATTACGATACGGAGCCATAAACCTTTTTTTTGTGCTTTTTGATAGAATTATTTATCTTTTCTTGCATCTAAGTTTCTTCATACAACTGTGAAAACAAAATCAAGTAGTTTGACTATGAAAGTCAAACCTGTGTTTGGTAAATTTACATTTTTTATAAATACTTTCACAGTTTTAAAAGGTTTTTTCAATAAATGAAACCTTTTTGTGCCCTTTTTAATAGTAATTATTGGTTTTACTTGCATTCAAACATCTTCACAATTCTAAAAATGAAATTAAGTAGTTTGACCATGAAAGTCAAACCTGTGTTTGGCACATTTATGTTTTTTTCTATATGTATTGTAACTTTTTTTTTTATAGATTTTTCTTCTTTGTAAACCATTTTTTATGCCTTTTCTTGATAGAGTTCTTAATCTAGGGTTCTTAATATATACAACTTAAAAATACAATATATCATAGGCAACAGATCTGTAAAAAAAATGCTAACATACATATCAAAAAAGAAAAAAAATAATAAAACAAAGAAAAACGGACCTAACAAAAAAAACAATACCTAAACAGAAATGCAACATACATAACAGAAATAAAAAAAAACGTACCTCAGCAGATCTGACGAGGGTTTGGAAGAGAGAGGCGGAGGAGGGAAGACGCTTTTCGTGGAGGATGGAGGCGGAGGAGAAGGGGAGGAGGTCGCGTGGGGAGGAGTGAGCCGGGTGGAGGGGTGGAGGAGGAAGAGGGAGCAGGCGGAGGAGGAAGGCAGGTGAAGGTGAAGGTGAAGGAGGCCATTGGAGAAGATGAGGGTTTGTGAGGATGAGGGTTTGGTTGGATGAGGGCAGAGGTTTGAAGTGTTTTGAATATGTCTTCTCCTAGAAGAGGAAGGGCAGAGGTTTGAAGAGGAAACATCTTCCAAAAAAACAAACACTCTTTTGCATCATAATGTCTGCGCGCGTCTGCGCGGAGCAGACATAAGAGGCCAGGAAGAGCTTTTGTAAAAAAACAAACACAACCTTAATCATCTTAAGCCATTTTTAATCATTTTGATTTATTCTAGCATGATCCTAACATAGATTTTTATGTTTTCATTCAAGAACACAATATTCATATTATCATATAACACATTTCATAAAAACACAACAGATTTGAAACATGCAAATATACTCTCATATCATCATCATCATAACTTGCATTTTTGGACATAATCAACAAACAAACCCATTTTCAAGCCTAGAAATATAACATGCAAATTGATTTGAGTTGTTAATCTTATTTTTATTTTTACATCAGATTGTATTTTACTTTTTGATCATCCAAAAATAACCATAAAAATCCTAGCTTTTTAATAACATGTTACAACAAAATTTACACAACAAGAATACACACTCACACACCTACACGTCACACACACACACACACACTTGAATTTCATCTCATCATCTTTCATTTTTACATCAAAAGGTTCCATTTATCTTATGTTCAACTTGTTTATAGTTTTGTTAAAAAAAACTATTTGTTTTGGGTGAACAATCTTGCAATTTTGAGATTTTTAAGTAAGAATGTACAAAATGGAAAGGATTTTATACCCTTGATGAACTTAGAGTTTTTGAAAGATGAAGGTGGGTTTAAAGCTAACCGGGTCGTCACCAACGCTAATCTCGTTCAATTATCGCAATGCGATAAGGTAATTTCTAAAAATTACACAATGCAAACCTTTGCATCAAAATAAGTTTGCTAGCATTAATAAGACTTTAATTTATCAAAACTAAATCTTATTGACATTAATTTACGATTAGTGCGTTAATTTCAGTACGGATAACGGTTCCTAAACGACGAGTGTCACAGTCTCCCCCTGTTTAGGAAATTTCGCCCTCGAAATTTTAAACAATTAAGTCTGAACCTCATCCAGACTGAAAACATGGGGATTCTTGTGTTTCATATGATCCTCACATTCACACATAATTTTGTTCCGCGTTAAGATTTCCCTCTAACCTTGCCTAATTTCATACAACTCCTCCTGAGTTTTTTTTTAAATTTCCAATCCGAGATTTCAACAGGTTCCTCAAGGAAACAAAGTTTGTCATGAACACAAACTTCCTCAGGCGGCACGATAAGCGTCTCATCTGAAAGATACCCCCTTTTAAGACATTTGGAATACATGACGTATTCCAATAGGTTCCTGCGGTAATTGAAGTCGATAGGCAATGAGATCAATACGATCCAAGATCTCAAATGGTCCAAGATAAAGGGGCTAAGCTTCCCCTATTTGCCAAATCTAACCATACCTTTCCAGGGCGAGACGTTTTACAAAACAAGGTCTCCAACCTGGAATTCCAATGGTTTCCTTCTATTATCCGAGTAACTTTTTGGTCTATCCATATCCGCCTTCAACCTATCATTAGTTTGAAAGACCTTATCAGTAGTCTCTTGAATAATCTAAAGTCTTATTAACTACTTTTCACTAACTTCCGCCCAACGTAGCGGTTAGTCACACCTCCTTCCATAAAGTGCTTTAAAAGGTGCAACTTTAATATTCGTGTGATACCTATTAGTGTAGGAAACTCAGCTTCACGGTAGGTGAGTATCCCAACTTCCACCAAATCGATCACATAAGCACGAAGCGTATTTTGGTTAACTTCTCTCGTTGATAAGCTTTCTTAATCATAAGGAAGTGAAAAGATTTAGTTAATTGATCAACAATTTCCTAACTAACATCAAACAACTAGGTGTATGGGAAAAAATTATTATAAATCCATAGCAAAACATTCCCATTTCCACATAGGAATCTATGGTTGCTTGATTCAGAGTACAAATGATCATTCTGATTCAAAAGGTCTCAAGTTTCTGATATTCATCCCTTGAAAGAATCTAGCTATGGAAATCATCTATTTTGGAGGGTGACCATTCCTTCATCTAAACACTAGAGTAAACTGAACCCGTATGTGGTCAAGAACCAACCCTTCTGCATTGATGTCTAGGATGAACTCAGGTATACGCAGAACTTCCTGCTTCTTTGGGAGGAGAGTACACTCAAACTAATTATTGCTAACAGTAATTTAGTATCCACGAATGCTGAAGTGTTTCGATCAAGGGTATGTACTACATACAAACACTTGGGAGGAGAGTACACTCAAACTAATTATTGCTAACAGTAATTTAGTATCCACAAATGCTGAAGTGTTTCGATCAAGGGTATGTACTACATACAAACACTGAAGGAAATTTTAATTCCATATTATGTATCATACGATGGCGATCAGTGATTGACTCACAGAGAAATTCAGGGAATACGATGATTCAGATCAAATTATAAAATAGCCATCCGCAAGGCTTAGCACGACCCCAACATTATGATTTCAACTCGCCTAGAGTTACAATAGTTTTCCTGGTCCACGATGTAACGACATGGCTGCTATTGAGCTACGTAATAAAAGTAAGTGTGAAAATAACACCTGCAACTCATACGAAAGCAAGATCGCAAATTTTCAAGGCATGAGTGTGGCCCGAGTGATTATAAATAGTACTCCGACAATTATGACATCATAATGAAAGAAATTGATTGATACGAACTAATCAATCAACAAAGATTAACAATCATATAGCAGACATATATCTATATTCTGTTAAAGATACAATTTGCCACCGAAAGGCAAAGTAACATTCAAAGTAGTGTAACGAAGGTAAAAGCAAACAAGGACATGAATCTTGTGTGTATATAAATGCTAGCACATTGACACATCGCTGACTAGGATGACTAATATAATTTCTCTTGTATGAACAGACTTATTCTAAGTCGTTTGATAAATCCAAAATTTATATTACAAGAGAATTTTTAATTTTTCATCTTAGAATATCTTGGAATTCCAAATTAAATTCTTAAGACAAATAAGTAGATCTTCAAGAATTGATGATACTAGAACAACAACAGTTATACAAACTGAAACAGATACATCCACGAAATACCGAGTCTAATACTAGAGCAAATACTGAAAGCAACATCTCACAAACCCAATGCTTCACATATCCCAAAGCCTGAACCATACCGGAATCCAATATTAATACTAAAATGGATACTGATACAAAATCAATACAAGTGCTGAGCCAGAGACAGATTCAACCAATATTGAAACAAATCCGGATTAGGAACAAATCCATACTAAGATTTCGAAATGAGATCAAAGACTGAACATAAATCAGATGTTGGGCATAATCAAATGCCTTGTCTGAAACTTTATTGAAACATTAGAGATGTTATAGGGTCAACGAGGATTGACAAGCCAGTATAAAACTTAGTCTTATATCCTCTTAACATTTTGTGAAACTGCTGAAGTAAAAGATTACCAAAGTCCTAAAGAGTAAGGAATCAGAAGTTCTGAAGATAAACCAGACAAATATCTAAAGAACAAACTGCTGAAGACAAACTCCTGAAGATCACTCATCAGAAGTTTTTCACTCATCAGCACTTTCATTAGAAGCTTCTAACCGTCCTTAATCTCAGCAGTTTAGTATTATATTAGTTTACTTAAAGTCTTTGTTCAAGTTTCAATACTACAGCCTGTTGTAGTATTATCTTACATTATTATAATCTTTTGATAACTTCGTTTGTATGTAATCGTCCGTCTATAAATAGAGGGGTTAATCCCACTATTTTAGACATTCATCTAAGACTTGAATATTTCCTTCAAATTACTTTGTAGTTAACCATTTCAATATATATATCTAAGAATCATTCCGCATTTACTGTTATATTCATTTACTGTTATTGATTCTCATCTTTACTTCCTAGTTCATTGATTGAGGGGGAGTAATAACTCCTGTTAAAAGTGATACTTTAACCTGAACACTTTACTTATTCCGTTGTGCAAACTGCTTTGATAAACTTACAACACATAAGTGTTCATGAATAAGAACTGTTAATTAGAGAAACTGATCCAACAATTGGTATCAGAGCACTGGTTTATCTGATCAAATATCAATCTAACAAACTGAGAATCAGACACAGGCTCTTATTGATATTCAATAAAGGATAAAAGTTCACTTTTTTTAAACATTCATCACTTTGAGAAAAACTTGACAAATCAAAAATCTCAAAAATGGATCCTCATAATACTGGATCTGCCAATAAACCTGCTATGCTGGTTATAAGTGAGTATAATATCTGGCAAAAAAGGTTGGCACATACTTTGTCACAGACCAACACTGGTTGTTGGAGATCTTCATGTATGGACCCCATAAACCAGTAAACGTAAATCTTGAAACTAAGGAAGAAATACCAAAAGAACCAAAAGACTACAATGATGACGATTTCCTAAAACTTGAGCTTGATGCTAAGGCATTCTCTATGTTGGCAATGGCTCTCCAAAATGATATCTACTCTGGACTTTTACATTGTGAAAGTGCCAAAAGAGCTTTGGGACTGCCTAAAAGAACAGTTTGGAGGAACTGAAGAGGTGATTGCCAACACCAGAGAAATTCTTGCTCAACAATATGAAACATTTACTCATATTAATGGGAAAACTTTGACACAACAATTTGAAAGATTCTCCTCATTAATCTCTGAGTTAAAGTTAAATGGTCATGGAATGTCGTTGATTTCTTCAATCGAATATGATTACGTCGTAATTGAAATAAATTTTGCTATATTTGATTCTGTATTTGAATAAGAGGTTGAAGAAACAAAATGTCTAAACTACCCTTGTAATCAACTGGGATTGAGTTTATTAACCCTAACTATGGTTTACAGGTATCATTATCATATAGCTTCCTACACTTCCTACGTTACGTTAATGTACTTTGTACCCAATACTTTCTCAAAATAAAATGTGCTTATGATGATCAAGACAATTGGTTGAAACGACTATAAAAGGATGACTACTTATTTGAGTCCAAAAGGACTTTTGGTTAAAAGGACTTATTAACTTATGACTTTTTAAAAATGAGTTTTTAGAAAAGTGTTTGGATTAGCTTATGTGGTGGGGAAAAACAATAAATTGATAAGTTATTTTGTAAAAAAGTGTTTGGTTTAACTTATTTAGATAAAATGACAAAAAATATATAAGGAGGGTAGGTATAAGGATATAAGGAGGGCATGTAGGTAAATATCCATCAATAAGTTATAAGGAGGTTCAAAAAGTCACACATTCCTTACTTTTTCAAAACAACTTATTATAGGCAAATAAAAAGTTAAAACATTAAGTCCTTTTTCATTTGCCAAACACCTTTTTTTAACTTATTAACTTTTTAGAAAAGTAATAAGTTATAAAAGAAAGTATATGATACAAAGTCCCCTTAACATAGGAAGTGTAGGAAGCCACCACAATTTGACACGTGTAAACCCTCTAACTAACTCAATCCTGGTTGATTAAAATGGTATTATAGACTTTCATAAAATACCCAAACCCACCATTCTCTATCACACAAACCAGAGAACAGAGAGAGAGAGAGGGGAGGAGCCGGAGACCTCTCCACCGCCATCGACGGCGGAGCTCCGGTCAGCAACGACCACTAAAAAATTGAGAATAAAATAGGGAAGTTCATTGATGTTCGTGACCTAACCATTCTCAGAGCAACATCTTTCTTTTTTAACCGATATCCAGTAAATCGATATTCGATTTAGAATCACATGCCAATGCAATAAACCCAAATCTTGCCTTGGATCAACTGATTCCAAACCGAAAATCACCTTCCTTTTCCTCACAAACTCCGATTCACACTTTTCCCCTTTTATTTATGAGTATGATTCTTCACTGCCAAATTATCCAATCATGGTCTCTACTCTCTTCAAGTACATGCCGACCTGAAGTTCTTACAACTGTTTCTTGGCTTGGAGGAGACAATGGTTTTAATGTGTTTTATTTAAGGGGGAGGGTATTAACACAGGTAGGTCATATTTTAGACGCACATTTGTTTAACTTAGACGCACGTTTGATTAACTTAAACACACGTTTTATTTAGACAATGGTTTTGTGAAACATTGTTCCTTTTTTAGACGCAAGGTTTTTTTTAAACACACGTTTTATTTAGACAATGGTTTTGTGAAACATTGTTCCTTTTTTTAGACGCAAGGTTTTTTTTTAAACGCACGTTTTTTAAATTGAAGTTTTTTCAATTATTCAAAGGTGCGTTTTCAATTTTTTTCAAAGGTGCGTTTGTTTTTTTATAACGTGCGTTTAAAGAATATACAATGCGCGTTTATAATAATGAATATGCGTTTGTTTTGTTGTTTCACCTGTTGAACTTTAAACACACGTTACCTATCAACATAGCTATAACGTACGTTTAAATACCCCTGTTATCACATACATCTTCTTCTTCTTCATCTGCAACTTTTTAACCCATTTTTTTTATCTTTAATTATTCTTCTAAAATCAAAATCGAGAGCTTCTGACAAATAATATGTGCAGTTTTATTCATAATACATATGATTTCGACTGATTTATCGTCCCATTTATAATACTCTGTTTTTCTAATCTTTAATTTCAAATAATGATATTATGTTTTCGTTCAATGTAATCGACTTTTTTTTTGTTATTTTGATTGTGTAATCATTCAGATTTGTTAATTGATTTCAATCGTTGAAAATTTTTGTTTCGATTGATTCCGTGGTTATGATTTGAAAAAAAGTTAAACGTTTTTTTTCCTAATTTACACTTGGTTAAATTAACCCAAATATGATTATGATTGTTAATTACCATCTTGTCACCGTCTTAATCTAATGGTTGAGAATGCTTCGTACACTTATCACATTAAAAAGCTTTGTACGTTATCTCTTCCCAAATTATAACCTGCCTGAAATAGAGCATTCACAGTAGAACCCCCAAAAAATTGGGTGACAAAACCCTATAATTTTTTTTGGGGTTGGAAGTGATTGTGAGTGAAGAAAATGGGGAATCTACAGTGTGTCGGTAAATATTGGGTTCTTTAGGAATCTTTTAGGGAAAACTGGAAAACTGTATTTATTTTTTAATATTTGTTGAAAGTGGTTGTGAGTGGAGGAAAGAGAAAATTTAATGGGGTTTAGTGTTAACAATGGATTTTGATGGGCCCGCTGTTTCTGCTTACATCATAGCCCTCCTTGGGAGGCTCAATGAGGGGACGTATTTTTGGACTTGTGCATCTAAACGGGATCTTAGTGCATTGGATAGACCATTGTACGAGATCCAAGCTGTGCTTGAGGATGCTTCTCATAAGGAAGTAACTGATGATTCTGTTAGACTATGGCTGAATACTCTCCAACATTTGTGTTATGATATCGATGACGTACTCGACGATTTGTGTTATGGTCTCGATCACGATGTGGCTATCAAATTAGCTATTGATCATCGGGAATCAAAATCAATCGCCAGCAAGGTAAGAAAGCTAATCCCAACAACTTTCTCACCAAGTAAATCTTTGCATCCAAAGTTAGATGGTATTACCACCGAGTTACAACGTCTAGTAAAACAAATAAATGAGCTTGGTTTGGCTATTGTGAAAGATGCTAGAAGATATGAAACCTCTTTGCTCGATTTTAATGTTGTTGGACGAGAACGTGAGAAACAGGAATTTCTCAGCAAGTTGTTGCGGGGTGATCCATCTGATAGTAACTTTAGCGTTGTACCCATAGTTGGTATGGGCGGGTTAGGGAAGACCACTCTGGCTAGACTTTTGTATAATGACACAAAAGTCAAGGATCACTTTCAACTCATGGCATGGGTAACGCTTTCTGGAATGTTTGATGTTTATGGGGTAAGGCAAGCCATCTTTCGATCTTTGACTACTGTGGACTCGGTATTTGAAGATTTAAGTATGCATCGAGTGGCTCTTGCAGAGAAACTTCAGGACAAACGATTTCTACTAGTACTTGATGATATGTGGGAAGAAAACTATCATGCATGGGGAGAACTACAGCATTTATTTCTTATGGTGGCTCGTGGAAGTAGGATAATCATCACAACTCGCAACCCCGAATTGGTAAAAGATCTAGGTATTGATCGTATACACTATCTTGAGTGTTTGTCGCATGAAGATTCTTTGTCTTTATTGGCGCTACATGCATTGGGGGTAGATAACTTTGATTCATATCCAACACTTAGATCACAGGGTGAAGATATTGTGAAAATGTGTGGTGGTTTGCCTTTGGCTTTAAAGACAGTTGGAAGTCAAATGAGGACAAAAAAATACGGAGAAGGCTGGGATGATGTGTTAAACAGCGCAATGTCGGATTCACAAATGGCTGATTTTATTCATTCAGCCCTTAGACTAAGGTACAATAATCTTCCTGCACGTTTGAAGCGGTTGTTTGCATATTGTTCCTTGTTCCCTAAGGATTTTTTGTTTGACAAAGAGAAGTTGGTTCAATTATGGCTTGCAGAAGGCTATATGAACCAATCACATAGAGACGAGTTCCGCGATCCACCGGAACACAAGAAACGTTATTTTTTTGAGGAATTGTTATCAATGTCCTTTTTTCAGCATGCGCCTGATCACAAATCTTTGTTTGTGATGCATAATCTCATGAACGACTTGGCCACATCTGTTGCTGGAGATTGTTTTTTACTGATTGACAAGCAAATAGGGATGGTAGATGAAGCTTTTTTAAAGTACCGACATATGTCTTTTGCTTGTGAAAAATATGTAGGTTACAAACAGATTGAGGCACTAAAAAGAGCCAAAAGTTTAAGAACATTGTTAGTAGTATCTGCTGAGGTGGATAATCGTTGTCCTTTCGTTTACTTACCAAAAAAGATTTTGGATGACGTACTTCCTCACTTACTACTATTAAGGGTTCTTTCTTTGAGTAATTGTAATATATGTGAGGTGCCGGATTTCATTGGTTGTTTGAAGCACTTGAGATATCTTAATTTATCTCAAACTAAGATTAAAGAGCTACCAGAAAATGTTGGCAATCTTAATTATTTACGGACATTACTCGTTTTTGGATGCATGAGATTAACTAAATTGCCTAAAAGCTTCTTAAACCTAAAGAAGTTGCGACATTTTGATATGAGGGGGACTCCGTTGTTGGATAATATGCCCTTGTGGATTAGTGAGTTGAAAAGCCTACAAACTCTCCCCAAGATCATCATTGGAGGTGACAATGGTTTTGCAATAACCAAGCTTAAGGGATTTGAGGATCTTTGTGGGGAACTTACCATTGAGGGACTGCACAAAGTGGAAAGCCCAATACATGCACGGGTTGCAGAATTATCTAGAAAAAGGCTTACTAAGTTAGTTTTGAAATGGGGTAATGTGTTTGATAGTGCTCAAAGGGGAACACTTGAAGAAGAGGTTCTAAATGAGCTGAAGCCTAGTTGTCATACGTTGAAAGAGTTTGCAATTATGTCATATGGGGGAGTGGCATTTCCATGTTGGGTTGGGGATCCCTGCTTTCTTCTTTTGACCGATGTATCGATAGTTGACTGTAGAAATTGTACATATCTTCCACCACTTGGGAGACTGCCCTCACTTAAGAAGTTGCTTATTAAAGGCATGCATGAGATTAAAGCCATAGGTTTGGAATTAGATAGATATGGATATGGTGTTCCCGGTTTTACCGTTTTCCCTAAACTTGAATTTCTAGTATTCCAAGACATGTCAGGGTGGCAGCATTGGTCAAACAAAGGCACAATTTTTACATGGTTTCCAGGCCTTCGAGAGCTTCAAATAAAAAATTGTCCCAGTTTGATTAAGGTCTCGCTAGAAGCAATGTCCTCACTTAGGGTCTTACAAATAGGTCGATGCGGACATGGTGTGTTGGGAAGTCTGGTTCAAACAGCTCCATCAATCGCTGAGTTGGTAATAGAATCTATTTCAGGACTTACCGATGAAGTGTGGAAAAGTGTTATAGAGTATCTTGGGGCAGTTGAAGAAGTAAATATCAAGGAGTGTAATGAAATGAGGTACTTGTGGGAATCAGAGGCTGAGGGAAGTTTAGCTCTTGTTAATTTAAGGAAACTCGAAGTATTCGGATGTTCGAATTTGGTGAGTTTAGGAGAGAAAGAGGCGTATGATGATTGTGGTACCAAATTCTCATATCTTCGGAATTTAGAGGTCTGGTATTGTGGGAGTATGAAGCGTTGCAGCTGTCCAGATAAGATTGAAAGACTGACCATCAGTTCTTGTAGTTCACTTACACAAGTCTCTTTCCCAACAGGAGGGGGAGTGCTCAAGTCACTCACTATATATGGTTGTCACAAACTAATGGAAAGGATCAACAACACAAGCATGCCAATGCTTGAATCTGTTGATATAAGACGTTGGTCCAATCTGAAATCAATCAATGAATTGAATATTGGTGGTTTTCTCACCTGCCTGGTGATACAAGATTGTCAAAGTCTGGAATCATTTCCTGGCCTTCTGTTGCTGCAACTTACTCGTTTGACAATAGCGGATTGCCAGAGCTTGGTGTCATTTCCTGACCTTCAGCTATCAAATTGCAAGTTGTTAAAACATCTAGAAATCACAAATTGCCCAAGTATTAATGCTTCCTTTCCTTGTGGGGTATGGCCTCCAGAACTATGTTCCCTTGAAATAGGGGGGTTGCAGAAGCCTATCTCAGAGTGGGAGCCTCAGAATTTTCCAACATCACTTGTTTGCCTAAAGTTACTTGGTGAACATGTGAGTAGTTCCAATCAGTTCTCCCATCTTCTTCCTTTGTCTCTTACTGAACTTCACATACAAGAATTTGATGAATTGAAATCACTTTCAAGGGGACTCGAGCACCTGACATCCCTTCAGCATCTCAGCATTTACGACTGCCCAAAGATGAAAATTCTACCAGAAATGTTGTTGCCTTCACTTTTGACATTGGAGATATTTGACTGCCCACATCTAAAAAGAAGGTATAATGGAAGAGGCTCTCGTTACTGGTCCCTCATCTCTCATATCCCCTGCATCGACATACAAGACGGGTACTCGTTTATTAAATAACCTTTTTTATTTTACTTTTTTTGTTTCAATATGCACAAATTAAATATTTGAATTTATATTCATTCAAGACAAGTTGATTATTCAGAAAATATGTGATTTTTTATCTACCCTTTGGACTTCTTTTAAGCTATGTATTAATCTCCTTTTCAAATAAATTATCTTTAAATTCTTCAGAAAAATATGTGATCTCTCCTTATTATATTATTGTAAGCAGCTGCAGCATAGAATAATGATCACAGTGGGAATGAAACACAATAGATTAACAGCGATTTTTAAGAGGACCATAAATTTTACAACCAATAAATGAGTGACTAGCATTTCAAACCATTTAACATTTTTCTTTTAAAACAACCAGCATGTGCTAAAAACATGCAGCTACAAAAGAAAATGAAGCAGTTCAGTCAGAATTGTACTTCACTTGTTATAATTTTGACCTAGCGGCGGACCCAGAAAATTTGATCAGCGGGGCACAGTATAAGTGGTTGGGTTACTGGTCCAAAGGGGTTAGATAAATATCCTTAGTTCTCACCATTCTCTAAACATAGCAACTAAAAGTTTCCACATGGTGCATTCTGTGATAAAATTTCCTACATAAACGAAGAAAATACGACAATTTTACTACATAAACAAAGACAATTTAACAATTCCGCCAACTGCTTTGGTGCCAAACAATTTTGCTACAAAGTGGAACATGTCGAATAGGTCAAGCGAGTTGAAAAACCCGCTTAGTCTGTAATGCGTACAATCTCCTAAATCGTCTTATCAAGTATTTAATGATACCATTGTAATATTATTGTTATTGTAAGAATAATTAACACATTAACTATTTACAAAATACTCGAAGATGGACGGAAAGTTTTTGTGGGTCAATCCAACCCAACCAGCCCCATTTTCAGACGTGGTAAAAATCGATCCATTTCAACTTGAATCCGTTTTGATCTGGTAATAAGTTAGATGTCCATACACCTTAAATGGACTTGCATATTATTTGTGACTTTGCATGTCTATTTGTTGTGTATCTTGTTTTTTCCTTTTTTATTTGTACTATGTTACTCTTTGACCAATCCCTTTGTTACCGGTGGCTTTCTATTTCTATATATTTAGTTTTGTTTTTACTGTTTGCTATCTATTTGAAGTCAGGGTCTTTATGGAAGCAGTCTCTTTATCTCTAGGGATGAAGGTAAAGTTTGTCTGCATCCCACTCTCCTCGAACGCTACTAATAGCTTTGCTATTTGTAGCATTTTCTCGGTATGGTGGTGGTGGTTGTTGTCATGTATGTGCTTTTTGTGCTTTTATGTACCTATTATCAGAACAAATTTTTTAACATACTAAATACATATATTACTTCTTTTTAATAAGCAGTTTTTAATTGTATGAAGTAACACGAAGAGAAGATAATGGTTGTTACAGATTGGTTGGAACCCATCTTTTATTGAGATGAAGTTGAACAACAACACTTATGTTGTCATCTTATGTAGTGTGTCACACTCCGGCCTCCGCCACTACTGAAACGCAAGGTGTGGACCGAAAGTTTTCACAGCAAATAATTAAGCATACAAACATAACTTTTCATATCAAAGTTTAAAATTTTACAATGTCCCATAACAAAGTTTTCAAAAGCGAAGGATTTTACAACTTTATCTCAACTAGCATGAGAAACAAAAGGAAAATCCTTCCAAAAGAGGTATCAACTTGACCGGTGCTTAACCATCCAAGTTCCCCACACATCCATGTTCAATTTCCTAAAATATGTGCATAAAATCGTCAATATAAAATGTTGGTGAGTTCATTTCACAAACTTTAATTTAACAAAATGATGTTTTTACCTTCTAAATTACCAAGTCTTGGTATTATTATCTTAAAATAACCATTTTATCTAATTCTATATATAACAATTTCAATTGATGTGAACAGTTGTAATTTAAGATTGGTGAGTTTGGGTGGCTGCACCATTCGTCATGTGAGGATTGCGTTTCTTTTCTTTTTTTTTTTCTACATTGCTTTTTATATGAAACAATTTTGCTTGAGTAAACAACAAAAGTTTATATATCCCAGATGGTAATTGATTGGTATTCCACACTACCCACCCAAATTCAAATCCCAGGCCAAGCTTCTCAAAAGCATTTTTTTTTTCATGTTTCTTATTTTTCTCCGTTGGCTTTCATTCCTTTATGTTATTTATTGTTTTATTTTCCACAGATTTGTAAATATTTTTTACGTTATAATTCCGTTGTATTAGCGTTAAACGTGAACTATGAACCCGCGGCGAAAAACACGAACTATGAAACCGCGGCGAAGCGCGGGTCAAACACTAGTTCTTAACATATTAACACATTTTCTTCCGCATCTAGCATTTTAAGGCCAAATTTACAATCTTTACTTCACTTAAAAAGCCATTTTTATCCTATAAACACAATAATCACTTTAATATATTTTGTTAATCATGTTTACGCATAATTAACTATTTTCATCACACAAAGCATCATTCATCAATTTTATGATTTATTCCTCAAAATTAAGGTTTTTATAAGTTTAAAGTTTCATCTTAACATCTCAACACATACAAGAACATATTATTATCAATACAAGTATTAACATGCTTATTAGTATGTTTTTAACCATTTTACATATTCTAACATAAACCTAATTATCATGATCATCCTCCTGCAAGTTCCAAGTTTTTAGTTATCTTCAAAACATCATTTGTTTTTTTCTTGTCGTTTTATGATTGTGAAAATTTTGTCAACTTTGATTATCTGCTCTCAACAATCCAACCAACCAAATAAATCAAGCTACTGGTGGTATATTATTCAGTTTCGTTCGAGCTAGTGAACAAGAAACTGAAACGATCTAAAGGGACACAAAACAACCATTATCTTGTAATCTCCCACTTAGTCCAAGATCTCAATCTTCGAGCTTAGTTTGTTTCCGTCTTCGATCCTCATTATCTTGTCCCGTCTGGTTTTACCATTTTAAAATATAAAACTTTTACATAAAACCTAACTATTACAAGGGTTCCAAATAACTTGGAAAATACAAATATTGAAATCAACCAAAAACCACAAACACTACCACAACAAAATACAAGGGATCTAGGGCTCGATTCATATAATCACAATTACCACCAAAATCGAAAATGCTTGATCTTTTGTTAAATGAATGTTTTGACAAATAAAACAAAGATCAATTTAAATATATAGTATTTGAACAATTGTAGAAGTGGCTCTGATACCACTGTTGGGAATTATGGATCCGTTTTAGGGTTTTATAAAATCTAATTTTATAAATGAATAAATAAATATTTATTAATAATCAGATGCGGAAGCTCGTATAAACACAAAAACAACAGATTATCCCACAAGTGATCTGGTTACAGTCAATTTAAATCATAGTTGCAAAAGTCATCCGAGTTGACCGATTACTCGCCGAGTACACGCTACAGAGTGGGTCACCGAGTATAGCTGAGTTGACCGAATATTCCGAGTACTCCCCACATAGGCCGATTCGACCCCCGAGTACTCGCCCGACTAGGCCGATTACTCGCAACTGTTGGCCCAGACAATTAGATCAAACACAAACACGAGATATTTGGGGAGACGAACCTGCGACTCTTTCTATTCAACCAAACGAACTTACAATCAAGGGACAAATCAAACCATTAACCTAGACCCCTATTTATACTAAACCAACCATACTAATCCTACTCAAATACTATTAGCAATCATAATCTAAGACTAACTAAACATCATTATCTCTTAAATAAGATAATTATAAACATTAAAGCTTATCTAAGCCAATCTTTCAATTTAGCCCTTCAACTTTCAACTCATGCGTGATTTAGGATTAACTTTCAACATTCTCCCTTAATCCTAAAACCCGACCATGCTTCTCTTACTTCTCAATCTGACCACTCGGGTCTTGATCACTCTCACTTTTCTTACTTGGTATCTAGCTTTCTTTCTTGCTTTTCTTTCTTGAACCACATTGGTTCGTCTTGCTATCTTTCTTGATCGAACCACACAGGTTCTTGATCTCCAAGCGTCAACTCGAAAACGGGTTTCTTGACTGCATTATTCCTTTCTTCAAGATCTACTCTTGACTGCATCATCTCTTTCTTTCATCTTCAAGATCCGCTCTTAAAGACATCATTCATCAAGATCTGCTCTTGAGGAAACATTCATTCTTTTTAGCGGTTTTCTCTTTTCAGTTGGAATTGATTCCCGATCTCGAAACCAATCTCCACACACCGCAAACATTTTCAATTCATCAAGAACACTATTTGCTTCACGGTTATTTTCACATCACCTGAACAACACTTGTTGCCTTACAATCAACAAAACAAACACGCAGGTCGTTTTTCTTTCGGGCTTACAATCAACAAAACAAACACGCAGCTCGTTTTTCTTTCGGGCTCGCTAATAACCTTCACTCAACAAACACAGTTGTTACGATCAAAACCTACTGTGTAAATTTCTTCACAGCTCAAGCACTTGACCCATGCCGCCCTTACTATCACTTGCTCTGATACCGGCTAGCTCGAACCAACTCATAACCGCCATTAGTAAAGAAACTGTGACAACCGTCACCCTCATATTTTATCAAGTTGTCACTCATAGTCCTTATAACTTCGATCATTTTCAAATTTAATAAAAGTTAAGTTTCATTTGATCATTATATATTTTTTTTTACTTGGAAAACGCTTATTTTTTTTATGGTACACATTTATAGAAACGATGCTTAAACGCTTAAAGTTTATAAAAGTTAAAATTTTTATAAAAGTTTAAAATGTAAAAACCTTGGTTAGTTTGTTAAGTTTATAAAAGGAATTTCTAACCAATTTACACATAAAACTAACCAAGTTAAACTAGAGGGACTGTTTCTGCCAATAATCAAAAGTTTTAAAAACTCAATCCCTCCTTCCTGCTCTCACGTTTTTCCGGCTACAAATCCGGCCACCGGATTAATTTTCCGGCCAACAATAACTCGCCCATTAATGTGTTTAAATGCAAAACTTTGAACCTCCAAGCGTTTCTCCATCATTACCAAGCGTTTACTATACCTGAAGCGTGAATTAAACGAGTAATAAAGGGAGATTAATTCGAGATATTATATGTAACCGACCGGAAAGTAAAACGCCTTAAAACTAGAGCTTTACTCGTTCATTTTATAAATTATTGATGCTATTCGTTTTCTGCACCTCTAACCATTCGAAACCCACAAAAAATGCATCTAAACACGTCTCTAAGCTCTGCAAATCGTGATTATTATTTCGGCCCTTGCTCTCCATTTTCGGACACAACCCAACATGGTGAGTCGTCTTTTCTTGTGCCATTTTGTTATTTAGATACTCCTCTGCGAAAGCCCTATAGATTCGGGTTCCTTTGTTGCTTGAATCTGGTTATTGGATTAGAGGTTGGGGTTAGGGTTCTTGAGCTAGATTGGGGAAGAAGAAGAAGTTTGTTTATATGTTAAAGTATTTTAATTCGGGTTTAATAAACAAAAATGGATGTGGCCTAGTGGTTTGTGTGTGTGATGTGTACATCAGGGACCCGGGTTCGAGTCCCTTACCCACGTGTCTGTTCACTTTTTCCTGATTTCTATTTTTTTACATATTATATTATATATATATATATATTTATATATAAATACATTATTCTTATAATATTCATAGAAAATTCCTTTTTACTCCAAAAATTATAAAAATTTAGGGGTAGCATCATGACACCATAAATAAAATTATCACACTAAAAGTTTCTGGAAAATAAATTATTTTCATATTTTTATTAATTTAAATAGTTTTAATCATAAATAATTGATTAAAAATCCAATTTTTGTGATTTTAATCCCAAATTTTCTGGAAAATTATTTTTAAGGATCATGAACATAAATAAAAATTGTTGGTTCAGAAAACATTTATTTTTATTAATTTTTCCTATTTTTATTCATTTAAACATGATTTAAATTCATTAAATTTATTTTAAATACAAATAAATTGAGAAAAATTATGGAAAAATTATTTTCACCTTTATACATCAGAAAATGATTATTTTTCAGAAAAATATCATTTTTGAATCATATCTTGTATTTTTAGTTTATTTACATTTAATTAGATACTATTAATTATTTCGTTAAATGTAAATTACTAAACTATGGTTTATGGATATTTTTCTATAAAATAGAAAATATTCCTATAAGTGGAAACATAGTATTATAATTTCTTCGTCGCGTATTAAATCTTAAATCATGATATACTTTATTTAACATTTTTATTAAATTTAAGATATAATAAAACTTCATCTTCCATACACAAGTCTAGCAAACCCTAATGCCTTAAATTCTAGATGCTTTAGACTTTTAAGACATTTTCCTCATTAGTATGCTTATACGTATAGGTTGAATTCTTCAGAATTCCTAAATTAATCTTGTGACAAGTTTTGTTGGATTTGACACGCTTAGCAAAACTGTGAGTATATCTTTCCCCTTTTTCATGTTTTACTCTTTTGGGGCTATACATGTACACTATTATCAAATATTATTTTATCATTAATGGCAATTCTCATGTGTGTTTGCTTAATTTATGTTATTTTGTGTGTCTATGACTGTCAAAATCATTAACCTTGTGGCCTAGTATTTCAATGAATAGTACTATGGTATATACCCCTTGTGACTCTGTTGAGAGACCTTGGTCATTGTTGTGTGAATCATTATCAACTGTGGTTAATCATTGAATCATTTATCATTAGGGTTGGCTTTGACTGATACTACTTAATACATAATTGCAAACAGTATACAACACATGAATTGCTAAACACTTTTTCTACTATATGTATTCAAACAGGGTATGCTCACCTAGGGGTGAGCACAATTGGGCCGAACCGAAAAAAACCGAGGACCGAATCGAAAATCCATCAAAACCAACCCGGGTATGTTATTTAGGTTCTTTAGTCGGTCCAGGAATATTACTCCTCTCGGTTCTCGGGTCGGGTCGGTCCAGGAGTACATGAAAACCGAGAAATAACCGATGGACCGAAATAATCTTATAAAATAACGAACTGCTCTTAGTCAATACATTGTTACTCATTTTCTTGTGAACTAAAACACAACTTATCAACTAATGGGAAATAAGATCCCACCAAAATGGTACAACAGTATCAAATTGATATGTGATTCCTGATTCAATAAATATTTTTGTTAAAAAAGGTGAAAGGAAATGCAGACTTGCAATTTATAACAAATATACTGTCAATACACATATATTCCAAATTTGACCTTTACAAGTCATATTATTAGGTCCTATTAAGACTAGGGTGTGGTGTAATGGACTAATGCCATCACCCACCTCAACAACACTATGTCATCAAACGAACTGGCTTCACATGTTAATGTTTAAGGCTCTAGAGTGTAAAGATTGGGACTTGAACCAACTAATATAAATATCGTTTGATACTAACTGATATTATCAAGACAGAATAAAAAACTTAAAATTAAATAACTAAAACCTTACTCAGTTATCACCGTAGCCACTAGCCATTTAAAGATCCTTTGTTTTTCTTCATTTGATAGTTGTTATTTGGTGTCAGGTACATGTTGATGTTCCTTCCCGTAATCAATCAATACAAAAAACAAATTAGAAACAACTTCTAATCAGAGAATTAGCATTATATTGGAGCTTTGAACAACCTATAACTGTAAGAAATTAGAGCTTTCAGCAAGCTGCACAAAAGGATAAAGATGTTTGATAATGAAATTGGAACTTTCACCCCTAGATCCAAGCAACAATTGACAAAAAATGAACTTTCATATGTCGGTTCGGGTTTTTGTTGTTGGAACCGATGGAACCGCCTGCACATGGACCGAAGACCGACCCGTCTTCAAGGTCCAGATCTCGGTTCCATATTTATACACTGGTCGGTTTTCGGGTCGGGTCGGTTCTCTATGTTTGCTCACCCCTATGCTCACCAATACATTTTTGTATAGACAAAATTATTTTGTACATTATTTTGTACATGTTTCAGGTTATTTTGAGACGCTTCCTTTAAGCTTTTGGATTTATATTTAAGTTTGACTTTATTGTACTTTAGTTAGACTTGTCGCTTTAGAATCTTTGTAACTTGAATTTCTTTTCAATGTAATAAACTATATATTCAATGTATTCAAATTTACACTTTTAGTCCATGAGCTATTGAACAATCGTCACTACGTGACACCTCGATGTTTCCGCCAACGGTCGGGGTGTTACAGAAACCATCAAATACTATTGATCAACACAAGACACAATCCACATGTGCTTCTTCGGTCAATGCCACAACAAAATCTGATAGTTGTTGTGCTTTGATTCTTGACCCACCATTCTCTACGAACTGATCACCACAAGTTATGTTTTCCATCGACATTAAGTGCAAATTAATTGCAGATGACATCCTAATTCAAAATTATCACACTGAGTTAGATGTGAAAATCTCCTCCTACTATTAATTCATTGTTGCTGCTTCTTTTTTTCTTCGTGATCAAACCGTCCACAATTAATTATGAACCTATTTACTTGCTTCCTTGTTTCATAACCACACTGTCACCGTACATATCATAACATACAACCACTTGCAAGCACACTATAACTGTAACCACCCCGTCACCTGCAAGCACAACGTCACCACAACCACACCACTCCATCACCTGCAAGCACACCGTCACTGTGGCCTCCATAACCATCACCCCCACCTCCGGCAACCTGCAATCTCACCGATGACCTGCAAGCCCTCCGACGACCTTCCTTCCACCTTGAAATAAAAGCGATGACTCCCCTTTGCCTTCTCTCATTTCTAACCACCCTCAGCCACGAAAATGGCATTACCGCCACAAACTCGTTTCTGCAGTTGGGCAGCTGTGGTTGCAGGTTTGGGTTTCGACGAGTTGGTGGGTGGATCTTGGTGATAGGTTGACGGATGGTGATGAGCAGGTGACAGGTTGGTGGTGGTGAAAGGTGGATGAGATGGTGGTTGATGGTGGTAGAGAAAAGTGAAGATGATGGTAGGTGAAGGTGAAGAAGGGGGTGGGTGGTAGGTCCCACTAAAGTTTTTAAATATTTATTCTATTTCGTATATTTTTTTAATATGATATTTTAATAGTAATGGTAGTTTTTCATTTCACATAGACTTAACTAGACTAACTAAACTCCATCAACTCATGGGACTATCCGAGTAACAAGTTGTCAAACCATAGGGAACACCGGTGTAACTTCCAAAAGGTGGGGACTATATGTGTTATTTTGAAAACTACAGGGAGTATCTGTGCACTTTTCTCTATAAACCATTAGACAAAGTACATCCACTAAATGTAGACAAAGTACATTGACTAAACGTTAAGTTAAATTGTACTAGCTTAAACATAATTATTAAAAATTACTTAGACATGATCTAATTCATAAGTTCATAATCATCTCAAAAAATGTCTATATTCTTCAATATCCAACTTTCCTATATTCTATACATTTTTTGATTTCTTGTGACCATTTAAAAACAAATATTAAGGATACATTAACTTGCATTGTAACTATGCAGTCAAAAGTAGGGTGAGCATACGAAAACCAATAACCGAAAAAACCGAAACCGAACCGATAACCGAACCAAAAATAACCGAAACCGAACCGATAACCGAACCAAAAATAACCGAAAACGAATTAACCGCTCGGTTACGGTTAACATATGGCCAAAACCGAATCATTCGGTTACGGTTTTGGTTTTCCTTTCTTCCGTAACCGAGATAACCGAAACCGAACCAATAGTTATATACTTAAGTATTTTTCATATATATATATATATATATCCATGTATTTGGAACATATTTTCATGTAGTTCCGGTTTATTTCATGTATTATTCATGTATATCCATATATTTGAAGAATTTATTATTTGTGTACTCGGTATTTCATGTATTTTTCTTGCGTTTTGATATATATTTGTATTCTTGAAAAAGATCCAAATACTTTACTAACTATTTTAAGTTTATAATTTTGCCCAAGTTTTATGTTTGGATATTAATCGAACATAACCGAAACCGAACCGATAACCGACATATTAACCGAATTAACCAAACTGACGTAACCGATCGTTTTGGTTATGTTTTTTACTTAAAACCGAACTTCGGTTATCAGTTTCGGTTATATGTAAAAACTGAACCGAACCGACATTTGCTCACCCCTAGTCAAAAGTAGTAGCATCTTCAAATGTCTAGTAAAAAATCATAACAAATGGTTGAGGTTTTCCTTAGCTTAGTATAACCAACAGCTAAAATAGATTGATGTTTTTAGAATGCGAGAATGATCAAAACATTTATTTAAATATTTAATGTATAGGGGGAGGGGGAATTTCAGGAGAGAAATAAAAGTTCGGAGGGTTTTGAAAGACTAAAAACTTTTAAGTTTTAACTAGTGAACATAAACAAACATACATAGACGGATATAAACAAACAAAAGTAAACAACCATATTACCAAACGTTCACGAACGCAATCGAACAAACGAGACCTTTGTTCGTGTTTGTTTTTTAGTTGATCAAACAGAATTTTTGTTCGTGTTCGTTCATTTATTAAATAAACGAACAAAAACGAACTTTTCGCCAAACGGCTTATGAACTATTCACCGAACATTTTGTTTGTTTACAGCCCTACTTGAAATCCTTCACATGTCACAAGGAGTTTAAATTCCTTTGGTTAAAGGATTTTAAATTCTAATTCATATCTTTTTTTTCCAAACAAATCCCCTAAGACTATCCCCATTCACAATCCAACCAATCCAACCTTTCAATAAAAAGCTAATTTCTATCCCTTCAATCTACACAACCCAACCATAACACACATTCACAACTCAACTCAACCTAAAAATATTTTTTTAAACGAACTTGGTTTATAATAAAATTTATATCGGGATATTCACAAAAAAAGTTAAGAAATACAGTGTATTTAGTTTTTTTTTAACTTGAATATTATAAGTTATTTAAGTAATTAAGTTAGTGGAGGGTTTATTTGGATTGCAACCATATACCACCATAACCAGATTGTTAAGAGATTGCAAGTTTGCAACCTTTTGATTTTTATAATATTATTTCCACGAGAAAGTTTACTGTAAAAAGTAGTTTAACGTAAAAAGTATAAGAAGGATTTTGTGCTTTTGACCAAAATAAATCAATGGATGAGATTAAAATGGGAAAAGTATACGTTGAGTTTCTAAAAGAGAATGAGAATGGCAAAATAGGTATAAACCACAATCCTCTTTCATTTGCATACCTATTGTTATAATTTTTTTTTAAATAAAAAGTTTGTTGGGTTGATAACTTGCGTTTTTATCAGATATAACTTGCATATTTTTATCAGGTATAACTTGCGTTTTATCATTTATAACTTCCGTTTGATTAAGTCGTCTTATTAGGTATAACTTGCGTTTCTAAAACCCAAGTATACCCTCAATAAAACGCAAGTTATCAACTCAGCAAATTTTTTTTTATAGTATAACAATGAAAGAAGATGAAAAGCTTGTTTTTATGGTACAGTTTTTTTTAAATAATGTCGTATGAAAAGTTATGGTCATTTTAAAAATGGGGGTGAAACTTTAACGACGCAATGAAATTACTATCATGCTCCTGATTATCTAATTTAATTTATGGCTAATAATTTTTCTTATACTTTTTACGTCAACCTCCTTTTTACTTTAGTCTCACCCTTATATTTCCACAACCCAATTCATGTTGAGGTCATGGATGGAAGTAGAAATGAGTTGTTGACTAAATAAATTCACGACAACAAGATAAATTCTATATTTGAATGAATCCAATCGTTCTATAAATCTAAGGCTACCATAGCATCTATATCTATATATATATATAAAACAAAGCCCTTTTGCTGACGTGGCGTCCATTGGTTCCTTCAACCCCCTCTTGAAATCGCCACGTGGCATCTTAATTTAAAGGTTTTGATGTTTTTAATTTTTTTTGTTTTTTTAACTAATTAAAAAAATACAAAATTGAAACCCATTCTTATCACGTAACCTTATCTCCTGTCTCATTATTCTCTCTTTTCCTTCTTCTTTTTCTCCTCCCAAAACCCTAAAAAACAACCCTAACCTAATACTCTCTCATCAGAAAGAAAAACAAGTCGACGAGCGGATATTACTTTCCCTACAACCAAAACTTGATCTAGACCCGACTCCAAACTTAGACAGACTTTGCAGGGAGCCAACTTCTGTTAATGTAAGCCCTAAAAGAGTTCATTAATTTTTATAGGATAGGAATGATGGTGATGTATATGTAAGTCACCCAAGTAATCAACTGCTTATAAAGTAGTTTCAATATATAGTTGGGCGTAATGGAAAAAGTTGAATACTGGGGTGACCTCCCATTACATCATCCCTTGCTTATGATTGATCCATTGTGATTTTTGTTCTGTATATATTCTTGCAGCTAAATCGTGATATTCGTGGCAAACGTCTAAAGAGGTTAAGGCAGGAGTCTGCACCAGCAAACATAAATTCAAGTGTAAGAGGCTCGAGAGAGGTAACGGGTCAACCTAATTTGGTAAATCTGGTTGACCATAATGTTGGTCAAAGCAACGCGGTATTGGATGGGTCTACCAGCAGGAGTGAAATTTGATCCAACGGACCAGGAACTAATCGAACATCTTGAAGCCAAAGTTGAAGCCAAGAATTTGCAGCGTTTACCGGTTAGCTTATGGGTTCATTTGTGTCTTCATGGGTTCAGAAACATTAAATAATATATATCATTGGTTAACTATTGTTGTAGGAATATAAAGAGTTCTATAACTTTGAAGAATGTCTTGAAAAGATCCAAGAGTTTATGGTGGCTCATGGACCCTTTGATGGTATTCTTGGTTTTTCTCAGGTTCATTCAGTTCTGAGATTATTAGAAGTTGTTTTATGTTCTTTATTGTACTGTTATTATTGTTTTATTGTTCCTGATGTTATTAAGGTGAGACGAGCTCCTGGTTCGGTTTATCGCAGTCCGGGGCTTTATGCGAAGCTTCGGCATGAGATGGATGCGGTGCATCTCTTTTATTTAGTTTGTTAGTGTAGTTAGTTGTTTAATCAGTTAATATCCGATTGTTTTCTCGAATATTAATTCTCCGATGTTGTTTTCCTTATTTTTTGAATAATATTTTGGTAGGTCTAACAAACGACGAGTCAACAACTTCAGTCAACGGTCCATCACCGTCTTCTTTCAGCAGTGTATGGTATTGTATTATGTACCCTTTTTTGTTAAGCTTTTTGGGTTTCTTTTGGGATAATTTTTTAAGGGTGTTGGGTGGGTTGTCTTGGTCAACGACGGTGGCTACGTACCAGGCACCATGTTGACAGCCCTTGTAGGTAAATTGTAAGGCCCCAAACCCGGGCACCGTACAGTTGAGCTCATTACAGTGTACCGTTTAAAATCAACAATTTATTAAAATCACGCAGCGGAAAAATAATTAAAACGATACAAATTGTTTTGAAAACAAATAGTTTGCTAATAAATTTCGAAACCACGAATGCCATCCATGCTATTACGAGTAATCCCATCCGCTAGCCAAGATGCATCACCAATTCAATCCGACCTGCAAAACAATCTATCATACGTGCAAAAGTCAGCTACGCTGAGTGAGTTCTAATAGTTTAATTTTACTTACTTCAAATACGCCATAAAATACTTTAATTTAAAACCCAACTTCATCTCTTTAAAAAAAATCATCATTAATTATATAGATATTTTATCATCAACTCCCTACCCAAAACGATTCATAACCACAACTGACTTATCACCCATCACGACCCACAACTATGACTCTGCAACTTCTTTTACGCGTTCCACCATTCCCTCTGCAACACAATGTCGCTACACATGACTAGTTCGTCTATACTCCTCTTAATTGTACCAGGCACCTCCAAGTACATTTCTTCACAAGAAACGTTATATTGTCGTCTTTTAACATAACACAACACATACCCACCATTTTATCTATATGAATGCAAATAAAACACATAAGGTGGGAACCTATCACAGAATATAGTTAAGTCACAAAGATATGATCGAGCCTTGTGACAACCCGTCGCCACCCCGAAGGTAACAACCCGTTGCCACCCCAGCTCAACAACCCGTCACCACCCCGAAGGTAATGACCTTATGGACACGTCGACACCACCACTTAGATCGACGGTCCCCAGCATTAGTAACTCGTCGCTACACCAAAGGTAACGGCCGTATAAACATGTCGACACCACCACTTAGATCGACAAATTCAACATTGGTAACCTGTCGCCACCCCGAAGGTAACGAACCATTACCAATAACCCACATCAGCACCTCAAGGGTGCTACATCACGCGAAACATATAGACACCTACACACACATTCACTATGTCTAGGGTCTCATCATACTATTACGTGGATTAACCACGCACCTCTTAAAATCATCATCACCGCGTCATTTAATTCTAAGACTTTAACTAATCATTTTCTCATACTGAACCCATAATCATATTGCCTCGACAAGAGTCTAAACGACTCGAACTGACACGTACACTACGAAGGGTATCTCTAAACCTATACTACATTTAACCGTCATAGAACCGTCTCATTGGAAAACGTTCATAAAAACATTTAAGTCGTAAAGTTCTTTAATTTGATCGACATCTTAACATTTGCCGAAAATCATTTAAGCATGTATGATAGCCCCAAAAAAATATATTTAAATAAAAAATAGGGGGATTAGAACTCACTGATTGCGAAGCTCCGAAATCTGCAAGCTAAACATGCCTCTAACTGCGTCGCACATCGCGAATCTTGTACCCGAATAGTCCATGGTTTTTTAGTAATTTTCCTTGCATGATCATCACAACCAATCCAAGTAACTACTTCTAACATTCAAGCGTGTAACCAGTTCTTCATGCAACTCTTCTGAATAATTTCCCTTGGATGCATGAATTCCAAGATGCATATCAACATCCCAATACATGCCTACACCTATGTACACAATTAATACCACCATATGCTTGTTTCGTATCCACCTTCTATTTTCATGAAGTACATTCGCATGCCTTCACTATTAATCCAACACACACGCACACTATATCATCTCGAAACAACACCCGTGTCCATACCTGCGTATCCCATTTAAACTCCCATACCCAAAGAATTACATACAAGCCCATGCATCAAAGTCAATGTATGCAACCTCACCATTCCTAATGTTATCATTACCATATCATCCTATAAATCCAACCATAAACCCATGAAAACAAGACTACCACCTTCATCTAAAAATTAAACCATACCTATCTTGCAAACTGCATCCACAATGTACACCACCACCGGACAACCATCACCGTAGCCATCAACCAGAAAGTATCGACACCCTCCATCGACTCCCTCTTGTTGGTCTTCATTGTCTGTTCGTCGTCACCAAACTCAAACACCACTGTCGCGCCTACAATTGTCGCAGTCATCGTAGCCATAGTCGATTACCACCACAACCGCCATCATCACTATCTACGCCTTACGCCACCACCATCACCAATACTACCTCGCCGCTACGCATTAGTAACAACCTCACAGCCACCACCACCCTCGTACACCATGGTCATAACCGAGCTCAACACCACCATCATCATAGTCGAACAACTCCATTCCAAGAACATCAACCACCACCACTGCGTATACCATTGAAACCACCCCACACCATCACTACCACCACCGAAGACCTGTACCACCATCATCGAACCGCGTGATCACCATCATACCGACAACCATCATCATTCCCGAACACCACCACTTTCCAGTTCCAACTCCACCGGAGTAACATCCTGTCTCGAACCCATGCAAGAAAGGAATAAACAAATGAAATAGAAGGGAGGTTACCTAATTGCACGAATTGGAGATCGGATTAACCCCGCACTAGTGAGAACCACCATTGCCGTCGACTTCGTCTCTTTCTTGTCTCTTTTTCTTTGCCGTTGACACACCTAGGGCTTTGCATGCCCTAGGTTTCTTTTATAATAGTTGAAATCATAATTTTCACCTAGGGCCCGTTAATTTTCATTACTTGGCAATTTATTCGCAAAGTTTGTAAAACAACTCTAAACAATGACAACCAGACCTTTACCTCAAAACTTTAGCATTCAACGATGACACGCGTTCTCGTCGAGCCATTACTTCAATAACTCGTGCGCCATGTTTCATTTGTCGCCTCAATGGATAGGCCACATAGAGTTTTATTAAAATGGTGAAAACTGGGATGTTACAAGTCTACCCCCCTTAAAAGAGGATTCGTCCCCGAATCCTGCGCATCCAAAACATCCCGGATTCACAATATTGACTCGCATCCCTGCGCAAAATCCGATCACCTTTAAATCGCCACTAGTGTCTCCACAGATAAACCTCCCACCAAAGAAGGTCGCAAACATCATCTGTAGCTGTTTACGATTCCCAAGGTTAGAACCTCAAAATCCCGTAATCGGTTTTGCTCATCATTCATCGCATAAAAATCTTCAACTGCATCACCCATTCTTACTTGATTGCTACTATCCGCGTGATCACCACCAATTGCTCGCCCGGTGACCTTCATAAAGAGGTACTAATTCTGCAAGCAATTGCGCAATCAGCGCATATACTTCCGCTACTGACGTTTACTTCACCGCACCCGCGGTTACTATGAATGATAACACCATTCATGCCTTCGCATCCGTAGGCAATCCAACATAAGTCGCCACTAAGAATCCAGCACGAGTTGCCAAACTCCATTTGCCACTCCAAACCATAACATTGAAGGGCTCCATGCATCTACAACCAGCATTGAAGCCACTAGGGTCAGACGAAGCTGGGGAAACCCATGGTCTCCTTGCAAACGTCTTTCACATAGTGCGCTCCTGATACATCCACCATTGAGGCTTCGCAAAAACTCTTTCTACTTGCTCTACTGAGAACTCCAGGCACTTACACACAGTTCTTTTTATCTCTTTTAACGCGATCACACCGTCATACAAGGCGCATGAGCTCTAGAAGCCTGCGCAAGGCCGATTCGAAGACACATAAGTGCGTTAGCCATCATTGGCAACGCCGCCATGTTTTAACACAAGGTTCAATTTTCCTCTTCACTTTCCTGCTGGAATTGAGCTCCAAACACTCACCTTTCGCATTGATCAATACATCTCTAAAAACGATCTCGATTCTTTCAGGCATTTGGACGCGCGCCAACAAGATCACTACACGAAGACTTGTGCCACAGACTACTGCGCAAATACTCGGAGCTGGTCCATTGCCTCTGCGCACCTCGATCACAATTCTCTTACTAACCAACCGGTTCACGCAAGTGTTCTTCCCGCGCTTCGCTGCGCTACTCTGATAATCCACAAGCTAGGCGATGTGCATAAGCATTGCGCAAAGGCAAATCATCAAAACAAAAGCAAGCGCTAAGACATCTTGTGTCTTGCATTTAGACCACCGCGCACTAAATCATTAGTCGTGTGGCACCCGCGCCATAGACGGCACCACAAAACCTTGCCTTTGATATTCTCGACATCCTCGACCATAAAGGGCGCCAAGTCCCATTGTCACTGTCTATCACACCCAACCGTAGAGCGCATTGGCCCTACCATTGCTTCTTCAAGCCTCGAATTTCAAGGAGTGACAAGACTGGCGCATCACTAAAATCGCCTAACGAAATAGAGCCACCTCTTCATACGGAGTGACAATGTCTTGGAGCTCTCGCAAACTTCTTTCGGGTCTACAAATGTAGATACTTCACTAATCTCGGAACTCGCGCATAACCTGACGTGAATTCCTCAACGTAAGAACATAAGCTACCGTCCGCACTGCCATCGAGTTTGAACGCGAACTCTCCCGTCGATCTATTTTTCGCGAGGTACTCTTCATTTACGCTAAGGACGTGCGCTGGCAAAGTCCTTTCCTCAAACTGTTCCGTCACCAGACGTCGCGTCAAATCATCACCGAAAGCTGGAGCACCTAGCGTCGATGCGCCACCAACATGGCTACTTCGCTATTCACACGCGCAAGCATCATGCGCGTCACACATAGACATTCGCAACCTCAGCCACGGAAACACTCACGGTCCAAACAACACGTGCATATCTTTCACAAAGGCATGTTGCATCAAAACATCATACACGCCTTGTCTACGATACATCGCTAAGACATTAATCGCAATAGGCAAAACATTATCACATGCCCTATCACTAGGAAATTAATAACTGAGGCCTACTTAAATACTCAAAACTCATGTCTTATAAAAGACTAAACACATATCTATACCTCGACCCATACACATCTTTCCTAGTGAATCATAAAAGATTCACCCACTGGCGACCAAAGTCACCTTTGACATTCTCGTTGACCTCAACCTAGGGGAAGTGTCCACTTTTCTCGTGGTCATCACCACTCATTCTACCCACATAGGGTTCACATAGGCCGCACCCGAATCCAGGTCGTACCCATTAGCATCATACTGACAACATTCCCAGGTTAGGCTCTACATTCACATTCTCTAAAGGTCCCATTCAAGGCGCTTACACACGGGCTAATGGCGCATACTAAACATCATGCAACCTATACTAGACAACTTTTCACAAAACATAGCATCACCCGTGTTAGTCCACAAAGGACTCTCGTGACACATATTAGTCATTCCTAGCGCTAACCGTATGCGCACAACATATCATCACATAGTCTCGCAAGTTTGTGAGGCTAGTAAGAAGCCACTAGGCCCCTACATAGCAACACAACACATAATGCATTTAACAAATTTCATAAATGGCTTATTCACCAAGCACACATTGCTCACAAGACAAGAAATCTCACTTATCGCTTAGGACTACTTGCCACGTTTCAAGGATTCAAATCATTAAACAAGGAGACACATCTCGTCTTAAAATGCCAAAAGCCCCATTGGTCACAGAATCACAATTCTAGTGTGATCAAATTTAGTCTTTACCCTCAACCGCCCATGGCAGAACCTTCGCACAAACATCTTAGGTAATCATTTAGAGCTTTGGGGTAACACTAGACTGCCAATAACGTTGATCAAGTGTTATTGATTGTCCGTGCCACCTCCTGAGTTCTAAACATTTCCCAACATGGTCATACTAGTATTCTACCTTTCACATACTTTACTCACAGAATTCATAGAATAACGCACATAGCACAAAGAATTAATAAAACTAAATACAAAGCTCAACTCATACCTCTTGGCTCACGGTTACTCGTGGTGGCATTCGTTACTTCGGTCCAATTTAAAGTTTAAGTTTAGGCGTTTTGAAATGCCTAAATCCCTTAAACCACTGTTCTGATACCAACTTGTAAGGCCCCAAACCCGGGCACCGTACAGTTGAGCTCATTACAGTGTACCGTTTAAAATCAACAATTTATTAAAATCACGCAGCGGAAAAATAATTAAAACGATACAAATTGTTTTGAAAACAAATAGTTTGCTAATAAATTTCGAAACCACGAATGCCATCCATGCTATTACGAGTAATCCCATCCGCTAGCCAAGATGCATCACCAATTCAATCCGACCTGCAAAACAATCTATCATACGTGCAAAAGTCAGCTACGCTGAGTGAGTTCTAATAGTTTAATTTTACTTACTTCAAATACGCCATAAAATACTTTAATTTAAAACCCAACTTCATCTCTTTAAAAAAAATCATCATTAATTATATAGATATTTTATCATCAACTCCCTACCCAAAACGATTCATAACCACAACTGACTTATCACCCATCACGACCCACAACTATGACTCTGCAACTTCTTTTACGCGTTCCACCATTCCCTCTGCAACACAATGTCGCTACACATGACTAGTTCGTCTATACTCCTCTTAATTGTACCAGGCACCTCCAAGTACATTTCTTCACAAGAAACGTTATATTGTCGTCTTTTAACATAACACAACACATACCCACCATTTTATCTATATGAATGCAAATAAAACACATAAGGTGGGAACCTATCACAGAATATAGTTAAGTCACAAAGATATGATCGAGCCTTGTGACAACCCGTCGCCACCCCGAAGGTAACAACCCGTTGCCACCCCAGCTCAACAACCCGTCACCACCCCGAAGGTAATGACCTTATGGACACGTCGACACCACCACTTAGATCGACGGTCCCCAGCATTAGTAACTCGTCGCTACACCAAAGGTAACGGCCGTATAAACATGTCGACACCACCACTTAGATCGACAAATTCAACATTGGTAACCTGTCGCCACCCCGAAGGTAACGAACCATTACCAATAACCCACATCAGCACCTCAAGGGTGCTACATCACGCGAAACATATAGACACCTACACACACATTCACTATGTCTAGGGTCTCATCATACTATTACGTGGATTAACCACGCACCTCTTAAAATCATCATCACCGCGTCATTTAATTCTAAGACTTTAACTAATCATTTTCTCATACTGAACCCATAATCATATTGCCTCGACAAGAGTCTAAACGACTCGAACTGACACGTACACTACGAAGGGTATCTCTAAACCTATACTACATTTAACCGTCATAGAACCGTCTCATTGGAAAACGTTCATAAAAACATTTAAGTCGTAAAGTTCTTTAATTTGATCGACATCTTAACATTTGCCGAAAATCATTTAAGCATGTATGATAGCCCCAAAAAAATATATTTAAATAAAAAATAGGGGGATTAGAACTCACTGATTGCGAAGCTCCGAAATCTGCAAGCTAAACATGCCTCTAACTGCGTCGCACATCGCGAATCTTGTACCCGAATAGTCCATGGTTTTTTAGTAATTTTCCTTGCATGATCATCACAACCAATCCAAGTAACTACTTCTAACATTCAAGCGTGTAACCAGTTCTTCATGCAACTCTTCTGAATAATTTCCCTTGGATGCATGAATTCCAAGATGCATATCAACATCCCAATACATGCCTACACCTATGTACACAATTAATACCACCATATGCTTGTTTCGTATCCACCTTCTATTTTCATGAAGTACATTCGCATGCCTTCACTATTAATCCAACACACACGCACACTATATCATCTCGAAACAACACCCGTGTCCATACCTGCGTATCCCATTTAAACTCCCATACCCAAAGAATTACATACAAGCCCATGCATCAAAGTCAATGTATGCAACCTCACCATTCCTAATGTTATCATTACCATATCATCCTATAAATCCAACCATAAACCCATGAAAACAAGACTACCACCTTCATCTAAAAATTAAACCATACCTATCTTGCAAACTGCATCCACAATGTACACCACCACCGGACAACCATCACCGTAGCCATCAACCAGAAAGTATCGACACCCTCCATCGACTCCCTCTTGTTGGTCTTCATTGTCTGTTCGTCGTCACCAAACTCAAACACCACTGTCGCGCCTACAATTGTCGCAGTCATCGTAGCCATAGTCGATTACCACCACAACCGCCATCATCACTATCTACGCCTTACGCCACCACCATCACCAATACTACCTCGCCGCTACGCATTAGTAACAACCTCACAGCCACCACCACCCTCGTACACCATGGTCATAACCGAGCTCAACACCACCATCATCATAGTCGAACAACTCCATTCCAAGAACATCAACCACCACCACTGCGTATACCATTGAAACCACCCCACACCATCACTACCACCACCGAAGACCTGTACCACCATCATCGAACCGCGTGATCACCATCATACCGACAACCATCATCATTCCCGAACACCACCACTTTCCAGTTCCAACTCCACCGGAGTAACATCCTGTCTCGAACCCATGCAAGAAAGGAATAAACAAATGAAATAGAAGGGAGGTTACCTAATTGCACGAATTGGAGATCGGATTAACCCCGCACTAGTGAGAACCACCATTGCCGTCGACTTCGTCTCTTTCTTGTCTCTTTTTCTTTGCCGTTGACACACCTAGGGCTTTGCATGCCCTAGGTTTCTTTTATAATAGTTGAAATCATAATTTTCACCTAGGGCCCGTTAATTTTCATTACTTGGCAATTTATTCGCAAAGTTTGTAAAACAACTCTAAACAATGACAACCAGACCTTTACCTCAAAACTTTAGCATTCAACGATGACACGCGTTCTCGTCGAGCCATTACTTCAATAACTCGTGCGCCATGTTTCATTTGTCGCCTCAATGGATAGGCCACATAGAGTTTTATTAAAATGGTGAAAACTGGGATGTTACATAAATGTTTAAAATATTCAATTTGTGAAACATCTACGAAAACAAATATATGATGGTATTTGATGATGCTAATATAATACTTTTTTTTGCATACCATGATCTAGAAATAGCACATATAATACTTATTATTGCATACCATGATCTAGAAATACAAGTAAAATATTATATATAGTTAACTATATGTGTGTAAGGCTCCTGTAGATGTGTATTACTTTGTTGTTTGTAGATTTTGGATGTTCATAATCAGTTTCAGCCGCAACACAAGGATGGTGGTGCAACGATTCGCATCATGGCGTAAGCGGTGGCTTAACATAAATCGACAACGATGATTTGAAGGTTGTGCTAATGAGGTACGTTGTTTTAGATTATTTGATTATGTTCTATTTGTAGAAGTGTTTAAATCGTGTACTCTCAGTGGGAGATAATCTAGGCTGATAATGAATGTATATGTGCCAAATGAAGATATGGATAGTAATATGTAACATTGTATATGTGTATGTAAATGTTTTTATCTGCTTATGTCGTTGGTTGTAGCACCTCAACTGAGGCTAGGCAATGGGGATTGCATATACACATCAAGGAATTTGTATTATCTAACATGAATGGCAAGGTCAGGTAAGATCAAATTCACTCATCATTTGTTCGGCGGTTATCACCGTTCATATTAGTTTTTTCAACCCCGGGACCTTCCCGGGGTAGTTAGCTAGTTACCGAATAAATAAAGGGAATTTGAATTAAATAACTTCAATTTTGTCAGATTAAAAGACAATAATCCTAATTTGTAAACTGAAATTTAACAGACCTAATTTATTTTGGTTTTTATTTCACCAGACATGGCATGTCATTATGCATTGTATGGCATGGTGCTTAAACCTAGTTACTCTTAGTCCAATCTAAAAACCAATACAAGTTCAGACCCCAATTTGAGAGTATTTAATTTCAATTAAAAAAATAAATAATGGTAGGTACTAGGGTGAGTGTAATTTCCTTCCATTGACCAAGACTATTCATCCCTCACCTCCCAAACCAAACTTCATTTTCGCAGATCTAAGTTCAATGGCGTCTACTTCATCTTCTAGTGTAATGGCTAGTGATAAAGCTTACACCTACGATGTGTTTCTAAGCTTTAGAGGCGAAGATACTCGATATTCTTTCACCGATCATCTCTACCATGCATTAAAGCAAGCAGGAATTTGTACTTTCAGAGATAACGAAGAAATCAGCAGAGGTGAAGCGCTACAACCTGAAATCGAAAGATCAATCAAAGCTTCTAGGGCTTCAGTTGTTGTATTGTCACAAAAATATGCAACTTCCAGTTGGTGCCTTGACGAGCTTCTGTTGATCATGGATCAGAAGAAGCAAACGGATTGTAACCATTTTGTTTTTCCTGTCTTTTATCACGTTGATCCGTCCGATGTTAGGAAACAAATAGGGAGTTTCGCCATAGAAGTCAAGCCTTGTTCTAGGTGGACAGATGAGAAGGTATGCCTGTGGAAGATGGCTCTTACGGAGGTTGCCAATTTGTCTGGCTTCACTCTTTCAGGGTATGCCTCTCTTCTAATGTAATTGACATGAATTTTAGTTGATTCAATTCAACAATTTGACTACCATTCGGTCAATGTTGCAAAGTCATTACCTAGTGAATTGACATAAGTCCTTTTGTGTGTGTGTGTGTGTGTATGGGTTTGATATAGAAGTTTGGAAATGATGTAAGTGGCATAGGTGTGAAAATACAAGCTGAGTTATGGAATAATTTACTTATCACCAACATGTCTTTGTCCCTTGGCCTTTGATACCTTTGGCTCCTTAGCGCCAGAAGCAATTCATTTCTTGACCAGGGTCCAACGGGTTATCCACAACAATAGTTCATGCCCATGGGCTAGGGGTTTGTGTTTAGTAGATTAGGTTTCGCAATTCAGAAGGAGGTGGTGGCTCGGCTTGATGTAACTTGGCAAGTTTAATTAATGGAAACGTTACTAATAAAAAATAAGCATGTTTATTTTAGTAATTTTTTATATTTTGACATAATGTTATTGCATCTTTTTCTTTTTCTGGCAAAC
This sequence comes from Ambrosia artemisiifolia, assembly GCA_032199755.1. Classification (NCBI taxonomy): domain Eukaryota; kingdom Viridiplantae; phylum Streptophyta; class Magnoliopsida; order Asterales; family Asteraceae; genus Ambrosia; species Ambrosia artemisiifolia. The sequence continues at coordinate 40,148,978 of CM063512.1, forward strand.
TTTAGTGCTAATTTGCTAACATTTACCACTTTACTTTTGCACTATAATTTATTTATCTACAATATTTTCATACAAAAGTATTAAAGAATCTCTAAAGTCACCCCGTATGTGTGTATTCTTGCAGCCCTGAAACAAACATCTTGAAGGAAATTGTTGATACAATTTACAATAAGTTAGATCGCAAAGAAGTTCACCTTCCCCTCAATATAACAGGGATGGCAACTCGTTATAAGGAGATCAATTCCTGGTTAGCTGAGCCTAATCTTGAATTTTTAGCAATTTATGGTATGGGTGGAAGTGGCAAGACAACATTCGCCAAGCATATATTCAATTCAAATTGGAGAAATTTTGAATATGTGAGTTTTGTTGAAAACATTGGTACTACATGTAAAGAACCCAATGATTTGCTTCACCTACAGAGACAACTTCTTAAAGATATTTCAGGGGGGAAAAAGAGAAAAATACCGGGTGTTTCTAAAGGTACGTGTATGATTGGAGAAGCCATGCAAATGAATAAGACACTTATTGTTCTTGATGACATTGTTGAGCGTAGTCAGTTAGTGGCTTTACTTGGAAGCGGGAAGATTAATGAACAAAGCAAGATTATAATTACAACCAGGGAAAATACAGCTAATTGGTTTGACTTGTCATGTTGGAGGTGTCAACAGTATGAAATGAGACTATTAAACCCTGATGAATCCTTAGAGCTCTTAAGTCTTCATGCATTTGGATCTAAAATTCCCAATGAGGGTTATATGCAGCTTTTATCAGTGGCAACACGACTTTGTGAAGGAAATCCACTGGCTCTTGAAGTGTTGGGTTCATCTCTGTCCGAGAACGATACCCCATATTGGGAAAGTCTATTGAATTTATTTGGAAAAGATATTGATTCTAAAATTCAAGGTGTGCTCAGAAGAAGCTACATGTCATTGTCGTGTGATACTGTAAAGGAGTTGTTTTTGCATGTTGCTTGTTTCTTTGTTGGCGTAGACATGGATTATGTGGTAAAGATATTGGAGAGTTACTCAGCAAAATCCGGGATCAAAACCCTAATTAAGAGGTGTCTTCTTTCTGTTTCACCAAACAAAAAGCTCATGATGCATAGATTGCTTCAAGAGATGGCGAAAAATATAGTCCATCAAGAATCAAAACTACCTGCAAAACGCAGTAGGGTGTGGCGTAATATTGACTCTTATAAGATATTGAGCCAAGGAAAGGTAAAATGTTTCGCATTTGTATGTTTAAGCGCCTTCGTCCTCTTTTACGCTCTCCTATTTCATCTAACTTTCTATAATTTCATATCTTTTTCTTTAGGGTTCAAAAACGGTAGAGGGTTTAGCGCTTGACATGAACATGCTGCGGAACGAGGATTTTCAATTCAGGGTAATATAAATTACGTAAAGCTCTTGTTTTGGTATTTTGACTTTCTAAGTTTTTCTGGATTTCTTTTTAATAAAAAAGGTGAAGAAATTTGTTTATCTTATTATTATTATTATTCTTTTGCAAGTTCTTTTAGTCTAAGGTACGGATTTGTTATAACGTGTTAACTTTTAAAAAAGTGGCTCATGACATGTCTGTATGCATCAGACCTTTACTAACTCCATGATAAATTTGCAGTCATCAGAACTTAAAACAGATGCACTTAAAAATATGGATAACCTAAAGCTGCTCCAGCTAAATTTTGTGGAACTCAATGGATCCTATGAGAGCCTTTCAGAAGATTTGAAATGGCTCTGTTGGTTTGGATTTCATGTAAGAACCATACCGGTAGACTTATACATGGGAAACTTGGTGGCTATAGATATGAGCTACAGCAACTTGGAAGTATTTGAACCCCCTATGGTAGTGAATCCGATATCTTATTTTTGTTGCTTCTTGATTTTTAATGAGCTTTTTGAAACTTTATGGTGCTAAAAGAATTTATATAACTTTTGCAACAGGTTATTCACTCGTTGAAGATTCTAAATCTTAAAGACTCTCGCAAACTAATTAAAATCCTCAACATTATCAGGATCCCTAATCTTGAGACGTTAATTCTTTGGAACTGTTTCGGTTTGGTTAATGTTTGTAAAACCATTGAAGGCCTTAAAAGTCTCACATTATTGAACATGATAGGGTGTGAAAACCTATTCAGGCCTGTAAAGCTGTTAGCAGCTTCTACTTCTAGTGGAGTTGTTACAGAACAGCCTACTTTCTCTTTCCCAGTTCCAATAAAACGGTTATTCCTCAATAGTTGCCTTCTTGAATGTACCGATTCTTTTCCTTTGAGTTTCAATGTTCAACCAGATTTGCAGTATTTGAATTTAGGATATGGTCTATTTGAGTCCTTGCCTTGTTATACTCATCTTGAAAATCTTCGGGTCCTTGACCTGAGTTTTTGCTCTAAACTCAGATGTCTTGTACGTCTCCCGAATACACTTGCAGAATTGTATGTATATTACTGTAAGTTGCTAGAAAAAATAACTTTCCAATTACCTCGATTCACCTTGCAAGAGTTCGGTTATGAAGGTTGTATTAATTTGTATGAAGTTGAAGGCTTTATCAAACTGATACCCATAGCTAAACTAGATGAACTTGACCTGGGACACCTGAACTGGCTAAAAGAATATAGCAACCATGAGATGTCCCTTGCTGGTGATGATGAGCTAACGGTAGGCAGAAGTTGCCATATCCAGGTCTGTTGTTTCTCTCTGAAGTACATCATTAACATACCATCTGCAAACTAATATAGAATGACTAAACCATTTTGTTTGTGTGTCACAGATGTTGTACGAATTCAATATTATGAGCACCTCTCTGCCGGATATAAACGATCCAAACATGACACCTAAGTATATGTCAAGATCATCTTCTTTGTCCTTTGATGTGCCCCAGTGTCCCAAAAATAAGCGGCTCAAAGGAATTAATGTATTTTTCAAGTATGCAATACAAGGTGAAGATTGGTTATGGTTTTGTAAAATCAATACGAGCAATGGTGTAGATTTGATATACAACCCTAGAGTCTTTGGCAAACCTGAATTTGGTAAAGAATGTATATGGTTAAGCTATTGGCCAATTGGAAATAAACTGAAAGTTGGAGACACTGTTCATGTCTCTATTGTTGTGTTTAACGGATTGGAGGTACATGAATGTGGTGTGAGCATGGTGTATACTGATGAAGAAACCTTGGAAGATAACATGGGATGGGAAGAAATTATAGGAGGAGATTTGTCTGGATTTCAACTAAGCACAGGAGCGTACTATCTTTGTCGGCGTGATTTCTTTGAGTTAATGGAGGTTGGTAGAGTGACTCCTGATTGGTTTAGGATATTAGTTGGTGATACCGTTGACTACACTGGTATGTAATTCTTTGTCTTTGTGTACAAATGTAAGCTGCAAACTGAGAGAGTTTCTCATATGCTTTTATTTTTGTGTTTAGAGGTAAGAGGCTGGAGAAAGACGGGTAGACCGAAACAGGTGAATCCGTCATTTATAGAGTTGAAAACTATTAGATGTATCATCCATGGTCCTCAACTGGTAAGTTTGCTCTGTTACAAACTCATTAATTTGGTTTCAGTTAGTAACAATCTGGGCTTTTGTTGTTATGATAACAAACAGGAGGACATTTACAGTATCGCAGAGATGTCCAAATCATCTGTTGCTGATAAACCCGTGGCCTTCACATCAAGCTTGCTTGAGGAGGAAATGAAATCTGGCACTGAATCTGATGAAACAATGGAGGTAAGTGAATATGAAGTTTAGTTGATAAACGAAAGAGCTTTTAGGTGTGTAGCAATTTTAAGTCTCTCCCCTCTACTCAGGAAATTTACGACAAGCAGGAACTTTACGACAAGTCTGGCCTTGAGACCGCTGGCGATTTCATATCTACTTTTGATGAGATAATGATCGAGGAATCTGATCCTTACTCACATGTAAGTATGGCTCTTTTTTCAAGCCAGAGGGCCTTAAATTCCGACTTAATATATTGGTTTCTTAGCAACAAATTTAATTAATCTTTTCAATTGTGTAAACTCCACAGCTCCCCTTTCTGTGCAGCACATTGATGAAATATAACCAAATCGAAATGCTATAAACCAGAATAGAAAAATAATATTATGAAAATTAATTTGTTTTAGTGAAATACACCCAAATGTTTTCACTTGTAAGTTCTCCCTTGTTTTTGCTCATGTGGCATGTGAGATACATTTTTTATTTTGTTTTCCCCTTAATTGACTATTCTCAGTTTTTATTATTGTTATTCTTTTTTATTTTTTCAGAAACTAAAAGAGAGTGTGGGCATGTCTAAAGCATTTGGTTCTGACGAGATTAAGGAGTCTGACTCTGATTCACACCCACGCGAGGAGAGGTTGAAATCGGTGGTTAAAAATGAACCTAGTGGTGGCCAGGAACTGATGGTAATTAAGCATTTAACGTATTAGATTTTAAGTAGTTAACTCGGCTGATATATCGGTGATATATCACCGATATCTCGGTTATCGGTCATCAACCGATATATTGGTACCGATATTATCGGCGGTATTGTCCAATATTTGACCGATATTTTACCGATATATCACCGATATTCCCGATATTGGTGTTTTGCTTCTTAGTTCTTCCATTTTTCTTACTTCTTATAGTTGTTAGTACTGTTTTAAGTCTTAATTGTTAGTAATTAGTGTTAAATATTAGTGTTATAAGTCTTAACAAGTTCCCACTTGCTACAATTGTTAGTGTTTTGCAAGTAATAAAAGGTTAATTTGTTAATGGTAGGAGAGTATATTGGATTGTTAGTGTTAAATTGCTACATGTATGGAATTTGCATGATATAAAAATTGCCAATATCCCACCGATATCTCACCGCGATAACCTATGTCTCAAATATCGGTCCTTCACCGATATCCGATATTTTACCGCATTAACTGCTTAGATTAGATTATACTATAAGTTAAATTTAACGATCGAGGAATCTGATCCTTAATCACATGTGTTTATTTAAATTTAAACACACCCAAATATTTTCACTTGTAACTTCTTCCTTGTTTTTGCTCACATGCCATGCAAGGTTCATTTTTTATTTTTTTCTTTTATAGAAAAATTAATTTGTATTCCCCTTAATTCGACTGTTCTCGGTTTTTGTTATTGTTTTCTTGTTGTTTGTTCAGAAACAGAAAGAGAGTGTGGGCATGTCTAAAGCATTTGGTTCTGATGAGATTAAGGAGTCTGATTCACCCCCACATGCGGAGAGGTTGAAATCGGTGGTTAAAAATGAACCTAGTGGTGGCCAGCAACTGAAGGTAATTCAGCATTTAACTTTTAAAAGATTTTTGTACCGATAGCAAGGTTTCTCGGTTCTTATCATTCCCTTGTTTTTCAATACTATTAATATTTTTGTTTCAGAAAATTGTGCTGGCAGTGAACTTGAGCAGTCAAAGTAAAAGACGCAAGATGCTGAAGGAAATAAGTGCGCTTCAAGGCATTGAATCAGTTGGTTTTGATAAAGAAGGGAAATTAATTGTCATTGGAGATGTTGATCGTGATACCGTGATCAAATGTGCGAGTATGATTGCGGACACAGAGATCATAAGTTTTGGACCTGCCTCAGAAAGACAACATGAAACAGAAGTCAAACCTGAAGTCAAACCTGAAGCCGAATCTGAAAAAGACGATAAGACAGACAAAGGACCGTCAAAAAACAAAAAATCAGCATGTTCTGTGATGTAAGTCAATGTTTACTCCTTAACATTGCCATGCCATATATGGGTAAGTCGACTTGATCACAAATGGTCCTGATGTCGTCTGTGTCACATCATCATTAGCTGTCATTTCATATTTTCATTGCAGAAACATGGTGAAGTTATGTTTCTTCAATTATATTAACAATTGTGCACCTGGTATGGAGTTAAAATGTGATTGTGAAAGAATAGAACAGTGCAACAATTCAGATATGAAACAGTTTGTAATATTTTAGCTGAGGGTTAACATATCAATTTTCATGTTTTGGCTGATACTTTTAACTGAAACAGGAAATATATAAGCATTGTAGTTGAATCAAAACTTAAAGTAAATTTAATTTATACCGTACAATGATAACGTAATGTACCAAAAAAAAACCATAAAGTGTGTATAAAGAAATAACTGACATGTGTAGTCGAAAGAGACTTATTATAGCTTAAAAAAATAGAAACCACAAAAGGAAAAACGAAAACATGTGTTTTTTAAAGTGAAAGGACCAAAGGCCGGAGGTGCAACGTCAATGGCTTTGGGTTTTTAATAATTAGTATAGTGACCCGCCGCACGTTGCGGCAGCGTTGAAAGTTAAGTGACTCGAATTTATTGTGACCAATAAATACAGTGGTAGCAACACCAAAGCATTAGACACGTACACTGCTATTCACTGAGTCATAACCCAAGGTCACAAACTGAAGCAATTTAACACATGTTAGCAAGATGATAGTTGTAGGACCATGATCTCATATTTATTCTCACTACCTTCCAACTCCAACAACAACAAACCTTTGGGTTACAAAGTCTATTAACAGTCGGCTTTGTGCTCTAACAACTCCAAGCAGTCCAACTAACGCAATGCCGGTAGATCCCTAAGAACTATGAATGTGGAATATGATTAAATAGAAAAAATCAACATAAATCTAAATCTTTAGATGTCATTTCAGGAATTAAAGTAGATGGGTTCTAACCAGTATGTCTCATTCAACATGCAATACATCTTTCTGTATCTTTGAAGAGTTTCAAAAGCCCACTTGAATTGAAAATCGTCAAACTGATTCCACATGGTTGGTTAATAAAATGTTTACATGGAACAAATATACAAAATAAAAACTCATAAAAGAAATGAACATGCATACTAAAGTATAAACAATTTTAAACTTCCCAATTGTATGCGACCTTTTTCTACTTGTGGGTCGTCAACGCTAAGGCTCCTTTTCATTTTTTGACTTTTATATTTGTCTGGTAAAATTTGACTAGCAAGGTCAATGGATGAGTAGTAAAGTAAGAAGTTATCCTCATTCCTTTCCATACCTGTTACTGCATACCTGTTACTGCAAATGGAAGTTTCTAAGGATGCGGTGAAAAACTTCCAATAAATGAACCAACTTTTGCTTTGGGCTATCACACAAAATGCAATGTTCTCTGTTATAGATATTCCATTTCAATTTTTTCATACACCAAAAGTATCATATAAGCATTTTCACATCTGTTGAAACAAATTTTTTTTTTTTTTTTGAATGGCCAATTGGAATCACTCCCAGACTACTACTGGAGTATCATCGTGCCACCAGTGTTACCACGCGATCATATTCCACCACCATGTCACCAATTCAGGAGGAAACTCGTAATTATGAGAAAACCCACTTGTGAGATTCGAACCCAGAACCTTATAGTCTTTAAGTCTTATCACACCACCAAGATAACGCTGGGCTATAATGCCTTTGGCATCTGTTGAAACAATTAAGCAGTTAGTCAAGCCATTACATACCGAAGCAATTAGAAGTTTAGGTGATCATGTAGTAGCATCCCACTGGATCTGATCTCAGAAATTGTAGACATCATCAAGAAAAAACATAAACATCTAGCTAATGTTTTGTTAGATAAGTGAAAACGATGTAACATGCACTGTGAAAAACAAAATTGAATTTGAATTGAGTTGAATATCATCAATTTACGGAGGTTAGTGCTCATTTGTTTGGAATTGAAGTAGTAGATCTTGTAGAAGGCTAACGGGGTTTGTTTGGTACGAACAAAAGAGGACCTGAATTAGGACATATTATTGCTATATTCTCTCTCGCCTGATGTTATTTCACTGCCACCGCCTAATACACAATATACAAAGATTTAGATACACTACATGAAAAGACTTAATTATTGGCCAAAATAGAATCCATGATCAGAAAATGAAGATCCATTTCGAACTGGAAGCTACCACTAAATCATACACACATATGTACCAAACAAAAAAAAATTGAATCAGAAATCAAATTCAACATAAACTTAGTATTTCATAGTAGTACTGCTAATTTTTATTTTGCCTTGTCGTTTACTAAATTTAGTATTTCATAATTATAGCATATAAAACTAAATTTATATACGACCTAAACCCTTAACTATTAGATTAACACTACCATAGTAAATTGTTAAGTTGTATCTCTGTTGCCTACACTATCGCCATTAACCAGAGTCACTATCTTTCCCCGCCATAGCACTATCCATTGACGACCTTGTAAACCAGATAAAAAGCCATCGTCATTCACCTCTGTTTCCGACAACGTCACTGTAAACAACAAATAATAATTATGTTTAACATGATTCGCATTGATATTAACTGAAAAAATGGAACTTTACACTTTATAAAAACACCAAGTATGGTTGTTATGCCAATTGCATCAAATGCTTGGTCCTGTTTAAAAAGTGGAAGGTGTGTGCGTGACAAATTCTTGTAAAAAAAAACTTCTTGTTCATGATTATCATTCCACTTATAACAATTTAGAAGAATAAATTTTAAACCTAAAGAACTGCTTTGTATTGACTTTTGAGTTTGCTAGTATGGCAATAAGACCACAATAATAGACATAATATCACCCATAGCTTCAAGTTCACACATTACTCATGAGTACCCTAAAGATCCATTGTTATTGTACACAATGTTTTAAAAACCGGTTTTTTAATCATACCGGATTTGGCTAAAAAATGGTTCAACCGGTTGAACCGTTTTGTACCGGATGGTTCAACCGGGTTGATTAGTTAGCTATATAATTTCATAAATTACAACATTAACACAAAAATAATCTAATAGTACATAATTACATACTAAAATACTATAAAAAAGTTAATCAATAATTAAAAAATAATCTAAAATATAATCTAAAGTTTTTAATTTTTAAATGTTATTCCTTAATAAAAAAAAATAAACGAAAAATAACCCAAAAACTAACCTATGCCGGTACCGGTATACCGGTTCAAACCGGTATACCGGATTTTACCGGCGGTATAAAATCGATACCGTTTTCCATATTTACCGGAGTGTTTCGTACCGGATTTCCATCCGAAAACGGTAATACCGGTATAACCGGCCGGTAGATACCGGTTTTTAAAACATTGATTGTACATTTAGTGGTCTTACAAATGATTTAGGAATCAAGACTTTATAGAGTCGATTTGACGATATATATGTTTATCTATAAATAAATGATGAATAAAAGACAAAGTTAAATCTATTCCGGTTCTAACCTTAATTTACACGTGAATGGAAACCCGCATTCACACAAAGTTTCCACCTGCCAATTTGATACGTGAAGGTAGGTGAGTTTCTGAATTGGAAAAGAAGAACGTAAAAGGACGTTGTCATTGTCTCCGTGCTCTCATCTCTCTCTCTCATGGGCGGACCTTGGGCCAAGCCAGCCCGTGCCGCGACCCCCTAGCTTTTTCGCCTAGAAGTACTGATTTTCGGATTTTTTTTCTAAAAATAAATTATGTATTGTGTCTGCCCCCTGGTTTTTTTTAATCCGGCCCACCCTAATTAAAAAAGAAACGTTTAGTCCAATAACCATTTCACTCGTTTAATTTATTTAGTGATTAGTCTAGACTCTAACCACACAAAACATTTAACCCAATGTTTTAGTTAACCCTAAAACCCAAACATTAAAAAAAAAATAACCCACCAAGGCTCTCTGCACCTGCATTCTTCAACAAAACACCCGCCCCTTTCCTTTCCTGTAACCCTAGAAACCCATCCCGACCCTCCCTCTCTCCCTCTAGTCCCTACTCCCTCGGCCCTCTCGGTTCTGACTTACGACCGACCAACCGCCAGCAGCAGCTTCCGACCGCCAGAAGGAGCGCATTCTGACCAGACCGCAACAGCAGCGCAGCCCCTTCTGGACGGTTGAGGTTCGTCATTTGTGTTTAAATAATTAAAATGTTTAATTGTTATGTTGTTTAATTAAGTTGATTCGTATTATAGATTGTTTTTGGTTGATTATTGATTGTTTAATTGTTGAATTTTGGATATGTTGTTTTGGGGATTTTTGAATTCTATTTTTCCGATGAACTTGATTTGCGTAGGTCATACTTATAGGATGTCAGATGAGTATCTTGCAAATAACTTGGTGATTTACATAGAAAAAGAAATTGTTGAAGAGTTTGATTCGACAACTGTAATTGACGAGTTTAAAGAGCTTAAAGGTCGTCGGGATGAGTTGTGATACCTTTTTCAGGTACTTATCCTTTCTTTCGCATTTTTCATTTATATTTATGGAATTTGTAAGTGCACGGATGTGACTATCCTTTGGATTGACATTATATAGCGTTTATGTTGAAGATTTTGTATTCCTGAAGACACATTCGACCTAGCGTGGGGTCGAAGAAGAGTTTCTGAAGGTCGAAGGAAGTTTTGTTTGTATGTTGGTTTGGTTCGATATGATGATGAGGTCGAAGGGACTCATTCGACCTACACGGGGGGTCGAATGAGGTTGCCTATATATAGTTTTGTTTTTGTTTTGAGTCTAAGTTGTTGGTCATTTGTGATAGGTTTTGTGTGTGTGTTCTCTCTAAGGTCTAGAACGTTCTGATTATCTGTTTTCATTGTAAACCTAAGCTATATCAAGTATAATCAATTGTTTATGAATGAAAATGTTTATTGAAATGGATTTAATCGCGTTCTGATTTGTTTTCTACCATTTTTCATGTGATCTAGGGTTTCCGCACCTAGATTATTCTATTTGTATGATTACGTAGTTGATTTCTTACAATTCGATCCTCTACACTTATAAATATTTCACCCGTGTGAGGATAATAGAAAAGTTGAAACGCAATCGTACATTTCATCATTTTGCCATGAATCGGGTTGAACCCAATGTGCGGTGACACAAATGTAAGAGTCGGGTACACCATGAGGTGTCGACCACACATCGCTAGTAAGGTTTACACCGGTTTGTAAATTTTCAAAAAAAAAAAAGAAGTTGTTTCATTTTTAGCTTTTTTCCACATTTTTAAACAATCCCTTCTAAGAGTTGCACGACTTACATGAGTGTATCGTGGTTGGAGAGTTTTTTGAACAAGGCAAGTATAACGTTGGTTGTCGAAGTGGTTGAAAGGAAGGCTTTCTTGAATGACAAAACATGCCATTTCCTCACGAACCGCATCAATGGAGTAAGCAAAGATCTCTCCTTCACTTGTCATTGTAGGTTGATCCTTCGAAGCTTGTGATTTCAAAACCTTGCAAAATGGCTTTGTGATGTGCATTTTCAAAGAGGTGTTTGCATCTGGCTTGTAGAACCCTTTACAATATTTGCAACGAGCCTTTTTTTCACCCGAAGCCATTTCACACATATCATAGTGTTGCCAAACTTCTCGATTTCGATTGGTAGGAACAACCTGAACCACCACATCGCTAGTTGAAGCACCAATGTGAGCCGAACCTTGTTGGCTAGAGGTAGCCATTTGAGAGTTTTTTTGGCTAATACTAAATGGTTTTTTATGATTTTGGAGAGTATTAAGAGTGTATTAGAGTTGTGTAATCAACCTAAAACATCATGGGGTATTTATAGGAGTCAAGGATGAAAGATTGGGGCCAAAAAAAAAAAAGTGGTTATATTCGACCCCTAACGGTCATATGACCGTTGCGGAATGCTGCCAACGTTCGAAAACCAGTTTAACCGGTTTTTTATATAACATTGCAACCGGTTTTTGGAACAACCGGTTTTAAAACCGGTTTTTTTGTTCAAATCGGTTTATAACCCGGTTTTTAAAAAAAACCATTTCTTCCAATATTATAACTGGTCTATAACTAACAGTTCGAGCCGGGTTTAAAACTGGTTATAAAAAAACTGGTTTTTTAAAAAACCAGTCTTGGTTTTTAGTTTCGGTTTAAAAAAACCGATTTTTTTTGTACACCTCTAAATAGGAGGTTAAAGAGTGTTAAATTGGAGAATACGAGGAGATATTATGACGAGAGATGAAATTTCTTTCAATGGCGAAGTTGGTGAAATTTCTCATTCAATCAAACGTGCGTCTGTTTGTTTCCCTTGAATTGAAAGAGTGGGAGGTCATAAGGTTAAAGGGACCGTCCTCAACAATGATATGAATGCTAAAATCAAGTGCTCCTACCCTACTATTGTGTTATAATGTGATTCGTCTTCAATGGCGAATTGCTTCATCCCTTTCCATTTTTGGTGCCCCCTCTATAATCCGCAATGCTCATCCAGGAGACGCAGTTTCGTATTATCAAGTTCGAGTCCTCCCGTCACGCACAAAGATAGTGTTGTCTTCTTAAAGCTCTCGAGTCTTTGATCAATGGTACTTTCAGCTAATTAATTTTCATATACATTTCATTTTATTTACAATTCAATTTATTGAATCAACATATTGTTTGTGAATACGGGATGCCCAAGGTATTAAGTGTGAAAAAAAAATCAACGGCTGGTTTGTTTGAACAGAAATCTACAATCTGTGAGTTATCTGATTTTTTTACCATATGGTTATATATTACATTAATTAATAGTGAATAGTATGATGTAGTATTAGAGATGTAAAAACATGATGTTATAACTACTTATATAATTATATGTTCTATGCAGCATAATATGCTTTGACAAGAGAATGAGAATTCCCTTGAGAAGGTGGGTTTGTAATCTATAGATTTACCCTCCATTCATAGTACTGTTTTTCACTTAATCTTGATATCTTTGGTTTTTGTAGTCTTTAATAATCAGTCCATTGGTGCAGCTTAGAAATGATGAATACAGTTGTTGATATGCAGAGAGAAGGAGAACGGGTTACTTTGTAATTTTTAGTGTTATCACTTATCAAGGATTTTTTTTTTTTTTTTTTTTTTTGTGAATTTTGACATCATTGCTTACAAACTGTTTTACGGTCAGATAAGATTATCAATTCTATTAAGCGGTTCCCTCAATTGTTGCCATTTGATTTGCAAGTTGGTTTATGGAGCGGAAACTATACAATTACTACTCACAGTCATTTACTTGAATAGGGTTTTGATGAAAGTAGTTATGTTTGCCAGTTTTGATTAATTCAAGTTTAAAGTTGTCAATAGCATGCTCTATTTTGCAACACATAAGCAACAGTGCAACACCAAAGATAAGAATATCTACCTTGAGAGGGTCAAGCAAAATACACAACCAATCCACTTCGTATCCAAGCATACAAATAGAAGTGAGTATTAATATCATTGCTATGTATATATTTGATGTACGAATCAAAAAAGTAACGTAATAACATTTTAACATGTTTCATTAGTAAGAGTCACATCTAAAAGTGTAGAGTAGATTGCAAATACATGGCAAAAGGCGTTCTTTTGTTATGTACTTACTTTTTGTTAACCCCCCTCCCCACCCCCACTCAGCGAAGAGCGCATGCCCTCTTAGAAAAATATGCCATCAGAACCTCATATTGGCCTTGAGTCTACTACAGATTGATTAGTTGTTGTCATGGTATGTCCTATGTCCTAGATCCTTTTGCAACTGAATATGTTGGATTAAAAATATTGCAAAATAAATTAAACTGGTTAAACAATCTTTGTCCACATTTTACTTTGCATTTTGCAGAACGAGACTGAGGAGAGAAGTATTCTAGGGAATACGGATGCTGATCAAGCAGATATGCCGTTCAACGGTCTAAATACTTTTGGAAGTGCATTCTTATCTAAATTCCAGTGTTCTCAAATGGCTCTTATTCTTAAAGCATGCGAAAAATATGCCAGTTAAATTTTAATTTTTAAAATTTTCTTTAATACCTAATTACCAATCATATCTTATGTTGTTTGACTAAAAAAGCTGTTGGAGCATATCACATTTATCGATATTCCATGAGTTCTATCAGGAGAAAAACAAAGAACACAAAGAAGCTATGACTTCACAGGTGTCACATCTTGGTTTGCTGCAAAATTTGATCTGATTTTACTTTTCTTTGATCCTCATAAACTTGATATAAGTGATGAATTCAAACGTGTCATATCGTTTTTGAGAGGACATGATGATAAAATCCGTGTGGTATTGAACAAGGCTAATCAAATTGATACTCAACAAATAAGAATATAAATTGTCCCCTGTATTTATTCTAAGTTGGTCAGGAATCAATAGTGTTTATTATTTAATTTTGTTTGTAGCTCATGAGGGTGTATGGAGCACTAATGTGGTCACTTGGTGAAGTTTTGAACATTCCAGAGGTTATGCGTGTTTACATCGAGTATGTTATGAATTATGATTGCCATCTTGTTGCAGTTGTCTACTGTTAATTTTTTTTTATTTATAAACTTATGCGACATATTTTTTAGGCGAGTTCGTTTAATGACAAACCCATAAACGCAACTGATGATGGGCAACTCGCGGAGGAATTTTATTTGAGAAATAGCAAGATGACCTTCTAAGCGACTTAAAAGACATACCTAAAAAGGTTTGTGACCGCAAAGTGAATTAATATTTTCATTTTAAATCTGTTATATCAGGTTTTCTATATGTTTTCTTATCTTTACGGATAAGTCATCAAACTAACGCTGCTTATTTTCAAAACGTGGCAAAAACCGAAACAATTAATAAACAGACGGAAAACGATTACATCGCTATTAACTGTCGATTCCGCCGCAACGCGCGGGTGCCCGACTATATATATAGGTAAATAATGTTTTTTTTTAAACTAGCCTTTACAAAAGTAATGCTCATAATAACTAATGCAAAATTCGACTTTGGAACATGACCGAGGTCACTTGGTTGCTACGCATGAAGCTCGGTCATGAGAGGGGGCGATGTGCTCGTAAGTGAACTACTCACGCACCCGGCACCCCACTTACGCACCACACTCACATGACCATTCTATGTTTTAAAAAGCGCGCTTGAGGCGCGCTTAAGCGCAAAGCGCACCTAGGCGCATATTCGTGCGCCTTATGTAACCCTAGGCGAGCAGTGTACGAAAAGCGCAAGAAAAAAAAGCGAGAAAAGCGCGCTTTATGTACACATGATGTTTTTTGTGCTTAAAATTGTTATACATGTAGCTAAAAAGGTTGTACATTTTAGTTAAATCATATATATACCTTATTTGTATCTATATTTTGAGTAAATAATGCTAAAAAAACTATAGCATATATAAAAAAATTATATAATTGCTTTGCGCCTCGCGTATGAAAAGCCCACCGCTTTACGTCTCGGTTTTAGACCTCGTTGCTTTTGTGCGCTTTGCGCTTTTTAAAACCAAGTGACCATTACGTATGGTCTAACAAATAGCCTAAGAGATAAGGTCGGTTTTTGTTTAGGTAAAAGCCCATAAACCGAACCATGCTCAGCCGTAATTATTTCGGCTGAACCAGGGACGAAATCGTAATTTACTAAAAAATTTGAATAAAAAAATAACTAAAAAACAAAACCAACCCTCCCTTCCCGGCTCCCCTTTGTTGATCGATCTTGATAACCCCTCATTTATGCCGTAGATCTGTCCGGCCAACTTCCGATCATCTCATTTCATGATCTGGGTTAGCTTTCTTTTTATGTTTTCTACATGATAATATTGTTTAATCATCAATATTTAATTATTTGTATATATTTCTTTCTTTTTATATGCATCATTGTAATTAGACTGTATTTTTATAGGAAATAACCTGAGCATATCATCTTTATGCACTTACTTAGTTACTTGTCATGCCTTTTGTCTTTTTACAAAGTGTTGAATATGTTTGGATAGTGTAACTTTGTAAATTTGTTAAAGGGGGTGTTGTGGGTAGAATCAAGAATTGAAAAAAATGAATCTTGATGAAGGACATGAAATAGAACACAATGATAGTGATAGTAATATTAATATCCGATCCATTTGTTTCTGTTGGCACGGAAGTCTTTAAACGATAAACGTTGACAAAAGATAAAGTGAGGAAATAAAAAAGAAACAGAATTGGAATAACTAAACGCATTGGGGATGTTGGATCAAATGTTGTTGGATGTATATGTAGGATTGGTATGTGTATATTTAACTTTGCTTAGCTATTTGGTACATATGTATGCATAGGGTTGCAAACAAACCAAACTTTTAGCTAACAGTTTGTGAACCATGTGGTAGGAAGTTCATTTGTGTTCGTTCGTTTAATAAATGAATGAACACAAACAAGAAATATCGTTCGTAGTTCGTGCAATACACTATTTCCTTAACAAACGAACACGAACAAGGACTTGTTCATGTTCGTTCGGCTCGTTTTCAGCCCTGTGTATGTAGATAGTATTTCATTTAGCGTGTTATGTTCATCGCCATTGAAATAAAAACTCTGGCTTTTCTAGTTCTGAATGGGAAATTTATTCAAAGTTTAGTTTACTTTTTTTGTTGCAGGATTGAGTACTTTGATAGGTGATAGGAGTTGTGTTTGGCCAAATATGTGTGAACTGTGAAGTATATATCGTATGCATGTAGTGTTGGAGCTAAAAACAAGTGAGGGGTATGGCCTCTAAATACAGTAGCAAAGCTTCTACGTGCTCAGTTTCTACGTTGTTTCTGTCATTCTCTATTCTCTTTGCCCTTTTACTCTCCTTGTATTTTCTATCATCTAGTCACTCTTCCAAACCCGCTTTACCTTTATCATGTCTTATGTCTAACACTGCCACCAGTTTACCCAACAACAACGCCAACATCGGTTCGATCAATGTGTATGTTTCAGACCTGCCCAGATCACTCAACTATGGACTACTAGAAAAATACTGGTCTCTATCTCATGATTCAAGGCTGGGCAGCGATATAGACAACGAAATCAGATCGAAGAATTCTTGGAATAATAAAAAATTTCCCATTTATCCTGAGAGTCCGTTGATTAAACAATACAGTGCTGAGTACTGGATTTTGGGTGATCTGTTAACCCCACAAGAAAAAAGAAGTGGGTCGTTTGTGAGGCGAGTTTTTTCTCCTGAAGAGGCTGATGTTATCTTTGTGCCGTTTTTTGCTACTGTGAGTGCTGAATTGCAGCTTGGTACAGCCAAAGGGTTTTTTAGGAAGAAAGTGGGAAATGAGGATTACGCGAGACAACGCGAGGTTATGGACTTTGTGAAAGGGACTGAGGCTTGGAAACGTTCTGGTGGCAGGGATCACGTCTTTGTTCTCACAGGTAACTTGCTTGTTGTTTTTCTTTTAAGTCTTCATATTAGTATTGTTTAGTAGAGTCTTTCTTGATGTATGATGCATCCCATTATAAGTGGAATTGTGGAATGTCGTTTTTTATTGCCATAAATGTGGAATTCATCTGTGCATATAAAATGGCTTCTCTAAGAAGTTATGAACTTGTATTCTGGTCAACCGTAGTTTCGGCTTCTCTTTATTTAGACGAAAACTAGACGGGGCATTAGGTTTCGAGTACTCTGTACTCATCAAATTAGCTTTAGCATTGGTGTTCCTGGAGTGAAAAGAATGATAGGCCATGTTATGTAATGTCTTTAATCTTAGTATGCAATTACTAAACATTTAACAGCTAGGCAATGTAGTTTCCAGGCCCATCTTATTTCTATGGATTATTTTGGGCTACTGTTGCTAGACTAGATCATTGATCAAAACATTGTAGTCCACATCTGAATAGGAGGTACAAAGCTTTTACCATCCTGCAAAGCAAGATTCGTATTTGAATTATCTAGGATCATAACCGAGAATCGTTTCCATGTTTCAAATAAGAACCTGAGTGGCATAAGATTAGGAATGAATGGAGTAAGAATATATTTTACCTAAGACTGCCTCAACCTGACAAGATTCTGAGCCATCACACTGCACACTGATTGATATATGCTATCTGATTAGATAATATAACAGATTAACAGGTAAACCTCACCTCATTCTTGTTGCAGTTGAACAATGAAAGATAATTACTTTTCATTGCTCATCTTCTTTATTTTAATATTTATAATTTGACTGGAGTATGCATTCTCATTTTTTTGTTCTGTCTTTTTTCTACTGGAGGTGGCAAGTCTATTTGATGCATACGACCTTCAAAATTACATCTATTCAAAGATTTGGATTATTATTATAAGAACATTGTTTAGTGACCATAATTAACACATTTGTTATCCATAAGAATATTTAAAAGAAGTACAAAAAGGTTATAGTCGGTTGACACAATGTTATCCAGCCCGTTTTGACCCGTACCAAAAAGGTAGCTTGTTACTACCCGAGCCCATTTAGACGCGTTATTTGACTCGCCCATCTTACCAGCTATACTTCATACTGCTGAGATATGCAATTCGGTCATGCTAAGATTAGGGGTGTACAAAAAGCTCGCGACTCGAGGCTCGCTCGAAAAAAGCTCGGCTCGAAGAGGCTCGTTTTGTTTTCGAGCCGGCTCGTTTTGTAATCGAGCCGGCTCGTTTTGTAATCGAGCCGAGCTCGAGCCAGGGGTGTTCAGCTCGTGGCTCGGCTCGATGGCTCGACATATAGGTCGACTTAGGCTTGTGTAATTTAGAAAAATAAAAAAAATATACATGATAAATAAACCATAACTTAGAAAAATAAAAAAAATATACATGATTATGTGTAATTTTATTTAATTTTATTGTTTTTTATTTAATAAATATTTGTAAAAAATAAAAAAATTAAAAAAAATATATATCGAGCTGGCTCGAGCTAGCTCGACTTTTCAGCTCGATCAGAAAAACGAGCCGAGCCGAGCTGGCTCGGTTTAGGTTCGAGCTCGAGCTGGGTTTGGCTCGGCTCGACTCGGCTCGTGTACAGCCCTAGCTAAGATTACAGCCTAGGCTTGAAAGCTATGAAACTATGCTTTATGCTCACAATCTGTGTTTAAATTTATGAACCATAATTATGTCTGGATTCTCAGGTTTTTTTAAAACTTGAAGCTTTGTTTGGCAGACCCTGTTGCAATGTTTCATGTTAGAGAAGAAATAGCTCCTGCAGTTCTGCTGGTTGTCGACTTTGGTGGGTGGTACAAGGTTGACTCAAAAGCTTCTTCTAATGGAAACAACACGTCGGACATGATACAACACACACAGGTGTCACTGCTGAAAGATGTTATAGTGCCCTATACTCATTTGCTACCCAAATTGCTCCTATCGCAAAACCAGAAACGCCAAACTCTTCTCTATTTCAAAGGAGCTAAGCATCGTCATCGGGTTAGTTATAAAAAAAAACCCCTGTATTTGTGGAGAATATATCAGTTTGACCTGTGTATATATTAAAAGTGCTTCTATACCTTTTCGACTGTCAGCTAGGCCATTAAACTACCACAACCAAGCTGTTAACTGAATGGTATAAAACTATAATACTGTCGCTAAACGAATCGACTTGCTTTGGTTTGGATGATTTGTTCGGTTTCAAAGGTTTAGGGAAAAGATGTTACTTGCGTATGACCGTTTGTTTATATGCCTACTGAACACTTCACTGTTCATATTCAGGGCGGTTTGGTGCGGGAAAAATTATGGGATTTGTTGGTGAATGAACCTGAAGTTGTAATGGAAGAAGGCTTCCCAAATGCAACCGGGAAAGAACAATCAATAAAAGGAATGCGAAACTCCGAATTCTGTTTGCATCCAGCTGGCGATACACCAACTTCGTGTCGACTCTTTGACGCCATCCAAAGCTTGTGCATACCTGTCATCATTAGCGACAACATCGAGCTGCCATTTGAAGGAACCATTGACTACACCGACTTCTCAGTGTTCGTAGCCGTAAGTGAAGCACTACAACCAAACTGGCTCATAAAACATCTCAGAAGCTACACAGATGTGCAGAAAAGCAAGTTTAGACAAAACATGGGTCGGGTTCAATCATTTTTCGAATATGACAACGGCTACCCTGGTGGTATCGGGCCGGTCCCAGTTGATGGGGCGGTGAACCATATATGGCGAAAGGTTCATCAAAAGTTGCCCATGATTAAGGAGGCTATAGTTCGAGAGAAGAGAAAACCGCCTAATGTATCTGTCCCACGTCGTTGTCATTGTACCTGAATTTTGTGGTTTGTAACCAATATATATGTTTGAGTTGTGTATTATGGTTCTTTTAAGGAAAAAATTATTTAGTTTGTTATTGTATCATGGTTCTTAAATTATATGAAATTGATTACAAGTTAATATGTTAATAAACATACATTTATGAGGTTGTGGTAATTGGAATATATGTTGATGGTAGAATGTAAACCAAGTTAATCTACTGTTATGTTATGGTTTTGAAAACTGGACTGGATATGCTAGTCAGACTGGTTGAACCGGGAACCGCTCCCTTTACTGGTTTGATATGCATCAGTTGAACTGTTTTAGTAACTTTTTGTTATTTTGTAGTTTGACAATTTTAAAATTTATTATGATCTCATCCAGTTTTGACGGGTCTAATCGTTTCATATGTGAATCATAAAGCAGTAGGTTCAATGATCGATTCGGTTTTTAAAACATTAATTTGTATAATTGAGTTGCATTCATCAAGTGTAAATGAGTTGAAGCATCCTTCCAAGTTTAGAAATCTTTTGGTTCCCTCTGGCTTAAGTGGTTATTTATAGCAACTTAAGTGACTTTTTTTTAACGAAAAATTTAGATCAGTGACGGACCACTGAGTATCATCGTGTCACCTGATGAACAACCCGATCATATCCATCTCCACTAGGCAATGTTTATACACCAGTTCAGGTGGAGGAAACCCAATAAATTTGGGAAACCCCCTAATGGGAATCGAACCGATGACCTATGGGTTCATGGCGGTCGATTATGATATCCACCTAACTGAGATTTTTTAAAGTCAAGTCTTTTCACTTTCTTTTTGAAAACAAGTAGTAAAAACTTATCACTACTAATGTAATTGAAGATAGGTTAAGATAATTTCTCAACTCACTACAGCGTAAATACATGTATATAAATTTAAACCACCCCTACCATTTAGATTAAGGCGTTTAATGATTAAATACTTAATACTTGATAAAAGGTTAAAAGTTTAACGTAAGATAGATCGTTAACATCCACACCCAAACTATACCGTTTTCTTCGTTTGATAATAACATTTTATCTCTTGATCACATCTTTACTTATCATAATGCAGTGTTTATGGATATAATGAATCGAGTATGCAAATCCTTATCTGAACAAGTTTGTCATAGTGTTCATCGATGACATACTTCTTTACTCCTGCAGTAAGATCATGACATAATTATTGTCGACTTTAAAACTGATTACAAGTTTGATATATCCTCTATGGATTTCTATAAATATAATACTTCACCTCTCTGGATTCTTACACATCGTATCTACTTAGCATACTCTAGAAATCAATTTTACCATGGTTTGACAAGTTTTGAAATACTGTCACACGTAAAACTTTTAAGCCGTGTTTGTTCGTAAAATTTGAAATCTTGATCATAACTAGATGACCGACCCAATAACGATACTTCATGAGAAAAGGAATATTGACAATCTGATAACAACAGATGTTGCAAATTTAGGGACGACAAGGTTAAAACATAAAGCTAAACTAATCTAAATTTAAAACAACTTACTGTTAATTTACCATCATTGAACTCAACATTCGCATTTGATGATAATACATTAAGTTGTGATGGAAGTTGTCTCCATCCAAAAAAGACTGATACCGATGAAGTTTCATCGTGTTAGTGAATCCTCGGTTTCTCAATCCATGTACATGCCATTGTCACCTGAGACACATCTCAAGATTCTCAGTTCCAAATGAATACAAGAAAATATATATGTATAACACACACAATGTGTTTGAACATGAGTCCTGCTTTCTCATCAATAACCAAAGAATTCTTGATATGTAACGAGCATTAAAAATGAGGCATTTTAAAGACGGAAACTAGTCATATATCGCTCTGGAAATAAGACTGGCGGGCAAAAAGTTCCATGAAATAGTGTTGTAACTTGGTTACAAATGGAGAAATGTAAGCGAAGAATTAGCCGATTGTTAGGATTATATTTTCTTCGAATAAACGCCCCACTTACGGTGTGCGCATATAATGTATATATGTGTGACCCTTGGGGGGCAAAAGTAAAGTTGCACTAGTTTTAACGTTATTTTACTAATTTCGTGAAAATAACGTTAAAAACGACGGACGGTTAATCATGCATCATGTGGTGGCGTGGATAGCCAAAAGACAAAGGGGTACATGCACCGATTGGGTTTGTCCCGATTGCTAAGTGTTTTGTGCCTTATGTCCAAGGCTTGATACCAAACCACATCGAGCCGGGGGTCTCACTGGAAGCAGCCTCTCTATTCTTAGGGGTAGAGGTAAGGCTGTCTACATCTTACCCTCCTCAGACCCTACCTTAGCTTTGCTATAGGTGGGATTAACTGAGTATGATGATGATGATGATGATATTTTCTTCGAATAGAAATGACATTGTTGTACAGATGTAGCATACAAGGGTAATTTTGTATCCTTAAAATTTAGTCATATGTACCCATTTCCAAATTTATGACATTTATACCCTTCTCTTAAAACTTGCATTCGAATTTGAGATTTTGAAGAGTAAGGAGATAAAGAAGAGTATAATGGTCGTATCATAAATTGCATTATTTTCACACGTAAAAGTAAAAAAGATATTTTGAGTATCTTGAATAGGTATATTCAATATTTAGTTTTGTTGTGTAAATATGAAATTATGCAAATTTTAAGGGTTATATGAAGCTTCTTTAAGAGTAAATTACAAGAGTTGTCCTTTATGTATACACGAAATTTCAATGCATGTCTTTTGTCTTCAAAATTGACAAGATTTGTACTTTATGTTTCCAAATGTTAGTTTGTCCTTTGCCCAAACCCAGTTAATTTTTTTTGTTAAATCAAGTAATACAAAGGTATTTTAGTCTTTTACCAAATTATTTTGCAAATATTTTAAATCAGTATTTCTCTCTCTTTCTCACCTTTCTCTCTCCCACTTACCACCACTACCCACACGTTCTGGCATCGCTACCACCCACCCCGCACCACCGTCAACCTTCACTGCTATAATCCATTCCAATCAAACTCCACCCCCACAACCACCACCTTTCCTTCACCACTAAAAACCCTAGCCGCACCACCACCGTACCACTCCCACACGATAGAGCCACCACCTAATTCACCCTCTGATTTGCACACTTTTTTTCTCTCTCTAGCCGTTTCCCTCTATTTCCCCCATGAAACCATCAATCGGTGGTTTGCCCCCACCGAATTCACCTTTGATTCCCCTTTACCTGCTGAACCAAATGTGCCCTCCGCTACTCCATACCCTCGGTAATCTGAGCCTCGGGTTTGGAATCTTCAGACTCCTCTTCTCTGAATTTGGGTGGCAATCAGGCCCTAGATGTTGTGACAACTCCTAATTTGAGTATTGATAACATCAGTTGATGGCGTTCTTGCGTACATCAGGTTGATTCATGTGGCCCAGGATGGTCAACTTATGCATGAAGCCAAGGAGTACTCCACCATCAATGTTCTTCCATTAATGGTCGTTCAAGATCAAGAGGAGTTCTACTTAAAGGTTTCTGTGGTATTAGTGGGAAGAAATTTGTGGATGAAGAAGCCAGGGTTTACTACGGGTGCCACAGTGGTAGTCAGGGGTTAACTCGACAGATGAAGATGGTGGTTGGTTGTTTTGGCGGTTGAAGTTAGAGACCATGTGTGTGTTGTGACTTGTGAGAGAGGGGTCAGGGGTGGTTATGTACTAAATTTTATTTTTTGTTTTATTTGTTAAAGTATTTTTAGATATATAAGTAAAAAGACTAAACTACCCTTTATGTTACCAGACTCAACTGAAAAACTTGACGCACATTAGTAGAAAGGACAACCCGTGTAAGATTTGGAAACATAAAGTACAAATCTCTTCAGTTTTGAAGGCAAAGAACATGCGTTGAAATTTGGTGTATATGTAAAAGACAATTTTTGTAATTTACTCCAGCCTTTACTTATCATGTATGTGTGTGTACGCGGTAATTTCATAACCAATATTATGTTGAGAAATTGTTATTGTATATGGTATATCCTTAGCAAGCATCTAAAACAAAGTATAGTATTGGTTCATTTTGGGTTGCCATCATAACTCAGTTATTGCTTAATTATCATATTAAATAATCATGCAAGCGGTTTTCATATTTCAAAGTAAAAAAAATGTTCGAAAATACCTGTAACTGCACAAAGGACTTTGAGGACTATGAGATTCAATAGTTTTCATCCTTTTGATGGTTTCCGTTTCACTTGTTACTTCATTCCCAAAAGTTGAGGACAAAACACGGTTATCACTGGGGTTTGCTGCTGGAGCATCCTTCTGTTTGCCTTTAAAAACTCCCCACAGATAGTGCTTACCTCGGATCCCTGAAAATATAATCAAATCATCACAAGTTGCATAAGCAACTAAACGGGAAACCACACTTTATTTTATTTTTTTATAACACCATGCTAGTTCACAAACTTTGTTACTGAATCCATCTATCGACATTCAATTGAATTTTAAAGGCTATTTCTTGCATTCATACAAAAATAACCCCAGATAATCTGTTAAGCTATTAAAATAAGTAATTAAGTAGGGCTGAAAATGAACCATACTTTCAACGAACAGTTCGTCAACCGTTTAGCGGGAAGTTAGTTTGAGTTCATTCGTTTTATAAATGAATGAGCATGAACAAAGGCAGTGTTTGTTCATTTATGTCCGTGAACGTTTGGCAACGTGTTCGTGTATGTTCTTTTGTGTTCGATAGTTCATTTAGGTTTTTAATTTATATATTTTAATTAAACACTTCAAAATCCCATTAATAAAATATATAATAAATATTAGTGTATTGTATATTACATACTTTTTAATACATTTTTGATAACGTTCATGAACGTTTGTTTGTGTTCATGAACATTTATTTGTATTCATTACCAAAAATTAACGAACGAACATGTGCGCGTTCATTTCCTTAATGAATGAACACAAACAAAAAATCTGGATTCAAACCGGAGACCTCTGCTAGAGGGATTTGGACACTTACCACTTAGCCACATCCTTGAAGCCAAGGCACAATCTACTCCAATTCCTCATCCCATTTTCCCCACTTAACCCATTTTTTTTAGGAAATTATATGTTTAATTGCAATTAACTTTGTTTTTAGCATTGTGACTGATGTTCAATATGGGTAAAATGGTGACAAAATTCAGATTACAGTCTGAAAATGGACTAGATGGGTAGATATAATTTCGGGCCATGGTGGACTGGCTAAGTAAAAAATTTCCCGCTTGTATTATTATAACAGAAATAATAATTTAACGCATGGAACCATTTATAGGGACTCACTCCAGAATGACTGAGGCAGAACTCTAGAAGTGAATATCAACATTTCTGCATTCTTTGAACTGGTTTTCATTGCAAGATCATTCTCTATCATATCATTGACCAACTGCTCATAATCCCTTTCGTTTCTGGGTCAAATTAAAATGTTAGGATAAACAAAAGAAATGAAAAAATAAATGAGGGGAGAGTGATATTTACTTTATGTCTCCTGGGAAAAAGTAGAGACCGATATTTGCATCAGACGGCATAGAGCGCTCGAAGCTATTGGGCCATAGATGGGCCTTTGTATCCATTTCTAAGGAAAGCATTGATGGAAGTGTAGTTGCTTCATCACAAACCTTTATACAAGCTTTAACGGATAAATGACCAGCAATTCCTTCAAACAAATCATAATCTGTTTGAATAATATTGAAACTTCCCCTGCACGTTTAAAAGAATACAAAATGCATAAGGTATTAAAGATCCAATTACACATCGCCAATGTTAACAGCAAATTTAGTGTAAAAACATAGTGCAAGAATATGCTTACACCATATTTGGTTTCACTCCAATCTATCCAACAAATGCTTTTGCACTTATTTAATGATTTAATATAATTTTATAAATTTATATTTTATATTTAATATTTAAAAATAATGTATTTTTTTTTTACTTTTTGTTGTTTAAAGTAAGTAATATATTGAAGGGATAGGGTACTAAATCCTAATTCGGATCGGGCCAACCCGTATCCCAACAACACGCCAGATGAAGACTCAGGCGCATATATCCATCTGCGCAATACAAGATCTCCGTGCTAGCTGCCATAATTCAAGACAGTACGCGCATGATAATGCACGTGTGGAGCGGAAGGCTGGTAGCTGGTAGTAGTACAAGGATGTGAGTGTACGAACCACTCACAATCAGTGGAAGTGTGCCCACTGCATGACAGAGGTCCACCCTATCAAGGCATGACACATGGCACAGTTGACCACCACGATCTTGTAGGGTGCAGAGGGAACAAGTACGTCACCAACATTCTCCACTTACTACCATGAGGATAACGCCACGTGTCCTACGATTAAGGCGTTACACGTTCCTAATCTCTCATTGGTTACTTTATTATTAAATACTATACTAACATGGGCTAGGGTAGTGGAGATACCCCTAATTGGGCCTGGGCCCACAACAATTAGGGTTTGGTGATGTTGGCATATGTCATTCCTATATAAGGTCTTGACCTCCTTAAGGAGGACACTTTTCGCTAACCCTAAAAGCTATTCATATAGTATCCATCATCACCCAGTTTTTGTTACAAACTACGAAAGTAGTGATCTCCCTACCCGAACATTTTGTTGTTGTTCCAGGTTCTTCCAGTCCTAGAGAGATCAGTGAAGGATCCTTCTTGTGGATCGATAGTCTAGTCATCCCTAACCGAAGGTTAGACATATTGTTTTTCATATATTTTGATGCTAAACATTGTAGTTTACATTACTTTTACACGTACGTACTTATAAATTTACTTAATTGTATTTATATTAAAATTTAACTAAAAAGCAAAAACTTATCAATAACAGTTATATATGAATGATAAAACTAAATTTTGAAATAAATATCATATGCAATATTCAATGGTTTTAAAGGTCTCAATATTTATGATTTTGTATATATTAATTTTACTTTTCATGTCGAATATATAACAACAATGCGAATTAAACAAACTATGACACAGTGTAACAAGTATATATGGAAAACACATTACCTCCATACTGGATCCGGTCTTGGTCCTGTAGGTTTACAATCGATATATTGGATATTATTTTTCATGTAATCTGATTGAGAAGCATAAGCACTACCAGGATACTCCTTACTCTTGATTAACTGGTTTTCTATGGATAAAGAGTTAGAAACCAACTTGTCATGATCGGGCACGCATTTCAGCTCCTCTTTAGTGTGGGTACTATCCTCATCATTCTTTAAAGCTGCATCCGTACAACTAGACTCGCAAGAAGAATGCTCGCTTGACTTTTCTGTATTATGTCTCTTTGTTTGTACAGCTACACAAGTTGTGTCTCTTTTCCTTCTTACAATTCCTTTCATTGAAAAACAGTTGTTGTCCTCAGCACACTGTGGAGTGATTTGATTGGCGCCTGAATCTGAATTTGGCGATGCTTCTTTTAGAAGAGAATTTGAAGATGTTTCAGCACACTTTTGATCGTCGGATTTTGGGGTCTCCAGACTGACCTTGTCTTTCCCTAGCAAAGGAACCTCATCTTTTTGAAAAGTTGTGGCAACCTTTTCCTTGACCTGTAAAGATTTATGTTCCTGCTTTGCCAACCCCAAAACCACACACCGAGTGATTTTCTTTGGTCCTGAAACGCACTCATTATCTTTCCCTGCTTCTACGAAAGAAGCAAGTTTCCTTTTCTTTGATAATTCCATTGAAAAACAGTCGCTGTCCAACTCAGCACACGGTGGAGTGATTTGATTAGCGCCTGAATCCGAATTCGCTGATGCTTCTTTTAGAAGAGAATTTGACGATGTTTCAACACACTGTTGATCGTTGGATTTTGCGGTCTCCAGACTGACCCTGTCTTTCCCTAGCAGAGGAACCTTGTCTTTTTGGAAACATGTGGCAACCTTTTCCTGGACCTGTAACGATTTATTTTCCTTCACCAACCCCAAAACCACGCATCGGGTAATTTTATTTGGTCCTGAAAAGCACTCATCGTCTTTCCCTGCTTCAACCAAAGAAGCAAGTTTCCTTTTCTTCAGTGATTTCTTTTTTGGTTTCTTCTTAGGATGAGTTTTCTTTACAAGTGCTGAATTTGGGGGATCCTCGTTTTGGGAGTGTGGAGGGTCATGTTTTGGTGGTGAAGTGAAGTAATATGGACGTGGTTTGCAATCATCACAATACCATTTCACAAACTCATCATTTGTCTCTGGCATTACAGCTAGGCAGTACCTGAATCACAAAAGGCGGAAGAAATATTGAAAAGCAGCATTGTAGTTTATCCTTCTCTATGTGTAAGTTCGGATTAAGTGATTGTATATATGTGCGATAAACTCTGGTGTAGGACAGTAGGAAATGGTGTTTGGATGTGGTTATGAAGTTTCATGTTGTAATAATCCGAAAACTCAGGTGTTAAATTATTGGGATAAAGAAACCTAAATTACCATAATATTTACATCAAATACAAAAACATATCTTTTTGTGAATAGTTAGTTAACAAATTTAATCAAGAAAATGTACCATGCATAAATCCAATAAGTGTTTTTATAATAGCATTATTAACAACAAAAATGTGAGTAAAAGAGAAAAAAAAATACATAATCTTAATGTTTTTCAAATAATTAGTTTTGCCCCAAAGGATATGAGGCTAATACTTGACCATTAAATATTCAAATGATCATATCACAGTCACATATTCCAGGAATTACAACTTCAGTCACAATGATCAAATAATCAGTTTTATAACATGCATCCAAACACACCCAATAAATCAACATGAAGGTTTAGGAATATAATAACTTGACAATTCTAAACCTTGGGATCTTTTGGGTTTCATTTGGCCATATGAATTACCAGTGAATTAGTCGGGCATATTAATGAGCCCATGTAGTAAATAGCAATAACAAATAACTCTTGTTGCCTAATCGGCAGAAGATAAAATACACAATACAACTGAATAAAACAGACAGCAAACAGAAACGGTTTATCTTGTTTTCAAAACTATGATCATTTTCGATTTCAATTTGCTTCATAGACATGTTGATGTTCCCAACCTTCATTTCTAATACTTTACCAGTCAGCATCAACACTACGTAATATAAAATATAGTAACAACGGTAACATAAGCCATATATACGGCTGGCTCAAAGAATCTTTAGGCAGCAAGTATTTTGTTTCTGCAACTTATTTGTATTAATTAATTAGTCGATTTAACTAGCATTTGGTGATCGTCCGGCTTGATTTTTAATGTATTATCTTAAAGATCAATTAGTGATTTTAGTAAAAGTGCGCATGAGTGAGGCTGCTCAAATAGTGGATTTCAAATCAAATCCTTAATCCGTTAAGGGATGACGTTGCGTAACAACTTGAATTATGATGAACAAAAAGTTTCGCCAGTTAATTAATTAATTTCTTTCCTTCCTGTTAATATCCATTAGTAATAATATCAAATACTTTACCACTTGGATACTCAAAAGATTGAATTTGAAGTATCCATGTAGCATACATCCTTCATTTATTTACATAGCATAAGCATAGTGATTGTAAACACAGTATGCCAATGCATGCACGTGTTTACCCCAAAATATTCATTTGTAGTGAACAGACATTCATGTATTCAGTGCAAACAATAATAATATCAATAACATATAACGACAATATTCAATTACTGATGGAGAAAATGGAAAGAATGGTGTGTACCTGTGAATCACATATCCCAAACACCTAACACAGTAGATAAAAGCATTGGTGTAACCTTCAGCACCACAAGTCTCACATACCAAACCCTATAGATATAGAAAAACATTGTCATTGTATCATAATTCCATTGTTTAAAAAACGGTGAGGTGTACACCTCGAGGTGAAACTCTATGAAAACGAGGGTTCAGATTGTACATACGCCTCTAAGGGCTGAGGCGCTAAGAAAATGTGCGCCTCAGGTGTGCCCCGTGTGGTTTAGGGTGTTTTTTATGTGTTTTTTTATGTGTTTTTTTGGTGTTTTAGACTTTTTGGGTCAATTATTTTATTTTTGATGTGTGTTTTTGGTGATTTAGACTTTTCTAGGTTAAGTATTTTATTTTTTATAGACACATAATTTTTATATTTATTTTCTGACTGCGCCTCGAGCTTACGCCTTGGTTCGCCTCCAGGCTTACACCTTATTAGGCAAAGGAAAACGCCTCGAGGCTCGTTTCCGTTCTTTTAAACTTTGCATAATTCAATTATAGATATACCATAGCCATTGAGACTAAAAGCAAAGCAAAACAAGTGCAAGATGATTATGTTCACAACCCAAAACCTAACTAGTTTCTAGTCTTGAAACAAATAATCAAAAACATTCCAGCAATTAAACACAATCTTTTTACAAAGTAAAACAAAAAAGTTAATAAAAAGAAAAAGTAAATCATGTCCAATTGCAACATCTATCAAATAAGTTGACAAAATTGAGATAAAAATCAACGAGTGGAGTGAAATTGGGAGCAGTGATTTTAGGGCAAAACATCCATATCTAAACTATTACAGTACAAGAAAATAATAAATATATAAAAATATGATTGGAACAAGGATTAATGATAAAGATTGATGAAATTAGTAGAGACAAACCTCCTCTGAAGGAATTGGTGATTCCATGAATGAACGGATGAACAATGAACCCTAGAGTATGTATGACACACAGGTTTGGGTTTTGGTTTGGGTTTGGGTTTTAGTTTTGATAGGTTGTATGTGTTGTACGTGACAGCCAGTTATGTTTCTGCTAAAGTTATAATAAGGGTTAGGTATATACGTGGATTTATTCTATAAATATGTGTTAACTAAAAGACTTAATTACCAAAACCATCCTCTTCGTTTCGTTTGAGCCAATATGTCACTCCAGTCTAAATTTTTTAAAATTGCTTGAACAGTCTCTGATTTTTTAAGAAATAGGCCAAAACAGTCCAAATACTTAACCCAGTTAACTTTTTGACGTTAAGTAAGTCAGAGGCAAAATTATCTTCTTCCTCATCTCATCTCATCTGCAACCACCTACAACCATTTTATACACTCACACTTGCAACCACCACACTCCACCTTCTGCAACCCACTTCACCAAACCCAATCACCACCGACAACCCCCACTGTCACCACCGTCCTCAACCACCACTGTTCACACCTGCAACCACCAATCATAACCGTCCTCAACCAAATCATACAAGATCACTATAAACAGTTAAACATACTCTTTTTATAAGCTCTACAGGCTCCATTGCACGTCTCAATTCCTCAAATTCCTTTATATACTTAAGCAAAACTGGGTATCAACAAATTAGGGTTAGGGTATTGCAAAATTTAGATTTTTTTTTTAAAAAGGGCTAATTTTAAATAAAGATTGGAAATTTAATAAAAAGAAGAGGAACCCATTATAGATGAATAATAAAGTAAGTAACTTGCACCTGAATATGATGTATTGGAGTTGGAAGGAGATAAAAAAAAGCATGGATCAAGAACAGAGTTGTGATTAAGTTAAAGAAACAGAGGATGATGGTGGCGTTTCTAAAGGAGAATCTTGACATTGCTCTGCCACTCTATTGTTGCAACCTCTCTGTCATCTTCATTGCAGTTGATTGAAAGAAAGAGATGATCTTGAAGTTGATTTGATTTGGGAGTGGTGGTTGAGAAAGTTATTTCAGGTTGGTGGGGTGTGCAATTTTTAAAACGAGGAGATAGTGGTGATGAGCATGTTGTTTCAGGTTGGTGGGTGGATGGTGGTGGTTGTAAAATGTGGAGGAGATTGTGGGTGGGTGGGTGGGTGGTAGTGGTGGTGCAGGTGGTTGTTTGTGTCTAAATTGGGGATGAAATGCAGAGGAAGAAGACAATGGAGAAGAAGACAATTTTATACGTGAGTTGACCTTTTTGCCCCCGACTTAAAGACATAGACTTAACTGGGTTAAGTCTTTTGACTGTTTTGGCCTATTTCTTCAAAAGTCAAGGAATGTTCAAACAATTTTTAAAAGTTTGGACTGGAGTTGCATAATAGCCCAAACCACAGGGACAGTTTTGGTAATTAACTCTAACTAAAATAATAATAATTTTATTTTATTAAATATGTTTTTTAGTTTTGAATTTTTTTTTTTTTTTTTTTAAGTTAGGGATCATTTTTTATTAAAACAAAATACGAAAGTTACATCATAATAGCAGGTAGACGGGCAACAAGCTGCGCCGCCACCCCTTTTTGAATTGCAAACCCTAGTCTACTAAAGACAAAACCTTGCCCCCTGGGGATGAAACATTGCTGTGGACGACCCGTTGGACCCTGGTCAAGAAACGAATAGCTTCTGGCGCCAGGGAGCCAAAGGTGTCGAAGGCCAGAGGGATAAAGACATGTTGGTTATCTGCACAAGCTTTAGCGTGTTTACCTACTTTCTTTGATTCCGCCTTTCTTGATGCTTGCCCAGCTACGAACCCTGTTTCCCTTAACCCAACCAGCGGAGATACCCCGGTGAGGTCCACACAGGCATGTTTCCCCCTCTCCCATCCAAAGACAAGCAGATCTGCGGGTCGCAGGGTGGATCTCCCTTCCGTGGGGTCTGTGAGGAAGTTTACAGGGGCCTCCTTTTTGGCAGAGATCCCAGCTCTTCTCAAGATATCCCACAAAACGTCCCTCACCCAGTCATGCCGATATTTGAAACCAGGGAGCTCCTTGCAATGAACTGCATGCTCCCCGTATTTATCCATGCAAGTTTTACGGCAGATGGGGCATGTTTCATCTTCCGGGTACATAGGGATCATCAATCGGTACTTGAGTATAGCCCTGTACTCTACTGCAGACATGCATTGACCCAAACCCTCAATCGGGATAACGGTCAAAAAATCCTGAGCATGAGGCCCCTTTAGGCATTCAATCACCGCCTTCTGGCGAGTGGACAACTCAAATACTTCTCCCAGGCTCTGGGCAGTTTTGCTAAAAAGAGCATTCGCCAAAGTTTTTTGTGGCTTTGGGGGGGCGGTGTCCTTGTTAGAAAAACCGCCAATATCAAAGTCCGGGAGATAGACATTTAAGCGTTCGAGCGCCTGTTGATAGTCTGGGTCTAGTCCAATGACCCCACTGTTTCGGAGGATATGATCCTGAAGTTCCCAAGACTGAGCTCTGGACGCCACAAAGGCATAGACCCCAACATCTCGAGCTGAAAGGAGGCCCAAACCACCTAAACGCATCGGCAAGGATGCCAAGCGCCACTGGAGGTCCCCGAAGAAGGGGCCGCCACACACAACTATATCTTCAATAGTTTTGAAATTAATAATAAATAAAAATATTGTATAATTACTTTAGTAGAATAATTATATAAAATAAATGTTTTTTATATTTTTCATCTAGAAAATATGTTTGAAAAATTAAAAAAATAAAAAAAAATCATTTACTTTTCATTTTAGTAGGTTAAGACTCATTTGTATTTGATCTTTACCCTATGAAATATAAAGAGATAAAACTTAAGGTGTATTTTAATAAACTAGAGAAGTGTCGCGCGATGAAACACGATGTGTAGCATGTTAATTTTGTTTTAAATTAGAAAAACTACAATAACTAGGTTTTTATCAAGCCGCGCGTTGCGGCGGCGACAATTCGATTTACAAAGTAAGAAATCATGCAACGTTTTTAATTTGAATATATATATATATATATATTTGAAGAAAATGATAGTCAAAACAGAAATGAACTATAGATGCAATTGGTTGTTTTACATCGTTACGAACACGCTTACAATTCACCCCACATTGCAGAATTTCCTAAAGTCGTCCGCCGCCCGAGCTTAGTCTATAACACATGCCTTTGGGGGCCGAGGCCCCTACCCCACATTGCAGAATTTCCTAAACAATAGAAACCAGAGTGAGGTTTATTAATATTATGTATGCAAAAGAAACATAAAGTGGTTACGATGGATTTGAACTATAACAATGTCTCAGAATTAATACATCCTGTTTACAAGGTCTTGCTATGCTCAAATAGAAATCACATTGAGGATAAATCACAAACTCACAACTCCTAAATTACTATATGGCTTTATAAGCGTGTTTCGACTTATAACATTGTGACATGCAGTGTATAATCATAATCAAAATGGCGCAATAGAATTAAGCATATGCAGTCATAATCACCAAATAATATCTTCTTTTGCATTACAAGATTGTGACATGCAACATGAATCTTAGGCTTGTTATAAACAACAAAGATATCTATCAAAACATGTATATAATCAATCAATCATTCGCTACTAAAACAGAGCATGCAATAAACAGGGGAGATCCAAATTCAATACCAATAGGATTAATCTCTCCACCATAACCATGCATCCTCACCACATCCTCAAAGGCAACCGCCGCATCTTTCGGCACACCATACCAAGTCTTCCCATCCCCCATATGCATATAATTCAAACTATGAAAATCATGATCCTCAACATGCCAAGCAAACCAACTAAACAACATCGAAATATAAACCATTGGCGATTCACCCCTGGTATCTCCTCCTTCTTAAACTTCAACACGACCCTTTCGACCTCGATACCCCCCCTCATATTCCACTTTGTCTCCCCTACACTCCCCCACCCCCTATTCGCTCAAAAGCCAAACCTGCCATATCATTCGCATACTCAACCGAAAAGGGCTTATCCATATGAGCCTTCCAATACAAACTCTCAACCTCTAAACCACTTAAACTCCTTAAACACTTAAAATACCTAATCTACCCCTCTTTACCCCTCCCCTGTTTTTCAAATAACTTTTTTTCAAACCCTTTAGCTTTTGATTCTAACTCTTGAACCGGTCTATGATGTTTTCTTGGACAAAAATCGATCTGTTGGCTAGTTGTAAATATAGGTGACTTATCACACACTTATAGATAAGACAAAAATGAGTTGTATAAGGGAACAGGACTTATCTTTCTGTCAGCCGAAAATAGGCAGAGCCCTCGCACCATCTTCACAATCACCTCTGGAAGACAGATCCATGAAACTGCACCTTTGACTTACTCAACATTGTTACTTCCCAATGCCGGAGAAAACAATTTATTTCCATAAAAAACACGCCATTTCACAAAACTTGAACTCCATGTGAACCTTTAAAACATGAAACAGATATGATTACGCTAACTAAAAACCTTAAAACAAATGCTAATAAGAAAAGTAAACATAGTTGGTAAAAAACATTGTCGTGTCATTCATGTTTGAAAAATAAATTTCAAAACGCTACCCAAAGAAATCATGTCCTTGACAAAGCTTCCAACATCTAGCTTTAGAACCCGAAATCGCCATATTCACTTCGTCACCTGAGAAAAACGATACGCCAAGTCGTCAATATTAGGAACGGGAAAAGATCGATGCACTCATAATCACAAAAACGAAACCTTCAAAAGTTTTGCAACAAAAAGTACCAATATCATCATATGCTTAAAGCATTATCATACATGACAAAATTACCTAAGTTTTCTTGCTCCAACCGAAAGGTAATCTTGCTTGCAAACCAAAAACACCTTCCTCGCTAATAATAATAACTTGAGTTTATTAATGAGCTCTAGCTTATAAGTTCCCTTCACAACATGGTCTCTACTATCTTTACCCCCAATTCGTGCACCCCTGTAACCCTACAAAAATTAAAACCCATTTAAATTAGACCATAAAAACCAAAGCTCCCATGAAACAGCTCCCACCCATGGCTCTGTTGGAATTAACTGTAGTTTAACCCAAAGCTCTCCATCAATGTCAAAATCTCTAATACACAGAGGCACCTTAATTGGAATGATGCCAAATTTGAGTCACCAAAAAAGATTATTTGTAAATGTATAATGTACAAAAGAGATGTCCACTCACAAAGCTTTTTAAAGAAAAAGCGTATGAAGGCACTGTTATTGGGTCATAAACCTTAGAGACCCTTTATTATTAACATCATAAACCTTAAAGACCCTGACAAAGCTTTTTGTATCACTGGACCATTTTTCATCCCAAAAGCAACCAATAATAGACCAAAAATTCAAGATTCTTATCTTGATTTGCGCTGGAATCGAAGCTCTAAACACCGTTGTCAGCAAGTAGCGGTTAGTCGAACCAAGATATAGCTACTAAAGTTACCTGGTTGTTCCCGATTTGGACCTCCTAGAAGTAGGCAACAACAAAGCGTCGCACATCAACCCACCCCCACACAGACCGGCTTCTCTCACATCAAACTCACCATCACCAGCAACATCGTTGGCGACATTAGCAACCTGCTTCACAAGACTTGCACCAACATTCTTCACCCTGTCTTTAAACTCGATACTTTTTGCCACGTGACACCATCCTTTGTCACTTTAGGTGCTCCATAACTTTGCTCTATGACCACGTTTCGTCCCTATAAAAGTCACCAATGGGAATAAGACTTTAATTAATCAAATCTGAATAAAAAGTCCCTAAATTTCTACTGAATATAGAGAAGTACAAAATCAAAAAGCTAATCTATTTATCGAAACATAAAAAAATAATAATAAATAAAAAAACTGAAAACTGCAACATAACCTCATATCAAAATATAAGATTACCATGTTAAAATGCATAAATACACAGAAAACATCAACAACTAAAGTCCTAGCCCTTCAACAACCATAAAATCTATAAATCATAACAATAAAAAAACAAAAAAGAAATAATAATAATAATAATAATAGTAGTAAAAAGAAAAAACCTTAGGACCCATAGTAACTTTAACAGCATCAGCAAGCTCTTCAACACCTCTAAGCATCAAAGCCCTAGCATCCACTCCAAAGTTGATATCTTTTGCAGCATAGTTCCGGTTCCATCTCAAATTAGAACTCATCTGAATCAATAACATTAACAAAGCCTACACAATATCATTATAAACAAATCAAAATCAGTTAATTAGTTAAATCACACATACAACAACACAATATATATACCTGCTAAGCATTATTTCTTGCGACCCTGAACATAAACCAACAAACAAACAGACAACAAAATTAGTTTAATTGATGAGTTAATTGGTTATTAACTGAATGTTTAAAACACTAAAACATAATAACTACCTTATACCTAGAAACCAAATCCATCTTCTTCATCAAAACAATAACAACTTCAAAAACTACAATTCAAGATTCAACACAAATTACAAATCTGCAAAATCAATCACAAACTGATTAAAAACAAATGGCTAAACTTAATCAAAACTATAAATCAAAACTTGTGTAGATCAATCTGATTAACCAATGCATGCTGAATAATATAAAAATGGTAAACTAATAAGTAATCAAGATAATCATATGACATATGTTGCAGTACAAATAATTAAGTGGGAATTTGTTTTTAGGATCAATTTACATATAGAAATTAGAAAAAGCCCTAATTGACCAAAATCTTTGAGACGTACCTAAGAGAGAGAGAGATAATTGTGTTTTTATTTGTTTGTGGGTCAGTGCGGGTTGAGGGTGGTGGTTGACGGTGGGTAGATGGCGCTTGGCTGGGTGGTGGTGGTCATTGGTGTTGGGTGGTGGAATGCAGATATGTGAATGCCTTTTTTGGGTTTATAAAATGGAGGAAAAAAACGTGGCAATAAACCCATCAACATGATCACCACTTGTTTGCCACCTGTCCTCACCAGCTGGACTACATCTACACAATCACTTACCATATTACTAAACTATCCCTGATTAGAGAGAAAAAAAAAACACACGCAGCAAGGCTCGAACCGGGGACATAGCTATTGTATACCAACCTAAACACCACTGAACCAACTATCTGTATTGAAATTATTACGAAAACAATAATATTTAACAACAATGAAGTAATAAAAAAACAATGAAGTTACTGTTCAAATCAACTTGAGTTAATTGGTTATTAACTGAATGTTTAAAACACTAAAACATAATAACTACCTTATACCTAGAAACCAAATCCATCTTCTTCATCAAAACAATAACAACTTCAAAAACTACAATTCAAGATTCAACACAAATTACAAATCTGCAAAATCAATCACAAACTGATTAAAAACAAATGGCTAAACTTAATCAAAACTATAAATCAAAACTTGTGTAGATCAATCTGATTAACCAATGCATGCTGAATAATATAAAAATGGTAAACTAATAAGTAATCAAGATAATCATATGACATATGTTGCAGTACAAATAATTAAGTGGGAATCTGTTTTTAGGATCAATTTACATATAGAAATTAGAAAAAGCCCTAATTGACCAAAATCTTTGAGACGTACCTAAGAGAGAGAGAGATAATTGTGTTTTTATTTGTTTGTGGGTCAGTGCGGGTTGAGGGTGGTGGTTGACGGTGGGTAGATGGCGCTTGGCTGGGTGGTGGTGGTCATTGGTGTTGGGTGGTGGAATGCAGATATGTGAATGCCTTTTTTGGGTTTATAAAATGGAGGAAAAAAACGTGGCAATAAACCCATCAACATGATCACCACTTGTTTGCCACCTGTCCTCACCAGCTGGACTACATCTACACAATCACTTACCATA
Organism: Ambrosia artemisiifolia; assembly: GCA_032199755.1. Classification (NCBI taxonomy): domain Eukaryota; kingdom Viridiplantae; phylum Streptophyta; class Magnoliopsida; order Asterales; family Asteraceae; genus Ambrosia; species Ambrosia artemisiifolia. The sequence goes on from CM063512.1 coordinate 40,187,394, forward strand.
TTACTAAACTATCCCTGATTAGAGAGAAAAAAAAACACACGCAGCAAGGCTCGAACCGGGGACATAGCTATTGTATACCAACCTAAACACCACTGAACCAACTATCTGTATTGAAATTATTACGAAAACAATAATATTTAACAACAATGAAGTAATAAAAAAACAATGAAGTTACTGTTCAAATCAACTTGAGTTAATTGGTTATTAACTGAATGTTTAAAACACTAAAACATAATAACTACCTTATACCTAGAAACCAAATCCATCTTCTTCATCAAAACAATAACAACTTCAAAAACTACAATTCAAGATTCAACACAAATTACAAATCTGCAAAATCAATCACAAACTGATTAAAAACAAATGGCTAAACTTAATCAAAACTGTAAATCAAAACTTGTGTAGATCAATCTGATTAACCAATGCATGCTGAATAATATAAAAATGGTAAACTAATAAGTAATCAAGATAATCATATGACATATGTTGCAGTACAAATAATTAAGTGGGAATTTGTTTTTAGGATCAATTTACATATAGAAATTAGAAAAAGCCCTAATTGACCAAAATCTTTGAGACGTACCTAAGAGAGAGAGAGATAATTGTGTTTTTATTTGTTTGTGGGTCAGTGCGGGTTGAGGGTGGTGGTTGACGGTGGGTAGATGGCGCTTGGCTGGGTGGTGGTGGTCATTGGTGTTGGGTGGTGGAATGCAGATATGTGAATGCCTTTTTTGGGTTTATAAAATGGAGGAAAAAAACGTGGCAATAAACCCATCAACATGATCACCACTTGTTTGCCACCTGTCCTCACCAGCTGGACTACATCTACACAATCACTTACCATATTACTAAACTATCCCTGATTAGAGAGAAAAAAAAAACACACGCAGCAAGGCTCGAACCGGGGACATAGCTATTGTATACCAACCTAAACACCACTGAACCAACTATCTGTATTGAAATTATTACGAAAACAATAATATTTAACAACAATGAAGTAATAAAAAAACAATGAAGTTACTGTTCAAATCAACTTGTCTATTATTATAGTTATAATGTTATATTGATTAAAAAATTATATATTGTTGGTTTCTATGGTGTATTTTTATAACATATTAAGGTCATAAACGGTTATGGCTGTTTAAAAGTTATGAGCTAGTTAGTTTAAGAGTCAACTATATGTTAAAAAGATTTTTATCATTTAAACTCTTAAAATACGTAGAGCTATATTTATATATATATATATATATATATATATATATATATATATATATATAGCGTGTTGCGGCATAGTCAACAAGTTAAAGGGTTGTAATTGTTTACAGCTTTTTTATTGATTGTTTCGGTTTGTATTATGTTCCAAATTACTTAAAAGGATTGGCAATGACATGCTTAACAGTTTAAAACAAAAGCAAAAAAGAAAGTTACAAAACGAAGGCCTCACAATCAACATGTTTTTTTTTTGTAAATCACTAAATCAATTTTATAAAAATTATTAATTGGCATACACTTAAGTCTAAATAAATTGTTTTGCAAATAATATAGTAAATAATGATACCAAAATTATCAAATTACTTTATTTAAATACTAAAATTGCAGTAAATAAGAAACTTAACATACATATAATTACCAAGTTATATGCAATAGTGTTTCAAGACCATGTGTAGTGGAGGGAGAAAATTTAAGGGCCCTCTCTGTGATTGGTCCACGTGTCAGCTGAGTCAGCATGGGGCGTTAATTCAAAATGGGGTGTAGTGGGTGGAAAATTGGGGCGCTAATTTAAAAAAAAATGAATACCCTTCTTTTTCATCATCACCACCACCATTCACCTACCTCTCTCACACACCCACCACCACCATCTTCCCTTCTTCTTCATCATCATCACCACCACCTTCTTCCCTTCTTCTTCATAATCTCTCACACACCCACCACCACCACCACCACCACCATTCACCTACCTATTCTCCTTCATTTTCCCTCTTCCTTTTCCCTCTTCTTCTTATCTCTCTCTACAGATTAGATAATATAACAATCAAAACTTGATCTAAAACCAAAAGGGTATAATCTTTAGCTACAGAAACCAAAAGGGTGAAGAATCAACGTGGTGGTGGTGATGATGAAGAATCAACGTGGCACACTATAATTGGATGATCAAATTGCATTCCAGCGATATAAACATAACGCTTGGGCACACTTTTGCTACATACCACCCCCCCCCCCCGTAACGGTGTGTAGGGCGCGAAATTGGAGATAACGCCGTGGATCACGCTCGAGTACGCATGTTCTAACGGTTGTTAAAGTTGACTGAATGCACATTTTCTCTTTGTACAACTAATGCATTCCCTTTTCTCTCTGTACAACTGATGCATTATTTCGTTGCTCCCCGCCCACTCATCTGATTCCAATCCCTTGCCTCCAACGACCGACTCTCTCTAGGTTGTTCTTTTCAATAATGAACTTTAAGGAGAATGGGGAATCCGAAACATGATTGGTGTTGTTTGACATCTATAAAATTCAAAACAAAATTATTTAATATTTTCATGCGGAATCGCGCCAAATTCACAAAACATATAAAATCTCAATAATAGTGATCCAGTTACAGATTAATCAAACAATTAAATGGTCACAACATCGAGGATTTTAGTTTTATACCTTTGACGAAAAACCGAAAACTCGCACTCTGGATGCTAAGAATGGTTCCACTAATAAATCGTATCACAAACTCCAACACATTTGGAGATCCTAACTGAAAAACACGAATCATATTTGACCCAGTCTAGCAAATGGCCATAAGCATGCAACCATGGACAACAAGGTGGCGCGTAACCGACACGTGGATGGCAGCGATATGGCGACGACGGATAGTGGAGTTGGCTGAGAGGGTTGGGAGGTGGGGTTGGGTGTTTGTTTTTGATTTAAAATCTTTAATTAAATTTATAGGGATTAGGATGGTTTAGGGATTATGATCA